>VZRI01006498.1:269777-313353 GCA_013397515.1 Upupa epops | reverse complement strand
AAAAAAAAAAAAAAAAGAACCCTAACTCAGCCTTTTTGCTTTAACCTCTTTACACTGTTACAAAGTTGTTAGTACAATTGTGTATGGCTGTGTCTGAAACATTAATGGATGATGTCCTCGTAGTGCAATAGTATGACTGGAAATGTTATTCCCAGTTCGCTGACAGATACGCAGAAAAAAGGTAGAAAAATGGTGAGGCTTATCTCACATAACTTTAGACATATGAAAAATAGATTTCTGGTCTAAATAAAGTAGAGTCCCTCTCTTTTCAGTAGAGACAAGGGACTTCAGGGGATGATTTATCCTACTTATTTTGAGAGGTAGCATTCATCTTGTGGAAGTAGCCTAGACATCTCACACAAATACCCAGCTTTCAGAAAGGAGTGTAGGAATCCAAGTGATCTGCACAATTAAAACAGGGTCTCCAGAGCTGTAGTCTAGTGATAAAACTTACTATCCTCCCACTTAGCATGGTACTCAGTGAAATGGATTAGTGGTGAATTGGTAGTGCCAGGTTCACAGTTGGACTCAATTGTCTTACGGATCTTTTTACAACCTAGACGATTCTATAAATTATGTAGGGGGTATTTACCAAATCAGGGGGATATATATTCCATCTGCTCTTTGAAACTCACTGTTTCCACAATAAAATAAGAGCAGCATATCTCTACCAACCATCCTCATTCATTTTGCATTCAAAGATGTTTTACTGCCTGCATTTTCCCATTCTTTTTGAATCTTTCTTCATTAGCAGTCTCTGGCATCTGACAGGTAATTTGCTTCCTCTATTAACACTACCTTTACACCCAGTGCAGAGCAGGAAATGGATGTTGTGCCATTTAATGGAGTATCTGTACCTCATCTCTTTTGAGTCTGTTTTGTGTCCTTACCACCTCTCTCCTGTGCTGGTACTGGGTAAAGGGATTGCCACTCACACCACTGTTGCTTGTTGCACAGATGTTTGTCCTAAACCAGTGTTTGCTGCTTGCTATTCAGAAAGATTACTTCTGCAGATGTTCCTGTTTCTATGCCCTCCTGTCTTTTCCCTTGTCCCTCGCTTGTACCAGAACAGATTGCAGGCATTTTATTTTTCCATTTTTTTTCCCCTCCAGAGAACTAAATCCCAACCCTGCTTCTAAGGTTGTTTTTTTTTTACTTATTAAGTAGACATTCATCCAGGCATATGGATTCTCCTCCTTCCTCACTGCTTTGACAGATGTTTTCTCCTGACTACATACATTCTTAATCCATGAGAGAAATGAGAAAACTTGCATGATTTGTTAAGGAAGAAGAAAAACCCATTTCTTGTGATGCAAGCTGCTTTTCAATTGCATCTACCTTTAATGCCTGATTTTCATATCAAGGCCAGTTAATATAACACAACCAGGAAGTTTATTCTAATTGCACTTGAATCCCAGTGTGGTAAGTGCTGTTCATGCACCCAACGAGAAAGATTTCCCTCTGCCTAAAATAGCTTCTCTGCCTGGAAGGACAGCAGGCAGGTGCAACAACCAGATGAGAGGAATCAAGTTGGAGATGAGACCGATGTGCTCCACATATTAAGCAGTGGTCCAGTCACCCCCATTGCCTAATTAAAATGATTAGTTTTTAGGTGAATGTTTGAGAGATAAGAAGTTATCAGTAACAAATATCTGATTAATGGCAGGGAGAAAATGCTGAAGGCATGTTTAGACAATTCTACTAAAACCTTTGAAATTATTTCTGGGCCATTTTAAGGTTAGCACTAGGTTTACAAGTATTCAGATTCCAGTATAAAAATCGGGAATGTTAGTATATTCTCTGCTTGTTTGAAATGCCCTTCCTTGCAATTACATGATTTTTCTTCACTCTTGTTCTTCTTGTAATCAGCTCTTTCTCAAACCGGAGGTATCATGGGAAGATGACACTTGGACAGACACAAAATACCCAGAGGCAAAGATGGAAAGGTTTCCCAAGCCAGCTGAGTGCTGACTGACAGTGCAGTGGGCAGGGCTTTTTATTCACTGCTCTCTCTCTCCACAACAGACTTAGAAATGAATGAAAGAATCTGTATCTAAACACTTGGTTCTTAATTTCTCACTAGTTTTTCTTAAATTAGTGATTACAAACAAAGATGCTAATATGATACCCTTGTCTTTCTCATCTTAAGCATCCCACACACATTCACACTTCCCACTGTGATAGCTGAAGGAGCAAGAATGAACACAGCCCCAGCATAATCAGAATCAAAGATATTTATTCAAGGGTTATACAGTTTTTGAGGAAAGAAAATTTTCTTGTGACAATGGGCTGTTGGCTAACATTCAGGGTGATCTTCCCCGGGCCTCATTAAGCTGCCTTCAGTAGTTAGGTTTAAAATGGGAGGCTGGTGGCTTCCTAGCTGTCTGAGAGAAGAAAGCGTGAGCTTCACCTGTGCATTCAGTACTTTGCAGCCCTTACTACAGGGCATGAGCCAACTTTGCCAAGTCTCAGTGCACTGCCAGATTCTCTTCATCCATTTAAAGAACTGGGACAGTGAAACTGAAGGAAATTCATTCCCCAAGATGTTAAAAGCCTCCTTCTTTTCACACATTACACGCAGTGCTGCTTTCCAGAGAGGATTCAAGAATAGGGGAAAAGAATGAATACACAGGGACAGTGGAGAGGCAGTGTGATGGCCCTGCACCTGAAGCAGAGAAACAGCCAAGGACAGTTCACAGAATAAACCCCGCAGATGGACAGAAATCAGTATCCCCTGAATTTCTTTCTACTTGAGCAAGAGATTTTATTTGAGTAGTCATAATTCTCAAACCTGACAATGCATCTCCCCCTTGCCCTTCCTGGAGCCAGAATGAAAGTGTAGCAGCTTGGAGCTTTGGCCCACCCAGAGAGGTATTTTCAGCTTTTATTGTTAATATCTGAAGTCAGATTGGCTGCTAAAGCTGCCTATGTTTTCTGGATCTCACTGTCTCTGTTTTCACTGTTCATGGCATGGATTGAAAGCAACAAGAGCTGAGGATGTTAATTATACAGCCTGATGTAGGCTCCTGGCCAGGGTAACCCCACTGAAGCCAGCTGAATGCATTGCACTTGCATACAGGGATATATGATAGTTTAGGAAGCACAGAAATTCTTCTCCAGAGAATAATTCTTACTCTCCACTAGTTATTTATTTGGGTCCGAATGAGCCTTTTCAGACATTGTGATACTCATCAAATCCCAGCATTATGGTACAATATTGCTCTTTTATTAAGCCATAACACTGGCAGACTGTTTTAAACCTTGTGCTGTGAATCTCTTGCAGTTGAAATTCTGCAAGAGGAGTATCTGTAAGAGTAAGAGAACTGGAGGATCAGAGGATGCTTCTCTACACAACTTTGTCATTCCAATGCTGGGGGGGAGCCAGGTAATTGAATAGCAACAAAGAAATAAATCCCTATCTGTTACAATACCCAAGTGCTGGGAGAGTATTGAGCACTGGGGAGGAATATTTAAATGATCATGTGAGGCTAAACGGTGCTGCATGGACTGACTGAAATGACATTCTAATCAAATCTGACAGCTCTATTGCATTATAATTACAGACTGCCAGGGGCACTTTTTAGACTATCAGTACTTTTGGGATTGTTTGCATCTAAATTAAAATTGAACTTCAAAGCAGTTTGATGGGGATGTGTTTCCAAGGAGTTTCAAAAATGTGAAAGACACTGACTGATTAGCATTATGCACTGTACCAGCTGGTTGCTACTGTAAAAAAAATAAGAATGTAGAAGCCTTGCTGATAATCAGAAGGTGGTATCTTGACTCTTATTAATTTTTGTTTAGAATTATTTATGGGGGGGTTGTTCCAATCATGCCTTTACTCTCAAATGTTTATTTAGTTTCTCTGTGAAGGAAAAGAAATAATTGAGAAGAGGAGAAATCTGGAAAATCTCCAAGGGTTAGCTCACCAGCAATCTGTTTGTATGTCCTCTTCTCAACCGAGTCCCACACTGCTAAATATTTATGGCACTGTTTAAAAAATACATCTCAGCCACCTTCCTATTTACAGTTAGGCAGAAGATTGAACTGCATTAAGGCAGGATTACCTCTTTTTTATCATGAAGAGAAAATAAATGCCATGAATATATGTTAATCTCTGAGAAAGCTAAAGTACAGGGCTGCAACTGCAAACATCTCTGTGTCCACATTGCAGATGTTCTGCCTGAAGTCTCTTTTCTGATCTCATCTCTAGACAGCTACAACAAAAAGGTTTTTACAGCTTCATAGTGTTTTTTCTTCCTTATTGTATTGTATAACCCCTAATTGGAGGGAACAGGGCAATTCTCAGGACTGGAACCTGTCTTCAGAGGTGCACACACAGCCCTTAGCACACTGTTCAGCCAGGCAGCATCTCAGCCAGCAGTGGAATTGAAGTGTGTTGCAAGGTGGGCTGTGTGCTAAAAGGAGGGAACACTTAGAAATCTAAATCCACTTCAGGTGACTCCACTGACTTCAAATAGAGGCTTGATTTTCTGAATTTCTATGTATTTGTATGGCAGTTTCTCATCTGTTCCTGGGTATTACTGTAAAGTCTTCTCTAATGAAGATTTCTTTCAGCTTAATTGTTTTTTTCTGTACTTCTCCACCTTTATTGGATGCACCCAGCATCCTTTAAGGGATGTTCATTAAGGGGGACAGTGCAGTGTGTCAGACCACCACTCTGTTCAGCAGTGGCTAAGTCTGTATTCTCCACAAGAGTGTGATAGAATCACTGTGAGATACATAGATTTTATTTTCCCAATACATTACTCCTGACCAAACCCAGTGACTAAATGGAAGCCTTACAGGAGGATTTATAGGCCTTTAAAGTTTTATTGAGTTTGATAACTGCAGGAGAAAGAAATGCCAGTTACATAATTCAGGAATGCACAGCTTGGTTTCTATGTTTCCAATACTGTCGATTGGTATCTGTGAGCCCTGCCAAGATTTTTTCAGGATGCTGGATTGGTGTGAATGCCTCCAGTTATCTTCCTGCCTGTAGTGTGCCGACCAGTCGAAATTTGGTGTATGCAGAATCGATGTAAACAGCTTGCACTGAGGAATTTGTAGCTCACTTAGCATTAGACCAATTTTTAACACAGCGCATAGCTATTCTTTTAGCAAAAATGTCTAACCTCTTTTGTTCTGATGCGTTGATTTCCACCCTGCCAACTCCTGTGGGAGGAATACCTTACAGAAAAACACAGTGGTTCTTTTGTAGTCTCATTATTATTGCTTTATTGCTGTGACTGACTTTGGATGTTTGTGTTTATTCATGATAATTTATTCATGACTTCATTTGCAGAGACTGCATGTCTTTAACAGCACAGGGGAACTCTTTCCAAAAATCCAAACCTGTCAAATGAAAGCACACTTCTAAGCCAGGAGCCTTCATTCGCCCAGAACTAGTTTGCAGATTTTCTCAAGGTAAAGAAAGATGGCCATGAAACTGGTTTATCTTTCGTGAAACTGATTCTGAGAAAATAGTTACTGTTTTACAGCAAAATATTGAAAATTCATCAGGTGTCCCTCAACCTTAATGCACTTCATTTTCATCAGAGCCAAATGGATGAGGAGTATGCAACTATCAGAGGCCTAATTTGTCCATTGCATCACTGTAGTTGCACGCACAGCCAGGTATTGCATGCACATGTCAAAGTTATTTTAAACTGCTGTGAGAAAATGTGGGTTCCTTCAGCTGCAGACTGGACAGTGAGAGCTTAACATAAGCTCAGATTTCTGTGGCAGCTTTAATGGGAAGTTAAAATGCTCATCATTTACACTTGGAAAGATTAGAGATAAATGTTGAGCTGGATTCCTAGATGTGGGATCCTAGACAGGCCCTGCTCACAGATACTTACCCAAGTGTTCTGCAGCTAGCAAGTGGAGAGAGCACACAACAGCATTACTGTCCAGAGGTCATTCCTAAACCAGCCTTTGAATGTTGTTCATTAGATCTCATTTTGGAAACCATTTGCTCCTTGTCTGAGATCTACTTTGTGTCAGACAGCCTCACAGACAGGCAAAAGCTGTTCTGCCTGATGCCACAGATCCCATAACCCAGTAGTACAGCAGGATTTTATTTTTCACCATTTCAACAGTGTTTTTCACTGTTACAATTACCAACACTAATTAATTCTGCAGCAGCTCTTTTCACCAAGAAATTACAAGTTATTGAAGAAAAACACTTGAAGACACTTAAATGGAAAGCTGGCATTTCCATTTACTTTTGGATGGTACCTCAGCCACTCTGAGACAAGGTGAGACAATTTTTACAGAGCATCTCTTCTCTGTAGCACAATCCCTCTGCCACCCACTTTTCTCTCTCACTTACGACATGGAAAGTCTGAACATTTCCCCAAAAATAGAGTTCAGATCTGAAGCCTGGATATATCTGTGCTAGTAGCTTGTAATCCTTGACATATTTCTGGTGCCTTCAAAGAGTATCTGCCAACTGCTGGCCTGGAAGCAGTGAGACTGGCTTATAGCTGCAAGATGTGGAGACACACCAGCCCATGGAGTCTCCTGCCTAGTGAAAGCCGTTTGGTTCAAGGCCAATCAGATCTCCAAGATGGGGATTTAACATAAGATGCAGTCCAGCTGGGACCATATCTTTTACCTTCTTCCCACTCTGGTAGTTCATTTTGTACAGATTTACCCACATTCGTCCTTTGAAGGACTCAGCTTTGAAAATAAACCCTGGCTGAAAGGCAGAAGAGAGCTTGTACACAAATGTCCCTGTGCCAGGACTATTTTTACCATTGCACATCTCTTTCTATATCTCCATTTTCCTCTTCCTTTTCTGCCTAACCAGTTAAAAAACAACCAGCATACCAAGCCATGGTTAGCAAGATGCATCCTTGTGTAACTCCCCAGTATACTGCTGGATAGAGTGGAGGTACATGGAGTAAGCACAGATTCTTCTAGCAGCCTCTGTTTCACTGAATAAAACTCACATCAGGTAAATATTTGGCTAGTAGCAGCTTTACAGAAATAAAATAGTTTGGAGCAGTTCCTTTGGTAGATTAACACTGTATATACATAAATAGCATGCTTTTGGGTTTTGTACCAATGTTATATAATATTTATACAGCATTTTCTTCAAGCAGGTGTCTGTGTACACATGTAATATGTTGTTATACTCTTGTAAGGAAGCACAGAAAAACCTTTAATATCTCTATTCACAGAGAAAAGTAGAGGATGAGGCAAATTCCCTGTTGTTACGTACCTAGTTGTAACTGGATTATTTGCCTTTTAGGGGAATGTGTCTTCCAACTTAACCTGGGTAAGTGACTTCTAGGCAGCTACCATAGGATAAAATGTATTGCAGTACTGTGACTGTGTATTTTGTTGGCATTATCTTAGATGTAGACCTCAGGAACATATGGAGTGCACTGAGTGAGAATAGATTCAGTGATGCTCTTCATGTCTGCTGGCTGGGAAGTAAGTGTAGCAGATAAAGAAGTCGTCACCAATTTGTTCTGGCATGTTCTGCTGCCTCCTTAGATTTATGAAAGCATGTCTCTATGGCCAGCAAGGACTTGGCAATTGGGTGAATCCTGATCTCAGGCAGTTCTGCCTGACAGAGATGTGATGGTGACATCATACTCATGTGTCATTTGGCTACAAATAGCTGCTATGAATATACCTCAGAATTATGAAATAGCTGTTGGCCCCAGAAATATTCTGGCCTGCTATGGCACATAGCAAAGCAATTTAAGATGGTTTGGTGACTATTGGATTGAAATCATAGTATCAAAGACTGGTTAGTCAGAATGGACATTTGGGGATCATTTGGTTGAACCCCATACTAGAGCATGATCCATTGAAGGAGGTAAGACTGTCTGGATTCCTAGTTTGCTACAGATTCTATCTGACTTGGATTATGTGGTTTAGTCTCACTGTGACAGAAAAGATGGTCTAAGGGAGTGCTGGTACAACTGTAAGAGATACAGGTCTGTTGTGGCCGTTTGTGGAGTCTCCTTTTCTAGAGACGTTTGAAACCCGCCTGGACTTGATCTGGGTGATCCTATTGTGGTTGGGAGATTGGACTGGATGATCTTTCCAGGTCACTTCCAATCCCTGATGATTCTATGATTCTATGATTTTAGTGTAGAAACCAGCATAACAGTTCAAACCACAGGGCTCACATTTTCCCCCTCATTTTGTGTTATGTTTTACCAGTTTTGAAATCTGTTTCCTGTGAGGCACCACCAACCTGGCTGAGGGGCCCAGCTCTGCCCTGCACTGGAACTGGCTGAGAACCATCCAGAACCATCCATAGGCAGTCCCTCAGCTGTGCTCAGAAGGGGCCCTCCAGGCTCCGGTTTGATTTTAAACAGCTCTGTCCTCAGGGGCCCTGCTGATCTTAGCACTAAATGTACTAAATGCTGAGAGATGACACTGTCTGAAAGAATAAGGGGTGATCAGCTCCAGGTCTTGTAAGAAAATTCAAACAGCTTGAGGTGCTTTTGGAAAAACAGTACTGCTGCATTGGCCTTGGGAAAATTGAGCTGGTGAACAGTCTGAGATTTAGATGCTGGAATAAGTCATGGTTCAGACTTTCAATTCCACTAAGTTTAATTTATTCAGAAAATATAGATGATCGATAGAAGAAGTTGTTTATAGAAGCAGTTTTCTGGTGATAAAATCAGGACCAGGCCTCAAGTTTGCTGTCTCTCTCTGGAGCTCTCAGTCTCATCCAAATGCCACAGCAAGCTCTGTATAATAAAGCTCCACTTGCAAAACTTCTATAATAAAGCTGTGTGGAGTGACTCATCTGATGTACAGGTGAGAGCCAAAACTTGGAAGTTTGCTTTCTAGCAACAGCTGTACATTCTTGTTGTGTATGTGACTGTTACGGTGTCCTCGGCAGCACCCTGGAGAGTAACTTCAGAACAGCAAGAAATAGTAAGAGTGCAGAGTGGCCTGTGCATATATTCAGGGTAATCGATGGATACCCATGGGACTGTCAGGCATTTCAGGTTCAGTTTATCTCTTAACTTTACATTAGAGGCTTGTCTAGTTGATCACACATCGGATCTGAAATGTAGAAGAAAGAGATGTGCAATAGGAGGAGGAGGGAGCAGAGCCTTTCTTTTGAGAATGGAAATTATTCTTCAAATGTCTTTGTTGACAGCTGGTGGGGCACAAAATAAACGCAAGTCTATTTGCAAGTAAGCAAGAATTAGCATAAACAGCAGCTGCTGTATTACCAAAAATCATGTAACAATAAACAATTCTTTTCTGCCTTGAGAAACAAAGGTAGGTAAAAAGCCTGCATAAAATAATGAGTTAGTTAACCACCTGTTAAAGTTCTGAGCACTGGCAAAATGAAAGAACTATTTGTTTTTAACATAAGCAGTTTTTTGAATCATGCTTTCTAACTAAAACTTAACATATCCTTATGATACAATAAAAAATGCAGTGTGGTATCAAAAACATCCTCTTGCTCACCCCTCTTCTCTCCCAGCTCAGGGAATTTCATACTCTTGCATTTTTCAGTTACTTTCTTGCTGCATCCACAGCATTTCAAACTTTTCAGTGGTTGATGGGATACAATTTTATACTCCCTCTTCCCCAGCTACATAACAATATAAAGTCAAGTCAGCCCACCAGGACATATAATTGTATTTATGACCAGATCTCATTCAGCAGGATGCTTTATGGTCTTCTGTCTCGATTTCTTTCTTTGTAAAAGCTAGTTAGTAGCATACTCAACAGCATTGCCATATTTTAATAAACACTGATGATCCAACACAGTGAAATGGAGAAACAAGAGGAGAAGCAATTTTAAGTGCATAATTTTAGATTGATGATGCTTGAATTAATAGCTTAATCTGTTTCCCATGGAAGGTGTCTTACCTGTTCAATTAGCTTCCCAGTGTTAGCTATGCTTGCAGCTATTTGCAAGTTCCATAGTTTCAGCTTGTCTGGATTTTCTTTGTACTTTAACATTGTGGTCTACTTCTACTTTTTATTTAGTTGGAACTTCAGCTATTTTTTTCTATTTTTTTTCTACCAATAGGGTATTTTTTCAAATTAAAAGACTAAAGAATAGCCCTGTCTAGAATTTACGTAGAGCTTTACGTCTTCAAAGGGCAGTTTGACAAGGCTCAATACACAGTGTTTTGAAATTAGTCTTTACACAGTGTATTTTGGATTAAAATGGTTCAAAGTCAGATCCTGAGTAAAGTATTCAGTAAATAATTTTACTAAACAGGTAGTTGAACCCTGGGGATAAGGGTGTGTTGAACACTGTGCTTATGGCCATGTGAAAAGTCACTGTCCATACCAGGATGAGAGTTTGAGAGTGTCTTAGTTAAGATCCCATCTTCTTTTCACTCAGGTATACTCTTGCCTTCTCTCTATTTGTAAGTTTAAATACATGTATTTATTGTTTTGTGTCAGTAGCCACTTGCTTTTACTGGTATAATATTTTTTACAACTTCTCAATATTTGATTTGGAAAGAGTTATGCTGCCCATGTGGAATGCATTGGAAACAGCACACATTTTTCATCTGGTCACAGTTTCATCACATTTCTCCTGTTTTCACTGTCAGCTTATATTTTCAATGTAACCATACTTCAAACGTGTGTGATCATTTTGGTGGGTGAAGTACCTCAGAAGCTTATGAAATAAGAAACATGCATAATGGTTCAACAGGACAAGCCTTTACTAATCAGAGAGAATAAAAACTAGTGGTTTGTGTATACCTTGGGACAAATTTACTTCAATGCCAGTTACTAAAAGCAGATTTCTTTTTGACTGCTGTTGTTTTTTTAAAGAAGATAAAAAAGCCAGTTATTTGCATTATAGTTGGAGACAACAACATGTCAGCCATCAGAGTAATTTTACTGCAGTACCATTTGCAAAAGGAGATTTTTTTCCTGGAGTACTATTTTTATTTTATTTTCATTCTGAAAACACTGGATCCACCATATCCACCTGCTTGTTATCTTGATATCTGCAAAAGCATCTGTCTGTGTGAGTCTCTACTTACATGCAGAAAGAAAAAGAACACTTACTTTCTGGCTATAATAAACGCATGAAGCCTTTACACTCGCAAAGCAGACCTCATAATGGCGAAATACTGTCTATTTTATTTTAGGTGGGAACATTATTATCTTTATCTACCTATAGATTTGCACTGTGATACTTTTCACCTCCTTCAAATAGCACCTCAGCCCCTGAAAAGCTGTGTGTAATCTCCTTGGAGCTACCCGTCAAATAAGGTCATTTGTATAAAAGCAAGTGTATTATCACTTGGTCTCCTTTAGTTAACAGCAGCAACAGTAGTTGAACAAGATCTGATCAAATCCCAAATCAAAATGCGGAACATTTGCCTGTTCTGTTTCTCTTTTATGTCAGACTGTTACCAAGCCGATACTAGATTAAAGTTCAAACTGGAAATGGAAGAGATATGACCTTGACAAATCAGGTTTTTCTCACTATACAGAACAGATAAAATCTTCTAGGTAGAAAAATATGTCAAGATGCGGGATGAAGAACAAGAGAACTAGATAAAAACTGAGTTCACTGAAGATATTCAAGTTAGTCTTTTGATTTTGGAAGTCCAGAATGTTACACTTGGGTTTAGTTCTTTGCTGGAGTCCCTGAAATGACCTAGTGTTATTCATCATGAACAGTACTGGCATCTGTTTATAGTCTCTATCATGTGTGCAATTTCTTCTTTCTATATGATTGATGAGACAGTAATCAATGTCTTTGGTGGGATCAGAAATCACACTGATGGTTTACCACATAAAGAGAGGCAACACAGACCAGCACAGTCTGTGTCTGGACACTGATTCTATCTCCAAAGCAAATCTTCTAGTTGATTTCTGGTGTCTGAGTTTCAGCTTTGGGTGTTGTTCTGCTAAGTCTTTGGCCTCCATTTTCTTCTTTGCTCAGCTTCTCCCCAAAACTTGCAGTTCTGTCTAACAAAAAATAAAAGCCTTGTGCTCTTGGATCTTGGGCAACCAAGCTTCTCTACCCAACCCATTTTACCTGTCCCTCCCTGCACTAAAAGAGGAATATCAGATTTTTTTTCCCCATCACATCAGTTTACTTGCAATTTAATTTCCACTACAAACTTCAACCTATGCAGGCATTCCACAAACTATCATGTCAAAGGAATGCCATTTCTCCAGTGTAATTTCCTTTTCTTGTTCAGACAAAAACTGGCTCTCACTGCTCACTCAAGTGCTGAAGTTGTAAACTGACAGTGTTGCTGGGCAGGTGCAGCACTAGACAATATAAACTTGCATTTTGAAAAGAAAATTACAGCTGACCAAACCCAAGGTGTTTCCTTATTGTTGGAGAGGATTTGTGTATTTTGAACACATACATTAGAAGTGGATGAATGACAGGCTCAAAAGGTAGTTGTACACATAAGACACTGCTCTTATTTTCATGTTTGTTGCAATGTGACATGCAATTTCTAAGAAGAGAGCTGCACCATGCTGCTGTGCTGGAAACCGTCTTCCATCTTCTGAAGTTTCCTCTTCAGTCTAAATTCTTTAAGTCTAGAGTGGGTGTGGTTTTTTGACTGTGCAATGCAGGTCTCTGATATAACAGTAGTAATAGCTAAGCTCATCCTTTGTGCCTGTGTTTTTTCAAGACCTATTTTTAACAGTATTATTTTATCCAGGAGTACTGGATTTGTAATTTGTGATTTGTTTGTGACTTTGGGTGTGACTCCCTGCAAGACTTTGGATAAGCTTCTTAACAGCTCTGTGCCTCAGTTTACTTTTCTATGACAAACAATGTTATTTATTACCATTCTTGGACATCTGAAAAATTGCCATTATGAAGTGCCCATAGAGATCCCACTGCAGGAAGGTCTTCAGTCCTTACAGCTAACTGGAGATTTACAGCTAATAATAAATTACAGCTAATTTATTCCTTAATACCACCAGGAATAAGATAAATCTCCTCTCTGAAGAACTTTCAGTTTCTTATCACCACAGGAAAATAACAGAGGAAAACGCAGAACAGAACCCAAGTCTTTTGCATCCTCATGCATTAACCAGACCATAGCCTCTCCCTTCTCCACTTTTGTTTATTTTTGCTGCTATGCTCTGAAATGTATTGGACTTTCATTGATTTGCTTGTTTGAGTACATCTTCATACTGTGATCTTCCTTATTACATCACTTCCTTACCCCTTCAGAACCCAACGAGGACAGGAACTGGCAGAGTCATGGCAGTGCAGGTCAATTGCTTTGCTCACGTTCTGGCTTTTCCTGGTCTTTTCTGCTTTCCCTTGCATTATGCCCATCATTCAGTCAGTGTTTTTATTCTGCTGTCTAGTCTTGCCTCAGTGAATAACTTCACTGTCTGTTGGGGTCCTAATAATTCACTGCTTTTTTATTTTAATGAAAAAGCCCTGTTCTTTTGATATCAGGCCTCCCAGAGCTAGGAGCATGCTAGCTCGTTCTCATCTGCTTCTTCTCTGAAACCCGTATTCCGCAGGGATTCTGCGATCTATTATTCTTCCCACTCTGCCTCTGGTGCCGCAGACGGTCTTGAAAGAAGGCCACTTGAAAAGAGAGAACAGCAGCAATATGGCTTATGAATTCCTGGCACACTGCTTTACCCTGAAGGATATATTAAACAATGGGCATTTTTTAAACAAAGTAACCTCACCACAGGCACTGACTGCTGATCTATTATTAATTTTAGGCACTAGCTTCAAATTATCTGACCGAAATATGACTTGTCTGCTCTTAATACTTGTTCATCAGAAAGATATTACCTCTTTCAAAAATGTACCTTCCCTTCTTACCTCGCCATTGAAAGAGTATGAATTTTTATTTCTCCAAGCGACAGTAGCCCAATAAAGAAAACAAACCCTCTCATTAAAGACCACAGTAACAATCATGACAGGAATAAATACTATCCAAATTAAAACAAGGTATGAAGAGGCACAATTTCGGCAAAAACTAAACACATTTCTTTTCCCTACTAAACATGTAGATTTTCCCCTACTAAACGGTTTCCCTACTAGCAAGTAGGGACTATTTGAAGATTGCTTTGTCTTCAGCTTTCCTCAGACTCTTAAACAGAACTGCTATGTCTGTTCAGACTCATATTTATTGTTCGAAGGCAAAAAAAAAACATTCATCATTTGTCTCCTAGCAAGTGCCAGGCACTTACAATAGGAGAAACGTTTTTGGATACTGTAGCTGTAAAATGCCACACATAATTATAGGGTGGGATTTTTGAAAGAAATGTGACTTTGCCCAAACCATGCTCCTCTATGCTTGGAGGGATTTTTTGTAATTTGAATGTGCCCATGAATGTGTCCAGAGTCAAGACCCATCCTAGCCACCATCATCAGGAGTGGGCTGGACACTCAATTCAGTTACCAAAGTTAGGTGGCTCCATCCCCTTTCCCCTTCCCATGGTCAATGAAACTTTGGCTGAGCTGTGGGGAAGATGGACAGTTGCATCTTCGACCATGATATAACCAAGGCTGGGCTGCTTGAGATGGAAAATGAGGGGCTGGATATCCAGGGTGCACCTGGTAGTAAAAGTAAGAAATAAAAGGTACTTAGCAGAGTAAACCTTATTTAAAGGTGTTTCTCATGGCTGGCAGTTGAGTGGTCTTTGGAGTCTTTCTATGTTAACAGGTAGAATTTGGGCAGAACTTAGGGAGGAGGGACTGTTTGCCAATTGCCTTCAGTGACCAAAATGCTCAGCAATTTCAGGGTAAACCCAGGCAATAACTGAGGAAGAAATAAGGCACTACATACACTTTGAAAGGCTACACAACAGGGTTTGGAGCCTTTCTTTTTTAACTACTGTGCTTTGGTAACTGGTATGGGGAGGAGAGAGTTGGGGGTGGGATGTGAGAATACCAGAGTGAAGTCTCATAGGAAAGGGACCAAGATGTTATTCTCCCTTGGAGATATTGTATAGCACTTCCAGCTTACAAAAAAGCTTAATAGTTTGTAATAGTTAGATTATCAGAGTTTATAATCAATGTTAATAATCCCTTCCATAAACACCCAAGCAAGACATAATTTCATTGAGTTAGCCTTTGCACATGACTTGTGAGGGATTGGTGGTTGGTCTATTGTATCTGGGCATAATTCTTTATGCTTTTTCCCAAGTGTGACTATACCAAACTTCTGCTTTTCCAAAATGTTTTCCAGATCATAGCACTGATATTACTAGAAGATATAAAGGGCTCATTACTGTTAAAATCATCATTGTTAAAATACACATTTAAAATATACTTCTGTCACTATAAATGCGACTTAAGAAAACAGGCTGTATTTCAGCATAATTGTAGTTTTTCTGGGGTTTGGGAAGACAGACCAGAGCCCTTTTTCTCTGTCTGTTATTCATGAGTGTTAACTACCAAAATTTCCTAAAGCTGCACTACTGGAGCTGATAATCCTATCTGTGATATTTTTGTGTCTTTATTATGGAAGGTAAATTATTCCCTTTCTTTGAATGTGTTGTAAATATTCCATTAAATTCCAGCAAGTTTCTGAATTTCCTCTCTATTAGAGGGTGTTAGAGACTTTCCATGCTGTAGAGCTGCTGCCAGCTTGGGGCTCCCTGTTTCTCTGCAGCCTTGATTTGCTACTTAGCTTATTGTGAGAAATGTCATCACTCTACCATGCTTATGAGAGAGTAGCACAGTCTCAGCCCTTAATGGGTTTGTGCTACTGATACCAAAAGGATGTGAATGCCTATGCATGCAGAATTAGAGTTGTGCAACTTGTACAGTACAGACTACAGAACCAAACTTTCACAGAGTTCAGTTGTGTCCCAGGTCTGTCTTAGTCTTAGTGTTGCTGCCTCATTGCCATCATTAAACTCCCACTTTTATCTGCTGAATAGGCTCTTAACTTTGACATCTACAGTGTGGTAATTATCTTAAACATATTATAGTATAGAAGAAACTTCAGTGAGGAAAATAAAACCATATAGGTCTTATTGGGCAAACTTTATTTCCTTTAATGTTCTGTGTTTATGTCTTATTGCCTGGACCTCTCCCACTAATAAGCTGTTAATGACTTTTCCCTTTGGTATCACAGCAGCAGGTTCTTTGCATGCTGTCTTTGTTTTCTGGAATAAAATCAATTAAGCTCCTTGTCTTTCTGACCCCATCTTGTATTAAGGCTTAGCACAACAATTAGGAGCACATTACAGTGTTCGTTCTTCTATAATTTTTGTTCTACACACTGCCACAAGTCAGGTGTCAGTGCAAAGATTAACTTCAGTGATATGCAAGGTAGTAGTACATGTATTAAAAGTCTTCAGTGACCTAATTACTATAGCAATATGACTCACTTTTGCAAAAATTCATTAATGAGCCTATGGTACTTTTCAACAGCCTTCTTGAAGTTTGGGTATTGAGTATTCCAATAGGCAAATTATAAATCAGTTGCAGGCAACCTTGAACATTTTTACAGACTTTAAAAATAGGGCTGCTGAAAAGATGCTTCAAGAATGCAATTGCAAAATGTTTCATTTCCGGATTAACTTACCTAAAGCATTTCTAAAGGAAGTTTTTCAAAGATGAATTTTTACAGAAAGCTAGGAAATTTTCCCATGAAAACTGCTTCAATTTATTTTTTACCAGGTTTAGAGAAAATGTCCTTCAGTCACTATAGCTAATGGCATGATCATTTCATTGCTGCAGAGAAAATCAACACTCACCTTTGCATTCTTTTTAAAATTCCTTTTAACTTGAAGCAGGTTATGGGACCTAACTGATCAGCTCCTGAAATCTTTTGCTGCTAATTGGCTAGATGCCAGGTGATAAAGGAATAATACCAGTTTCCATCATTTCACAGGAGACACTTTGTACTAGATATTTTCACATCAAATACAGCACATGCGGTTCTTCTGTAATAAGTCCTGTGAGCTACCAGAAGAAAAAAGGTTGAAGGAGCATCTGAATTTAGTTTGTTCACGTGCAGTATAGAAAAGTAGTCCTGTCCTACAACCATCAAGATGTAATTAAAAAATGAACAGAAACAAATTGAATTGCAAACTTGGTCATGTTATCATCATTTTTGCTTTTCCAATTTCTAGAATGTTGAATACATTTCTGTACTTGCTGTGATAGCCTCTGTTGAAAACTTTGGTGACTTTCTCTTTGAAAAAGGAATTCATTGTTCACCCCAAATGTGATGCTCTGAAAGTCAAATTTCCCTTTCATGTCTGTAAGCAAATTTTTCAAAGAATTGTTTTTAATAATTGTGCCGAGCTGCTCATAGGACTTCATTTTCTTCAGAAAACCCTGGCTTTGTTTATGGCTTGTAAAAATGAACATCAAAATCTCTGGCTTACAGGCATGTCCCACTTCATTCTCTGTGGAAAAGCTGATTCACCGAATCACAGAACTATTGAGGCTGGAAAAGACCTCTAAGTTCACCTAACATCATCATAATCACCTAGACCAAGCACTAAGTGCCACACCAGTCTTTCCACCTCCAGGGATGAAGACTCCGCCTCTGCCATGGGCAGTCCATTCTAGTGTCTTGATCACCCTTCCTTGTGCTTCCTAGCATCTAACCTAAGCCTCCCCTGGCAGCTTCAGGCCCGACCCTCTCATTCTATCACTAGTTGCCTGGGAGAAAAGCCTGACCCTGGGAGAAAAGCTAAGTTTTTTTCAGTTTGTCATGGTGAAGGGCAGCAATTTTCTCCAATCATATAGGGACCATTGTCCAGAGCAGGATCAAGAATCAGAGTCGTTGCCTTCCCCACTTGCACCCAGTCTGACACAACATGTTGATCCTGCCTTAACTCTTAGAACAGGTGGGCTATTACCCCTTGTGTTTGCAAACACAAGGAGACCTTAGCCCCGGTATCAATAGCAGTGGCAGTAAAATGGAGACAGACTTGCTAATTGCGTGTAAAGGACTGTAAGTACTGTGTAAACACAGGACAACGTTCCTGTTTCAAACTGAAATAGTAAACCATTCTTTCAAAGGAGAAAACATCAACTTCTCAAGAGTAATCTGGGACTGACAGCTGTGCTTCCATACACCAAGTGGTGGTTCTTTTCCAGTTTGGATTATAAAACTTTTACAGCCAGGTCATAAATATTTGTGAAACAGAGAGTGACAACAGACTTGCAAAGTCTCTGCATCTCTAGTATTTGTAGAAATGTTATTTGGCTATACTCAAGATTGATCAGAGATGGACATGAAGTCTCATATCTGAATCCTAAACAGCTTTAGGGAGTCTGAAAATAACAAACTATGGAAACTATTTGATCAAACCTCAGTCAGAATTTTGCTGGGTTGATGAGCCTCTGCCCAGAATCTGTATGAGAGGAGCTTAAAAATCACATTAGTGACAGGAGCACACTGTGTTGCAGTATCGCTTGCATGGAAATTTTGGCTAAATCTTATATTGGCTCATCTATTCCCTGTCTAGCTGGGATGCAGTTTGTGAAAGTACAGAGCTTTGTTGTTGGAATAGAAAACAGTATGAAAGTATGAAAAGATATACTTTTGTTGAAAGAGATTCTGGGGAAGAGTTTTCTGTCTGGCTTTGTCTTTCCTTTGCCTTTGTAGCTCACTGAACCAGTGAAGAAGCAGCTTGGTCCAAGGTTGGGTACTTAAGTAGGAAACTGCCTGACTTCTCAAAGAGCTTGCATGGAGTCAAGTTCTCATTATTTCTAGACAGGTACCTGAAAAGCCTCTTGCTTAGGCTCTGATACAAACTCTAATTATAGGATGGAACAAAGTAACAACAGTGTCTTAAAGAGGAGCTGAGTTGTGGTTAGTGTACTGATGCTAAAACTTGCTTTGATACAATAACATCCAATATTACAGCTACTAGATTTCTTACAGGGCCTTACAGTCACCTAAGCAACTACACTTTCTGCTAACAGGAAGCCATTATCAGCTCTGGAGAGATGCCTTTGTCTCTGCTGGTAGCTACTGTAGCTGAAAAGAGTAGCTGTAAAGAAAAGTACTATATATATTTTAATAGTATTTAATATGGGAGATGTACTGATGATAAATGCATGAAAATTGGAAACCGGAGAAGAGAAAGTAATGTTGTGGTTATAACAAAAGCATTAACACTTGCAGACTTGAGCACACAGCTGGAAAAGAATAGTTTGTGACTTGTAACATCCAGAGTGTCTCAGCATGGTGTTCAAGGACTGATGGAGCAATATCTGGAAGGTTATGCTGTGTCTGTATGGAAATGTTGGTGCAATTACCTGTAATGCTTTTTTTATCCTTCCGTAGCATTCAAATCCTGCATATTCTTTTAAAGGTGATGACACTATTGACATAAATGAAAATTCTTGACAATTTCCACTGGCTAGGAACCTTTTTCTGTTTACTTATTCTGTATTTTTCTACCTTCCCACCCCTCTCACATCACTAGGCCATCAAAGAAATTAGAGCACATGTTATCTTGTGGTAATTCACAACTTTTATACAAAGCTTTTCTATACAGTAGGAATCTTCTTGCTTTCCTTAATTAACCTAAAATGTTTTTAGTCTGGTTATTTTGGTAGTCTCTTGAACTGAAGTGACAACCATAGCTGTGCTATTCTGAATTTTGATCATTATATTTCTCTAAAAATAAAAGTTCAATATGAGATTCATTTAGAATTGTGCACCTGGGGAACCTCTGATTACTGCCTATGGTATTCAAGGTTATTAAAATACTCACAGTGAATATGCCTCTTTCTAGCTCCTTGGGTTCAGAAAGTATTTCAACTCTTTAAGAACTGGGAAACCGTAAGTGTTCTCACTCTGGTGCCATGGCACAGACCTGAGTTATTTAAGAAGGTGATGTGTCTTAAGTGATGAGATAGATCTGAAACCAAGAATTTCCTTTGTGAACCATTTCTGAACCCTTCCTTCTCTTGAGAAAGAAGCAATTTTGTCATCAGAACACCTCTAACAGCATGCTGGTTGCTGGTTTTGTTAAGAAACGTTTTTACTCATGTGCAAGAGCTTTCGCTCATGCTGCAATTTCTAGGCTTGGCCTCACTATGAAGCCAAACATCAGAGATGTGGTTTCCTGCAGGTTTTTTTACCAGTCTCTTTGGACTCTCTTTACAGAGATTTCTGCAAATCCACTGAATGTGTGCTACTGTCCATGAAAATGTCAATGTATGCCTGCCTTGAAGCTCTTGCCTCTTAAGCTATTGTCTCTGATTCAGTACCAATATGAAGCCAGAAAGACCAGAACCATTTTTATATACACTAGCTGCAAGTGGAAGTTAGGGCAATAAATCAATGCTTCTTGTCTTGTTTTCAGCAATACTGAAACCACACTGGTACACCAAACTAGTAGCTATTATGCGATTGTGGCTGAGGAAAGGCTAGACTGGAGGAGAGTCAAAGTATTGATTTGGATTCAAGTAAAACAGTCCAGAGGAAAACTAGGCATTCAGAGGGAAATTATGTGCTGTAATACTCGGTGCATCTGGGAGATACTGAAATGAGTTTAAGCTCTCAATATACTGGGTTCTTATTTGGCAGAAGTTTCACTGGCTTTGCTTAAATTAATGTGCTTAGTATTTGGCCCTGATAGCTTGAACTCTCTTAGTATGCTTTAAGCAATTAAGGAAGTCAAAGGCGTTTCCATTTTTACATATCAAACCACAACAGTGACAGAAAAATAATTGTTTATTGAAGTCCCCTTCCCTTATTTAGGCCCTAGAATAAGATAGAAAAACTATTAAAATGCAATAAGGTTCAAGCAGAAAAATAAACTAAAGAGCTGAAACATAATTAACTCTTCCTGCAAATGATGCACAAACAGCATGTAAAACTACCAAATAAATGAGACATTTACTAGTGTATTGAGGCACAAGAAATTTATATACAAGATCAGATTATGTCCTGATTAAATGCCACTGATGTTAATGAAGTTGAACTAAAAACATATGTGTCAGGTGTGGTAGCCCTGATGTTCTTCAGGTTTAGTCTGTAATTTTTCATCTGTGTTAACTAAGTATTAGTGAAATGCACACATTGTATTTGAGGACTAAATAATTTGAATTTTGAAAAGCTGTTGCTTAAAATGGCTTTTCACACACACATACACCCACGTGCAAACAAAACCTGAGTTCTCATCTAATTACTACTGATGTTGGCTAACCTTGTTGTTGAGAGGAGAACAATTGTGTTAGAGGCTTCCATCCTTTCTCTGGAAATTTTTTTTTTCTACTGACTGCTCACCTTTTCAGCCTAAATATTTATTGGTTTCAGTACTGTGGTGATTTATTTCTATTTGTTTATAATTTCCTTGTGCAGCGTTTCAAATGGTACCACAAGCTATGAATGGATTGGTATTAAATTATGTAGAGGTGCCACATTGCTCTTGAATGCATGCTTTTGATGAGGTTATTAAAGCTCTGACAATACAAATTACCATAGCAACAAAAACCATAAATTCACAGCCTATTCCACCCTCTGCAGTATGAAAATATTTCAGAGCACTCAAACACTTTGTGGCATAGTGCAGCTCATGTGGCTTGGCTAGCAGTTCTTTATAGTGTCCTAGAATATGTCAGTATTCTTTGGTATTCCATCTCTCAAAAAGGTGAGAAGTGGTAACTTAGTTCCTTCTTTTTCTTTTTAATGTATTTGATACAGCTCAATTCCTTGCTGGTGACCTCCTCTGTGTCTTTCAGGTGATAATTTGAGTAAGATACAGAAATAAACATGATTTTTTACTGGGATTGTTTCAGATGCTGATGGTGGAGCAGGGCTGTAGGTTTGATTACCATCTACAGGCTAATACAATCACTTCTAATTTTCATTTTAATGTTTGAAGAACTTTGGTCTTTTGGTAAATTTAATCTGGAAATATGTCCCTATTTTCCCAAGACATCTCTTTCTGTAGTGATGCTTAATACTGCCACCTATATAATATGCTTGGCACCTTGAGTCTTCCTTTCTTTAAAACACTGTGTATTTCACTCTGCAACTTTTTGAACACTCCAATGCAGCATTCATGTTTCCTATCTTTTATGAGGTCACATTGTCATACTTGTTTTATGGAAAGAAATTCTTAATATTCAACAATTTGTATGTTTTTTAAAAAGCAGTTTAAAATAGTTTATTGCTTTATTAGTAGACTGTAATTCAATTTTGGAACAATTAGCATTGCTAATCAGAAGAAGCTAGAGCATGGAAGATTGTTTTACAGCTTGTTTGCTTTATTTCTGTGCCTAAGTATCAGCAAATAGCAGAATGAGTTTCTACTTGTTGAAGACTGAAGGAAAAACCTCCCAAGACACAGGCTCTGTATGTGGTTAGAACTAGTGATGTGTTTAACTACTGTAAAAGTTTCAAAACTTTCAAATGATGATTTTCTCAACAATTCTATATTTTGTGCAAACTAGTCACAATTTAATGAAGTAAATAGTGTCATTCTTATCAAAGCTGGAGTTCATCCACAACAGACCCTGTTTAATCATCAGTCCAGAAAAACTTGCTCTATTTTTTATTTCCTCAGGAAATGAGAAAACCATGGTGAGTTCCATCCCCTCTGCCAGCAGTAGCTTGCAGGAACCAGCAGGTACGTAAACTTTTCTGCAGAACCATAGGAGAAAGAGTGAGTTTTAAGCCAAAATTTCAGTTGTCTTATGATCAACATTAAAAAAAGGATTCTGTTTGTGACAGACTTCTCACGGCAGCTGTGACAAAGCATGAATTGCTCTGTTATTTCTTCTCCTGTGTCAAAGAACTGAATCATTATGTTATCAGGCAATCAAAATTCTGCACTACTATTCTAAAGAACTGAGATGAACTCTGTGGTGGTTGTAAAGGATGGAAGGTAAGAAATATAAACCACAACAAGGATCTTTTTTTCTCCAAAAAGGATCTAGGACAAACTTTAGAAACTACTGACCAACATGTCTGACCCTTGTCCTGGACAAAATGGTGGAAAAATGTAATAAATGGAATTGAAAGACATCTGGATAAATACACTGCAGAAGTGACATTGTTTTTGCAGGAGGATGTCATATTTCACAAATCCATTAGAGTTCTTCAATGGAATCAATAAATATGAGGAGAAGAGTGATCCAGTTTGTGCTGCATTAGATGGATTTCCAAAAAACTTTCATATAAGATTCATCATCAAAACTTTTGAAAGTAATGGAGCTGTCATGGACTAAGAGAAAGGTTTTTTCTGTGGACTACTTGCTTTAAGAAGTAGCAAACAAAAGATAAATGTCCAGTTTTCATCACAAAACAATTTTGCCAGAAAGACCTTGTGACAGTATGTTTGAAATTGCATTATTATAAGTGCTTGACAGCAAGCTGCAATCTTTTTCTCAACTAAATAGGCCCCTAAGAAGGAGAGTATACTGAAGTAAGGAGCATAAAATGGGAATAATTTAATGTGTTAATTTGTAATTATCCAGAGTTGTGTCTATTTGTAAGAATTATCTTGTGAAGCCTCAGAAAAATGGGTAACACCTTACGGAGCTGTTTGGGATTTCAGTCAGAACCTAAACACGTGAACCACTACAGTGGCTAACCTCCTCAGATTCCTTTCATCCCAAATTATTTTGAGAATAAATACAGAGGGAAGCATAGATGGATAGGATTGCATCACCGGTACCATAGCAGGCATTCTGACAGTAATCTTTCACAAAGTCTGAAGAACTGAGTGCATTTTCTGTTTCAACCTTAAAGACTATATATCGGTTTTCCCTCAGCTGCGTGGTCCCATTGGAGCTTGCCAATGTCTAGAACAACTAAGTGGACTGCAGACTGGAAAAGCTTTCAAAGAGAAGTTCAGCCTTTGGAGTTATTTCTGTGTCATGTGTGGCTGCTGAAAAGTGCTGCTGGTCCCTCCCCTCCTGCTGGTGCAAGGAATGAAATGATCATGAATTCTGAATCAAGTTCATAGAACCATGCCTGAATTTAATCACTGTTGAGACAGTAAAGGTGACACTTTAATAGAGTTTTCTCTTTAATTTGGAAGAGAATACTCAGAAAACTTTTACTTACTGGTCTGTATTGTGGGAAGAGGTGGCAGCTGACTAAGAGGATCATCAGAGTGAGACCTGATGGTGGAAACAGAGATTAAAAGGAACTTGATGGGACTAGATCTGGAAGGAGAATAATTTCTGAGAATTATTTGACATCACAGAGCACTTTATTATCTTTCCCCCACAGTAAACTTGAATATTCTTAATGACAGAAAATGAGATCCAGCAGGTGTAAACTACAGCAGTTAAATATTCATGAGTGAAAGTAAAAGCAGGAACTGAACTTAAGTACAGGGGTCAGTACAAGGTAAGATTCTTCAGGGCACTGAAGCAAAGTAGCTGTCAGAATGCAGTGAAGACAGTGATGAAAGAACAGCTTGAAAGAAAATGGTAATGGTCAAAGTCAGCTTTTAGGTAAAACTGTGAAGAAGAAACAGATTGAAAAATGCTCTTGAAATGTGAACAAACTATTTTCAAGGATAGGAAATTTTGTGCCAGAGACATCAACAGAAGCAATGGAGCAGAATTCAGATGAGATTTGAAGACATGGAGGGGCCGACTTCTGACCTTCTGCATATTTCCTGAGATACTTGGTCACAATTGATAAACACACAAACTTTCTTGCAAATAAGTGTCCTAAAACACATGAATAAAAGTTCTGAGTGGTAGTTCTTCATCCTGGTTGTCTTCTAGGGAGCATCACTAGGAGAAAAAGGTGATCCAGCACTAAACCAGTGACAATCGAACATTCAGAGTAAGAAAAATAAGATGGAGAGCTCCACCTGAGGACTAGCTTTGTGGCATTCTTTGCAAAAACTTTTGGTTTCCTGATAGCAGAACAGGACTGACTTTCTCTGAAGACTCAAATAATATCTTTGTGTGTTAAGACAATTTGATGATGTTTGATGATGACCAGTAACTGTTTACAAAGGCTGTTTGCAAGAGTCAGCTTACTGCATGTTACTGAATACTTAATGCCTCCTTTAAAATAGCAAAAGTTCATGTGATCTGCCCTAGTGATGTTTTGTGAGACTACTGCTCAGCAAAGTAAATCCTGAAGGGGTTTTGCTCCAGACAGATTGCAGCAGTCTGCATTGCTGGGCCAATAATATCTAAAGAGCATGGGTAGAAAAAATTAATTGAAAAAAATCTCCTGAAGGATATAAGCTGGGAAAACAACACAATTGCTTTCATCTATAAGATGCATCACTAAGAAGTAATGTGGTGATTGAAATACAAAATGGCATGAATGCCCTTTACAGCACAGCATTTTGGTTTTTATGGATTGTGAATCTGGCCATTCACATCCTGTAGCAGCTGTGGAATGTATTCATCTAGTTCTCTTATTGATATCCAGCACCCCCCCCGTCTCAAAATTATTACATAAGTTGTTTAACTTGAGAAGCAATCATTAGTGCACTCAATATAAGTTCATGATAAACTTCTTCTCTTCCTTTTTGACTGTATCTGACAGGAGCAGCAAAGCTGAAATTAGATCTTCAAAACTGAAGTTAGATCTTCCAAGCCAGGCAGGCTAGCAGAAAACCGGGACTTCTCTCTGCTCTTGTAACTGAGCAGTATGGAGTTCCTGATGATACTTCAGAAAGTTTTAGGGATCAGGACTTTTTCATTTTATCTACAAGTGTGCAGCATTCTAACTCTGCCCTTCCAGAAGCTTTCAGCCAACAGCCCTCAGCACACTACAGTGCTGGGAAACTTGGTCTTACAGACAAAAGTCTCAGCCTAGATTTTTTTATGCATGTCTGCCAGAGTTCATTTTAAAAAAGTGTAATTTTTAGAAAATCCCTTCCAGACTTCTCAAACTAATTCCCTGCTGAATTCAACAGCTATTTCAAAAAATACACCTTTGGATAAAATGTTTGGAAATGGATTATTTGCTGTTGTTTTGGGGATTTGATTTATGTAACAAGATACTCAGAAATAGAGAGAGCACCTTCCAAATTCCTTCTTCAGCTGAACTATTTATGAACAGAGAAAATAGTACCAGAGCTGTTCCCTGATCCCATGCTTTATGTTCCATTGGTTTTTGTATTCCTAGTAAGATAAATCTGACATTTTTGATACTGGTTATAAAGATGTGCTTCAAAGTATTTTTGTAATTTGCTTAATCTTTGGAATCACTTAGACTGTTTCATAACCTTTCTTGGCTATTTGTCTGTTCAGGGTCTTTTTAAACAGTTGTATGCAGTTGTTATTTTTTAACTAGAGCAGTAGAATCTTAATCTAGAAGGAAGTTTGCCTAATGTTCCTAGTTGGTTTACTGCAAAGGATTTTAAAGACTTGCAGAGAACTGTTTTTTTATCCAAAGTCCCCAGTAAACGCTGCACCGTACCACTGTTGCTTTAGTGCTACATTATCTGCATAGGGGAAAAGAACAGCTACACATGAATTTTCTCGTTCCTTTTAACAAATCAAAATAATCCAAATTGGAATTTCTAATAGCCAATTTGAAATAATTTATTTTGCCTGATGACTGGCTTGCTGAGCTACTTCTGGGAGTGCAGATCATAAGATTCATAATTTGGATATATTTTCAAAGAGCCTCACGTTCCCTGGAATCAGGAAAGGTTGTCCTTAATGTGGAGTGACTTGCAGGACCTATGAGACTCCCATTAGTGGAGCTCTCTATTTTTTTTTTTTTCCAAGAAGGAAATCACTTTCAATTTCAAACACTTTCAACTCTGACTTTGTTTTACCATTTAAGGTTCAAATGCAGCGATGGTGGTGGTAGAACAGAACATATGAACAGAAGTAACATGTTTAATTACGTATCTTCTCTGGGAATGAACAGCAGACTTGTGCTGAAATTAAAATCTAGATTGCATGTGGTTTTAAAAATATAACCTGACACAAGTAGAATTTAGATAGCAGCTTGAATGGTACAATGTATGACAGCAAGCTAAATGTTCACCAAAGATCTAGGTCACTCTGTGAGACACTGCTATCCCAAGATTACATACCTGAAAGTAGGGCTAGGAGCTGCTACTATTCCAGCCCTGGGAAGACTGGATGGTGGAAAAGCCAATTGATGAGCAAATTTGCTTTAAACACGCACCACTATCCAGAATGGGTTACACAAATGGCTACTAAATATTCAACATTTTCCAGTAGAAGTTGTCTTAAACAGTAATGGTCAGTAAAAAACAGACAGTACAGCACTTTGAAAATGTCATTTGGCTCAGTATAAAGCACTCTTTTTCATCTAGTAACCTTATGTAGCGTACCACTATCGAGGAAAGGAGTCCGATTAACTCAATAGATGTTAGTACACTAAAGAAATGAGAAAAATTGACCTTTACCCTTGAGAGATCATTCCAGAAAGTGAAATCACACGTTGTATGACATCTGGATGTGCTAGAAATGAAGCTGTCATTAAATGACTTACACCAAGAAAGTACTAAAAGACTTTCTGGCTCTCTTAAGATTTCAAATATTGCTTGAGAATATTGTCTTTCTGTTATTGACTCTGTTATAGACTGGACAAAGTCCATAAATCCCATCCACATGCCCTGGTGCCAGAAACCGTAAATGCATAAGGATGTTCCCTCTGTTTCTGAGTTAACATTGCAAAAGGACCAAGCATGCACGTGATTTAATGAGCTCTGTGTGACGTACTGGTAAGTGAATGTAGTTACATCAGCTCCTTTGCTTCCTCACTCAAATGTTATGGAGCACAGGGGAAAGAAATGGAGCTTTTATGACAAAATTTTCAATCTGTTTACATTTTTGGATGAATGTTAGTTAGAGGCAGAAACCTGGCAACACTGGGTATTATCCTGCATTCATGAAGTATATACTGTTCCAAAGGATTCCTAAGCATATCATAAAACTAAATGGGATTTTCAAGAGAAAGTTTTAGATAAAAGTAAAATCTGCTGAGGAGAGAACAAATCAGGTGAAGAAAATTTATTGCCCCATTCTTCAAAATATTTTTAGAGGATAGTTGGATCATTTTTCCCACACTGATAGAAATATTTGCCATTCTTTTTTTGTCATTTCCATCAGAAGAATTTAAACCACTTCTGGGAGGTGTCTTTGCTCTATTCTTATAGGTAACAGAACTGAGGCAGAAGAAGATTGAGTGACTTTGCCAAGAGCACACTGGAAATCACTGTAGAGGCTGATGGGATACCCTGGTTTTCCCAGATCTAGGTCAGACTTTCATCTACTGTGAGTCTGAGATTTTAATTGATATAAATCTCTGTATTTGCTCAGGAATGAATGGATGTAAAGCACTTTAAAGCACCTGAGCATCTGACAAGTTGTGGTACTTGTTCCCCAGTGGAACTGATCACATTTGCTTTCTATTTAGAGCAAAAAGTGGTAGCTAACTGTGAAGAGTGCAGCCATGGGTGGTCTCTTCTTTACTATTCCTTCAGACAGGTTCTCCTCATTGAATAGGACACTGCAAGATAGATAGTTACTCAGAGCTTTTATTACTGAATTCATATAATTTATCAAGTCCAAACCAGTGTGAATTTAGAACACATATAACTTTTATTGTGTGCTGTCATCTCTGTGAAGTGTCCTCCAAACCTTAGCCAAAGCTATATGATATGCAGAGAAGTTTTCCAATGCATGCCTGTATATCTATATTTGTATTTATTTTTAAGATTTTTCTCTTTTTGAAAACAGTTATTTTCCCTCTAGATATGAAAACTTGCCTAAAACAGTGGAAGGTAAATGTACTAGTTGAACTAAAATGTTTTGTATTCTCTGTTACCTTATTAATCATGGTTGGCTGGGTGTTTTCTGTAGAATCAGCAGGTTTCATTTAGAGTAGAGGTTTATCACACTTTTGTGATTCCTGTTTTCTCTGTGAGAACTGGAAAGAAGGAAAAATGAAATTGTTTGCCTGAGTTTACACAGAAAGTTTGAGTTTAACAAAGGAGATTCCTTAGATTTCTTCATTCTTTCTCCATAACCTATTCATCTTCCTACTTTTATAGGATGTCAAATTTTAATTTGTAGGACCACAGCTACTACATGTAATTACCATTTACAGGTAATCAAAAGGTAATGCAGGGTGTTACGTACTGCAGTACTTTCTCTAGATAGATCTTACTGCCTTTGCACAGCTCAAGCCGAACAGGGTGTGTTAGATGCTGTCTGTCCCTGCTTTTTGTCACTGATTGAACACTGCTCCAGAGCAGGAACCTTGCAGTTTGGTCTATTTTGGTGTGAAGTAGATAAATTTATAGTGTTTGTGTATCAGTGGAAAAACAGTACTCCAAATAGTCTCATCGTAAGGAAGTGGTGCCCTTCTATATGAGTGGAAGCTTTTAGACATTTAAAATATTGTACTCAAAGCAAAAGAGATTGTTTTCATAGCTACTTACCTTACATCATGGCATTTCTCCTGGGAAATACTGGAAATCAGGTGTTTGCCCTCCCTGTAAGCCCAGATCCTGTACATATACTGCACTTCTAAGACTAAGCGTAAACAAGTGAGATTTGTTGATTTCTTCTTTTCTGGGAATACATCACGAGAGTGTGACTGAATGCAAAACAAGAGCTATGCAAATGGTTGGGCAGATTTTCTTGAAAATTAAATAATTTTTCAGCAGCTCACCACTACTTTAAAGTAATTCTTTTTCATGTGAAGCATTTTCACCTACACTGTAGCCACTGAGATCTCAGAGGCAACTGCATCTATGGAGACAGGAAAATAAATTATTCTTGTGCAAAATATAAAGTATGTGGTGAAGTCCAAGACACTATAATAATTTAAATATGAAATGTATTATGCATTTTTTTTTGCTATCACTAGGGACTTAGTATTTTGTGGAAAGATTTGACTACCTTTTTTCCTGAAGAAAAGTCATTTATTGGCATGATGCTCCCCAAGAGGATGCTTACACCTTTTGAGCAACTGAATATGGTCAGAGATAAAATAATAACCCATTACACAGTGCGTTTACATACATGCTCTAATAATGCAGGGACTTGGGGGTGCTTGTGGACGAAAAGCTCAACATGAGCCCATGAGCCAGCAGTGGGCACTTGTGGCCTAGAAGGCAAACCGGATCCTGGGCTGCATCAGGAGAAGTGTGGCTGGAGCACCTCTCCAATGAGGCCAGGCTGAGAGAATTGGGGCTGTTCAGTCTGGAGAAGAGGAGGCTCCAAGATGACCGTAGTGTGGTCTTCCATTTTCTGAAGGGGGGCTACAAAAATGATGGGGAGAGTCTTTTTAGGATCTCAGGTAGTGACAGGACTAGGAGGAATGGAGCAAAGCTGGAGATGGGTAGACTTAGACTTGATGTGAGGAGGAAGTTCTCCACCATGAGGGTGGTGAGAGCCTGGAATGAGTTGCCCAGGGAGGCGGTTGTGGCCCTGTCCCTGGAGGTATTTCAGACTGGGCTGGATGAGGCTCTGGCCAGCCTGATCTAGGCTGGGGTGTCCCTGCCCATGGCAAGGGGGTTGGAACTGGATGATCTTGTGGTCCATTCCAACTCTGACCGATTCTATAACTTCTTCCCAGTGAGGGTGAGGGGGCACTGGAGGGGGCTGCCCAGGGGGGTTTGTGGAGTCTCCTTTTCTGGAGACATTTGAAAACCACCTGGACTTGGTCTGGGTGATCCTGCTGTGGCAGGGGGATTGGACTGGATGATCCTTCCAGGTCGCTGCAATCTGTAATATTGTGTTCTGTGACTTGGTCTAGGTGTCCTACTGTGGCAGGGGGATTGGACTGGATGGTCTTTCGAGGTCCCTTCTGATCCCTGATGATTATATGGTTCTATGATTCTATGATTCTAGGTCACCTTCAAAAACAGATCAGTGTTAGAAAACAAGGAGAAAGGCAGGCAAACTGTGCTTGTAGGGAAATATTTTATCTTAAATGCTTACTGATTATTTGGTCTTTATAAAAACATGTTAGAAGAAGTCTTCTTTCAATGGCACTGAAGGGAGTTTGGAGGGTTTCTGATAAGAGGGAAATGTCGGCATGTAATTTTCAACCAGAATTGGCAAATTATTCATGTTCTGTATAATTGTTGATCTCCTTTTTAAAGTACTGTTAACCCAATTTTTACAGATAATGAGGAAGTGGCATAAGTACTTAATAACTTGACCAGGAAGTTCAGTCAAATTACTTGATAACATACAATATCAAAACTGAAGTAGATTTATCCTCCATAAATTCTAGCAGTCTTGATTCCAAAACCCCATTTAATTCTGATGAGGAAACTTATTTATTTGTTCAGTTAGTAGTAAATGAATTTCTGGTTGGAGTGTGTTCTGCCTCTGTTTCTGTATCCCTGGACTTGTGAGCACAAATTCATGGACCCATTTGTCATTTTTGTCGCCTTTGTTGTTGTTTGGTTGTGTCTTGTAATAATGTTTGTATCTCAAGGAAAATCAGCTTCAGACAAGTGGTTAAATCTTTGGGGCAGTTCTAGGACAGCAGCACAGAAATGCACATTTTCACCATTCCCTGCAGCATTGTTGTCCTGTTGCACAGCTCCTAGGCTTGACTGTTTCAGAAACAGCCGTGAACAAATGAATAATAAATTATTGTTATTGGCAGCTGCTGTGCAATTTTCCCCAGCTGTTCCTCACACTTCAACCTCCCACATTTCCTGAGCAGTGTTCTTATTGACATAAATTCCAGAATTCATCACCAGTATAAACAAGGTAGTTTCCCACACCCCTTTGGTTTGATTAAGGGAAAAAGTACTCACAGAGCTCCTATTTAAGTGTCAAGCAGATGCTCACTCACCTACTCTAAGGGTTTAGTATGCCTCCTCCTAACCCAGGGGAGTTCTGATCACTTTCTTACGTGTCTTTCCCCAGTGGGAGATTACTGACATAAAGAAGTTAAATGACAGAAGAGCTGTGTGCTAGCTCTTCTGTGGAGAGTGTAGAAATATTTGAATAGCTTTTGTCTGAGTTGTGGAAATGGCACCTGACACAATATCTAGGATCCCACTTGCCTTTGATTTAGAGTTTACTCTTTACTTCAGCTCAACTTGCTGCTTGCAGGTTTCCTAACAAACAATACAGGCCTCCTGCTACCTTCTGCTGTTGGTAGAAGACACTAAGAGGCTCAGAGCTGGCAGTCCATGTGATCATGCAATACATTAAATTAATGACAGCTGTGTTATTAATGAATTGCTGCAAAAACTCAAGTCACCAGTTTTGAAGGAAGTTTCAGGATGCAGGTCTGAAAGTCACAGTGAAATTGAAAAATTAATTTCAACAGTATTTTACCTAGTCTTCAGCCAGTCCAAGTGGGCCAGAATAACCACCTGCAGCTACAGACTGGGGGTGAGTGGCTGGAGAGCAGCCTGGCAGAGATAGACCTGGGAGTATTGGTTGACAACCAGCTGAGCCAGCAGTGTGCCCATGTGACCCAAAACACCAGTGGCATCCTGGCTTGTATAACCAATAGTGTGCCCAGCAGGACTAGGGATGTAATTCTCCCCCTGTACTGGGCACTGATGAGGCCTCACCTTGAGTACTGGGGGCAGTTCTGGGCCTCTCACTTCAAGAAAGAGATTGAGGTCCTGGAACAGGTCCAAAGGAGCAACAAGGCTGTCTAAGGAACTGAAAAGAAAGTCTTATGAGGAGAGGCTAAGGGAGCTGGGGTTGTTTAGCTTGGAAAAAAGGAGACTCACGTGGGACCTTATGACTCTATACCTGAAAGGAAGTTGTANACCTTATGACTCTATATATACCTGAAAGGAAGTTGTAGACAGGTGGGATTGGGCTCTTCTCCCAGGCAACTAGCAGCAAGATGGCAGGACAGGGCCTGAAGCTCTGCCAGGTGAAGGTTGGGTTGGATGCTAGGAAGCCCTTTCTCACAGAAAGAGTGATCAAACATTGGAATGGACTGCCCAGGGAGATGGTGGAGTCCCCATCCCTGGATATATTTAAGAAAAGTCCAGATGTTGCCCTTAGTGTGCTGGTCTAGGTTGTGGTGATGTTAGGTCATAGGCTGAATTTGATGATCTTAAAGGTCTTTTCCAGCTTCAATAATTCTGTGATTCTCTGATTAGTCCTAGTCACAAATGAAAATTTAGAGATGTTTCTCACGACAGAAAGCCCACCAAGCTCATCAAGCTCAGAGATAAGTCAATTTACAACTGAGAGTGAAGACAGCACCAAAGGAAATATAACAGCAATAATAAGAAAGTGCAAGCCTTCATAACTGCAGGGTCTGGCTTTTCCTTCATTTACTGAGCATTATTACTCCATCTGCAAGGTGTGAGAAAAACTGGGTCTCTTTAGCTTGGAGAAGAGGAGGCTGAGGGGTGACCTCATGAATGTCTATAAATATGTGAGGAGTGAGTGTCAGGAGGATGGAGCCAGGCTGTTGTCAAGGTCATCTGGTGATAGGACAAAGGGCAATGTGTGCAAACTGGAACATAAGAGGTTGCCTATAAATATGAGAAGAAACCTCTTCCCAATGAGGACAAGCTGCCCAGGGGTGTTGTGGAGTCTCCTTCTCTGGAGACGTTCAAGACTTGCCTGGATATGTTCCTGTATGACTTGGTCTAGGTGACCCTGCTGTGGCAGGGGGATTGGACTAGATGATTTTCAAGGTCTCTTCTAATCCCTAATGATTCTATGATTCTATGATATTTGCAAAACCTAAGTATTCAAAATCTTTGCAGCCAAACATGAGGTTTAATTTTCCTGAGAGGCAATCAAGTCTCATAGTTCAAGCAGAGATTACTAGAAAAGAGCTACCCTCAATTACTCCTGCTTTGCCTGAAAAGCCCCTTATCTTTCAACAAAGATTTTGGGTGCAGTCACAGTTTTGGTTCTACATTACAAATGCTGTCAACATAATGTTAGTGGTTTAGGCTCCTCTTTAAAAGCCTAGCCTTAACAAAACACACTAGAGATAGCTTGCTGCAGATTTAATGATGATTTTTCACTGATGGATGATTTCTTATAATTATGGTTTTTTTGAAGTGTCAGTGATACTGTTTCTCATGAAGTTTCAAAAATGTGCCATAAAAGCATCTTCCGCGCCTTACTGTCTCCAGCTTCTTAGACAACTATTCAGAGCTTTCCTAAGCTGTTGCTGTGCAGTCATTTTTGTGTGTATGACAGCTGTTACTCTAGCAGCTTCCTAATTAATAGGAATTCAAGCCCTGGGAAATAGAAAGCATGTTGAGGAGTAGGTATTGCATAGTGAGTTTTGAAGTCATGGCAGTAACAACCTTCCAGGACACTTCTGGATGAAGGTATGCAGGTTGCTGGAGCATGGGACGGATCTGTTTTACTTTGCAAAGAAAAAGGCAGTCACTAGGAACCCTGCTGACTGGTGTGTTTTCAGGTCCTGCTCTGTGCTCTTTTTCCTAGCATTTGCAGACTGTGTTTGTTCTATTAAATAACTTTGTACATTAAGTTCTCCCCAGGCAGAGGATGGAGAGAAGGAGTAGCTGTACATGCCTCCAGACAGATTCTCCCAGTAATGTAGATAAATGACTAACAAGGCCTGGGAGAAAATTATGAGCAATAAGAAAGGCTCTCCTCTACAGACACAAGCTTTCTATTTGCTTCTTGAGGGAAAGAGTGAAGAAGCAACGATCATTCAACCTCCACTTCCTGGAAGAAGAACTGAGCTCTCATGGTACCACCATGTCAGCTTGCAGATGACATGCAGGGGTGACCCACACATCGAGACTTCAGAGTGCATTAATGCAACCTGCATCATATCCTCAGACTCTTGGTTCAGTGCTGGCTGATGGCTGATGACTCATGCAACAGCATAGAGCACAGGCAATGATTTTATAAAACAATTTTTTTAAGTGATTTTTAAATCCTGACACTTTTAAAATCTACATCTGACAGAATAATTAAGACTAGATGAAAGGGATGCTAGAGCCAGTCAGGCTTCCAAGATGCAACAATTTTTTTTTGACCTAGTGCCAGTTTGTTGCTCTGTGCTGGTAATGGTTTGTGAGTTACAATTTTGCCAGTCTTCTAGCTTAAAGAATCTTTTCCACTAATTGAATATGTCCTTTGTCATTCGCTACAGAACTATCTGTCTCCCCTTGGACATACAGACATTCAAGGTTCAGTTTCCACGATCTGAGTATCATCTTTCCTCTCCACTGGGATTTTCTTTTGTGGTGTTATACCCTGGGAAGTGACTGGATCTCTTCTTCAAGCTTTAGGTCTAACAGGTGAAAGTGTGTTTCCTTCTGTGAGAATCATGCACAGAATTTGCTCCCCAGCAGATAAGAAACCTTTGGTAATGTATCTTCTTAGTTAAAATACACCTCCTTGCCAATTGCCTGTTGTTTCTGTTCCCATGGCAAGGGTTTTCTTTTGCCCTACAGTATTTTCCTGTTTCTCTTAACTAGACTGCTGAAATTGTCTTACTAAATCTAGGATGCTACATTCTGCTTTCAGCAAGGGCTCATCCTGCTGAGCCTTGTAGATTTGTGCCTGTAAATCTTAACTCTCTGGCTAGAATATCTTAAACTTATTGCCACCAGGACTTGGCTCTCTTCTTCACCAAACCTTTGTAGCTCTAAGTGTTCCTTGGAGATTCTACCTCTTCTCTTGTCCTCAAAATTAAGTACTTTTAATCTCCCTTTTGTAGTATTTAAAACTCCAATCCCAAAATTATGTCTCTTAATCTTGTGGTTCTGTCTTCCCCCTTTAGCTACCTTTATTTGGAAGAGATTAGTTTCTGTTTTTATCTGACCAAAACTGGTCTTGACTCTTTCTCCATTCCTGCTCTTTCCCAGTTACCATAATTCCATAAGAAGAAGCCCACATTATGCAGCCCAAAATTGTCTTCTGAGATGCTAATAAAACAGCTCTTCATTAAAGCCGTAGTGAATTCTCTACTCATATTCTAGTGCTGTTAAGTTGGTAAAGTAAGTAGAAAAAAATAGAGGAACTGTAAAATCTGCTCTCAGTGAGGTTTTTTTTTGTTTATGTTGACTCATGCAGAGTTCACAGGCTTGAAAACCTTTTGCTAAGTATCATTTCAATTTGTCTGCTAAAAATAACCCAGCTATTTCTATTTGCAGGATGTCTGTGTAGCCATGGGCAAAGCCAAGTGAGGGTCAAAGCCTTCTGTGTTTCTCTGTAACACTGACTGATTCATGGAGCTGTAGGATGAATGCCACAAAATGTGGAAACAAAACAAACCCCATTCTAACAGAGAAACATACCACCAATTTACAGGAGATATTTATGAGACCATATTACTCCTGGTCTGTTCTGTTACTGCTTACCAGTCTAAGGACTTCCTTTAGTAAACACATGCATGCATCACATGCCCCAGATTTGCCTGGATCCTCTGGAGGCCAATGGACTGCAGCAGGACCAAGATTTTGCCCATAGGAATGCAGTAGCTGTGAAATGTTGGGCTAGTTCAAAATCAAATTAGGATTGTTATATTTTAGATAGGTAGGGACTTTCTTGTCTTGTTTAGAATCTTTCTCTCTAGTCATTTCTTTTCCTTTATATTATAATTGTGATTAAATATATATTTATAGTTCTTTGGATATTACAGTCTTCAAATCTGGGATCTGGGATGGGCAACTTGGACTTTGTGGATCTTTTCCAGTGAAAGATTTTCAGACGATTCCTAGGTAGTGCCTTTATATCTTTCAGTGTTTCTGTTGCGTCACTGTTTACCCACCTTCACCTCAGTAAAAGAAGCACAACTCCAGAATGCAAGCTAATAGATTTATGTCCCAAGCAGATTGCTGTCTACATCAAAGCAAGGAATGGGGTCTCTGGGAATCTGTAGTCCAACCTTCTGCTCAAAGTAGGATAGTTTCATACATGAGGAAGTGGCCGAGATGAGAGCAGAACCAAAAGGCCTCATCCTGTCCAGTTCCAGAACCTCTTAGACGCCTAGTTGTGAGACTAGTCTCCCCTCTTAGTTAAGGAGGTGCTACCCTACACAGAGTAATCCAAAATACTTATGCTAGTCTTCTTTCATGAACATATCTCTGAAGAATCTTAAATCATTGAGTCTAGGTTTAGTTGTGTAATGTTAAACAGCACGAGTATCTTCTCTTCTCTATTCAGGTTTTCTGGATCTTAGGATAACATCAAGAAAAATTTCAGCAGTTTTATGCTCTGGCACCTTCACACAAAATATAAATGCTCATCCCCCATCAAAAACTGCCAGACTGTTATAAAACTAAATTAAAACTGAACATTACCAAGTGTACTCTCTCACAGAAAAAGTCTCAATTTTCCTCATGATGAAAGTTGTTATTATTTTAAGTTAACATAGAGAATTAGTGACTGTTGAACTACAACATTTATAAACTGCAAGTCTGCTGAGAGCTGGCAACAGTGGTGGTTTTGATTAAGTAGGCAAGCTCACTGGAAAAACAAATTCTGTTGAGCCTCTGTATTTATCTCTTCTCCAGACAGAAGGGTGGGCGAGTAGAGCCCCCATAGATGAGCATAACGCAGCTCCTCAGCCAATGTTCATTTCAAACAGATTAAAGAAGCCCAGGATGTATATTTTAGGGTTTGGGAATAAATATCAATGGGAGAAGATGAGAGAGGAAATATTAATAACTTAATCACAACCTAATCACCTACAGACATCAATTTTTATTTTTTCAGAGGAGAAGTGTCTAGTCTCTGTGTCTCCGTGTGTGTAAATGTGTATGCTGGTGTGTAAAGATCTAAAAAGATGTGAAAATACACCTTTGTTACCCATCAATACCTCACCAGTATTTGATATAAAATTCACTGGGAATTTTCTGCCAAATGCTTCTTGCTTATGTGTCCTTTCTTTGTAAAGGAAAACTGAGAATTTATAGGATGTTTAAGGCAATTCATTAAAATTATTGGAGTACATTACTACACCAAGATGGAGATTATTTCAAAGCTATAGGTGTACTCAATGTTGTGAGCTGCTGAACAGAGCCTGAGTTGTGTGGAAGCTTGCAGTGATTTTTATTAATGAAGCAAAATTTCTAGGGAGATTCAATCTACTCTTTCTTCACTTTTGGGACTTTGAAATTTCCAAGGCCTATCTTAAGAGTAATGGGCATAGCCAAATACAGCAGCAATATTTAAGGATGATCTTACCAACCCTGAAAAGCAACCACTGTGATTTCATTTTTAATGCAGGTTTTTATGCAGTTGCTTTGCTAGCTAAATATTCCATCTGGCTTAGCTGGTGTTTATCCAAGTTTTCTGATTACTTCACCTGTCTCTGCAGACACGCATTGTGCATTTACTTAATATTTATTTTATTAAGCAAAAGCAGTGAAGGACAGCAGTGCTATTCAGATAACCATGAAAGGAAGGTCAGTATTTGTAGAATCTGGTAGAACAAATTTCAAGTCTATTCTTATTATCATTCCAGACCTGAAACAACCAATTACAGATTGTTCAACAGTGCAGTAGAGATGATGTTACCAGTCTAGTTCAAACACAGGGAGTCAGAAACAGAAGCTATTCTATTGAATTGATGAGTATCTCCCTGGCGAATGTTTATAAGAATGCTTACATAGTAGAGGCTATTGTCTAGACATTCAGTTGTTGATACACAAGACATATATGATTTCAGGGTTTCACAAAGTAGCATATTTTCTCATTTGCATGGGGAAAACTAAAACACCAGTAAAACACCAGACAGCAGCAATTAGCCCTTGGTGACTCTGAAGACCAGCCATAGAGCTTATAATTGAACTTCAGAACTGCAGTCAGTGCTCTATCCGTCAAGATACACACACTGAAAGTGATAGATGCGTCTAACATGTCCTTTAACTTCAATGTCTGCTTACAGTAACACAGAAGATGTGACTTCCAAATACTCATGACACGAAGATGGACATAGTGCTGAAAAAACAAGGAACAGACATTTGTCACTCCATAGTGAATCAAAATCCAAGTCAGATCAGTTTGAGGACACAGCTTCAGTGGTCTTTCAGGATATGGAGGCTGGACCATGCACAAGACACCTTGTGAAGGAAGAGACAGGAAGTCTGATTTAAAAGAACATCACCAAAACAACTTTGAGAAAATGGAACTTATTGATGAGGCTGAGAATTTAAATCATTAAAAATTACAGGAGATAACAGCCATGAGAATAGCAAATTGCAAGAACTGTGTATCATCACATAGTGGTGTAAGTGCCTGTCATTAACATGTTACTTTCCTCTCCCTCTTTCAAATTGCACCTGTAAGTCATAGGGGGAAATTCTCAGTGTTCAGCTCCATTAGACAAACTAATTATTTGAAACTCAGGGCAAGGAACATATGGAAATTCCTACAGTGGAGAACAGACTCTACATCCAGAATAAAAATCAGTGCTGTGTAATGTTGAAATGAGGGCCATTATGGGTTATTTCATATCAGATCATGGTATGATTCAACTTCGTTTACCTCTTCTGCTTTTGAAGGGCCAAGTCACTTCAAGGACATAGAGTTAGAACATCAGGATTAAGAAAACAAAGTATCTATGTTGATTGCAATTCTCTTCTGGCTTAATGCTTATTATCCATTGTAAGAGCCCTGAGGGTTGTATTTAGCAAATGTTGATTGCACAGCTAGTCCATTCTTCTGGGTTTCTTGCTCAAACATACAGTATGGGCAAGCAGCCAGAATATCTTTGATTGGATTATCCTTGTTTGTAACTTGCCTCAAATCTCTATTTTATAAAGTAAATATATTGAGTAACTGCTTTAGGTCTAATTCATATACTTTCTTTTTTCTTTTACCCTACATTTCTACTTGTCAACTTTATTTGTTTATTATAGTACACACCTTGTCACTCAAATCTGATGTGTAACTCTAGGGTGATTATATAGGCAAAAGATAACAACTCAAATCATGCTAATGTCATAATAAAATGGGTAAGATATTGAGAGCTCAAAATTTTATGACCTTGGCCTTTTATAGTGCTGGGTGTCAGCAAGAGATACTTTCAAGTCTCCTGGTCACCAGGAATCATTTGTAGTAGCAGTTTATATCACAAGTGTTTTTGTTAAAATTTTGCTCTCACTTTTTTTTTTCCCTAAATTAAAAGATTATTTTTCTTAGCATGTTAGAAAAAGGGATAAATGTATCCTTTATGCTAATAAGAGCTGAGATTTCCAGTTTATTTTACAGGACCTTTTTGGGTGGTGTATTCGTTTCCTAAAATAAACTGCAATTGTTAATGTAAAAACTTAGTGATGTTCACCATGGTGCAGAGCCTGCTTTCAGGCCTGACAAAAGGCTCTTCTGGTGTTATGTGTACATGTGTGTGTTTTTCTTCATGTGCTACAGCTTATGCATGTGGTACTCTGAAGGCTGCGCTAGGTACAAGAGTTAATTGACTAGGACAAAAGCAAACAACAAAAATTGATACCATATTTCCAATTCAGAAAAAGTGAATCTTTTTTATTATTACTCTAATTTTGTTTCTCTCTGAACAGCTGCTGTATGTTAACAGGCATTGATCTGTTTTTACCAAGCATTAGCTGAGTTTGGTTTTCTGAAAAAAAGCAAAAGACAGCTTATCGTGAATGAAACCTGTGTGGATTTGTAAAAGTTGGATAAGCCTTTTGTCAACCAATTTGAAGCAAAAGGTCACTTTCTAGAGCAAGATTGCAGCTTACAGATTGTCCTTTGAAAGGGGTGGAATGTGGCTATTCAGCTCCAGCAGCAGATGAAATAAAGCAGTATTATAGTCTTGCTCCCATCAGGGTACTGAGTGACTGTCTTGCTAGTGAGAGCATTTCCTCTAGGGCAGTGTTAATCAGCATTGAGTCTTGGTTCAGTCTCTGGTGGCCTCTGAGAGTAGTTTATAATGCAATTGTTAAAAAAAAGTCAAATTTATTATCTTTCTCCCTTCCAAATTAACACTCTCAATGAAGGAGGCAAAAAGTAGTTGAAGTAATGTAATGCAATGTAGTTTATTACATCTTATTTTTATCTGGTTAGAAATAAAAATGATTGTGTGACACAATAAGGAAGGTTGAGAAGTACCACATTAGATGGAGATGTAGGAGAGGAAAGAATGCTAAATTTCCACTCCTCATCTTCTTTGCCCTCAGAAAGCATTTTAATCTGTGAGTTACTGTAATCCAGGTCATCTCAAAAAAAGCCACATAAACCAGGCAAGTTCATTTAAGATCCTAAATATAATATGCTGTCTCCAAAGCTTAGGAAGTGATAGAGACATGAGAACAGACTATACTTCTTAGATGCTACCTTAGAATTAACTAGCTAATTTAGAAAACTAAAAATGAGTAGTGCATCAATCTACAGTTAATTGTGTGATCCCATCTGGACACCCTCATGGGGTCATTAAGATTGGAAGAGACATCCAAGATGATAAAGTCTAAGTGTCAGCCCAATACTACCACGCCAGTACAACCATGTTTCCAAGTGTCACACCTACATAATTTTTGAACACCTTCAGAGATGGTGACACCACCCTCTCCCTGGGCAGCCTGTTCCAACCTCCAACCAAGAAGAATTTTTTCCTAATGTCCAATCTAAACCTCCTCAACACAACTCAAGACCATTTCCTCTTGTCCTATTGCTAGTGACCTGGGAGAAGAGTCTGATCCCCATCTCTCTACAGCTTCCTTTCAGTAGTGGTAAAGAGTGATAATGTCTCTCCTCAGCCTCCTTTTCCCCCAACTAGTCAACCCCAGTTTCCTCAGCCACTCCACATAAGACTTGTCCTCCAGGTCCTTTTTTAGCCTTGTTGCCCCTCTTTGGACCTGTTCCAGCATCACCATGTCCTTCTTGTATTGGGGTGCCCAAAACTGCAGACAATATTTGAGGTGAGGCCTCAGCACTGCCAAGTATGGATGGCACCAAAAAAAACTCCATCTGTGATGACTAAACACAAAAGTCCAAACTGCGGAAATCCTTAGTTTGCCAGTTGTGAGAAACTAGATAATGTAATTTAGGACTAGGTGTTCTCCACAGAATCACGGAATTATTGAGGCTGGAAAAGACCTCTAAGATCATAAAGCCCAGCCTATGACCTAACATCACCACATCAGCTAGACCAGGGCACTAAGTACCACATTCAGTCTTCTCTTCTTATTGAAGCCTTCCGAGAAAAGACGACCTCATGCAGACCTGTGTGATATCACATTATCTTTGATTTCTGTCTGATAATCTGTGTGGTCTGTTATGTAGGCTTCTTAAATTGCTGATTATCTTCTTACACTGCAGACCTGTCCTGAATGTCCAATAGAATATATCCATCAAAGAATTTGGGAGTTTTAGTTTTTTTGCACTTGAACCTCTCAGTATGCTAGTACCCACTGTGCTGCATGTCATACCCCACATTAGTTAATGAAAGTATAGCAGCTAATTCACATACAGCTCTTCCCATTTTAGCACAGCATATTCCATTGGTTGAAGTCATGTTCAGAAAGAGAGTATGAGCATCTCATATTCATTTAGGATAGAGAAGCACATGTAGCTTTTGACTTTCTTATTGACAGTTACCCAGCTGTTATTTGGTTGTAGTGCTGACAGATCAGCATCTGCTTGCATCCTGTTTGTTTTGCGCAAGCATCTCCACAATTCCTGTAACTGTATGTATGCTCAAGGACTTTCCTGCAGGGTTCAAAGGAGCAGTGCAGATGGTACTCTGTGCTCTTGGAAAACATAAGAAACCTGAGTCAAAGTGTTGGTGTTTTTTGTTATGAAGATACACAGCATTTTTCTTCCATAGAAAATCTATCTGGTGGGCAAAACATACTAACGTAGAGCTTAAAAAACCCTCGTCCCTAAAATAATCATTTGTTCAGGAATTCCACTGTGATGCAACCAAGGGAGATCAGACAAGGGAATTACAGCTGGTTAGTATTCAAGGATCACCTCCTCTGTGTCCAGGAGCAATGTATACCAACAAAGGGGAAAGCAGGGAAGAATGCTAGGAGGCCTGACTGGCTAAGCAAGGAGCTCCTGCACGTGCTGTCACACAAAAAGAAACTCTACAAGGAGTGGAAGGGGGACAGCTAGAATGGAAGGTTTATAAGGAAATTACTCGAACAGGTAGAGATCTGGTTAGGAAAGCCAAGGCACAGTTTGAATTGAACCTAACCAGGGAGGTCAAAGGGAACACCAAGGGTTTCTATTGGTATATTAATGGTAAAAAGACCAGGGAAGTTGTGGGTCCCCTCAGAAAGGACACAAGTGATATGGTCATAAGTGGCATAGAAAAGGCTGAGGTTCTGAATGATTTCTTACCCTCAGTCTTCACTGCAAAGGCCTTCAGCCACACTCCTGGAGTCATGGAAGATAACGGCAGGGACAGGCAGGAAGAACTGCCCATTGTAAGTGAAGATCAGGTTTGTGATTACCTGAAGAACATGAAAGTGTTCAGGTCCATGGGACCTGATGGGATATACCCACGGGAACTGAGAGAACTGGCAGATAAGGTTGCTAGCCTCCTCTCTATTATATTCCAAAAGACATGGCAGTCTGGTGAAGTCCCTACTGACTGCAAAAGGGGAAACATAACTCCTATTTTCAAAAAGGATAGGAAGGAGGAGTCAGGGAACTACAGGCTGTCAGTCTCACCTGTGTGCCCAGTAAGATCATGGAGCAGATCCTCCTGCAGGCACTACCGAGACAGGAGAATAGTGAAGGGATGATTGGGTACAATCAGCACGGCTTCACCAAGGACAAATCCTGCCT
>VZRI01006498.1:219757-268747 GCA_013397515.1 Upupa epops | reverse complement strand
TTGGACTGGATGATCCTTCCAGGTCGCTGCAATCTGTAATGTTGTGTTCTGTGACTTGGTCTAAGTGTCCTGTGGCAGGGGGATTGGACTAGATTGTCTTTCAAGGTCCCTTCCAATCCCTGATGATTCTTTGATTCTCTACTTCTATTACCTAGAGTGGTATCAGCTCATGCATAGGGTCTGTAGACCTGCAGGTCTTGGTACTGATTGCTTCCCCCAAAAGTTTTACATGTGAGCATTAACTTGTGCGAGCTTTGATAGAGGGAGCTCTTATAGATGTTGAAACTGTTTATGGTTTTGTGACATTTTGTCAGACTTTCCATAACTAACCAGCAGTTCTCTGCCTGCAAGCCATCCTTGGCTACTCAGAATTCACAGTAGCAGTGATATTTTCCTATAATTTGTTACATCACACAACTCAGCAGACTTTCTTCGTAATATGAAACCTCCTAGATGATGATGATCTGCATCTCCAAGCTGAACTCTTATTTCCCATGCCTGTAGGCAGTCGTTTGTGCATTTTCATGAGGGTGGAGAAGTCAGAGTGTTAGTTTCAGCATGGAAACAAAGAGCTTGAGTTTGTAGCTAACAGAACTTAAGCTTCAAGAGAAAGCTTAGGCTGAGATTTATGTTGCTAAGGAGATCATATATTTGTAGCCAGATTTATTCTTTGCTGGCTCCTTTGTAAATATTCCCTACTTCACCTTTTTAATACAGATTCTGTTCCTTTCTGACACACACTTCTAACACATAAATGTGATTATCAATGATTTTAAGAAGTAATGACTTGCAATAATCACAGCACTGTAACTGCAACAAACTGGATATGAATTCCGTTTTAGTACACAGGCTATACAAAAATAGGTTTTAGGTGTATATGCAGCCTTCACTCTTACCCCACACTAACAGAGATAGAATGCAATGTTTTGTTAATGGCTGTAAAAGCAACTAGCAAAAGACAACACTTTAGGATGGAGATGTATGTAATTAAGAGTTGTAGATCTCATATTAAATAATTTATCTTTGACTCCTTATGAGATGCATCATCCTGTGCCCTTGCATACAGTCTGTACTCCAGCAATTACACAAAGGCAATTGCTATAAATGTCTTTGCCTCCTTTGTCTGGAAATTAGAATTCAAATTTTGTCCTTTCAAACACTCAGCAAAGAATGATTCTGAAATTAACATTCAGTAGGTAACATGGAATTATTTCCATACCTATTTCCTTCAGCTCAAACTAAAAGCCATTCCTAGCATAGTCAGCTTAATCACTATTTCTTCTTGAAGATGTGTGGACTGAGCTGGCTGGTGCCTGTCACTATATTACTGGTGCTTTGTCTTTTAAAATACAGACATAGATCACGGACCTTAAACTCTGAAGGTCGCTATGTTAAGATACACTGTGCTGTGGCTAAAAATTAAGAAAACAGCTATTCACTACAAACTCAATAATGATATCTTTCAGATAGAGTGGATTGAGTAAAGCGTTTCATTTGGCTATTAAATTTAGTAGAGGTTAGAGGAGATCTTAATACGACCTTAGTTCAAACTGCAGGAGAGTCTAACTCCTTCTGTCAAGTACATAGGCACAGAATCACAAAAACTGTAAGGAAGGAAGAGACTGACCTATTTTTTCATTGATCCTGGTAGTGTGTGAATGTATACTAAGTACTCACTCCAATCTTTGACCTCACATTACTATTACTGCCCAGTTCAGTTGTACTGGAATTGCTGACTTGCTTTCTAGGCCTCAAACAGCTATAAAAATCTTCCATGAGTCCCATATGTAGGACAAGGGGGATGGTTTCAGGCTACAAATGGGGAGATTTAGATTGGATCTTAGGAAGAAATTTCCCACTCAGTGTGGTGAGGCACTGGAACAGGTTGTCCAGGGAAGCTGTAGGTGCCCACTCCCTGGAAGTGTTCAAAGCCAGGTTGGATGGGGCTCTGGGCAACCTGGTCTGGTGAGAGTGTCCCTGTCCATGGCAGGAGGTTGGAACTAGAAGATCTATGAAGTCCTTTCCAACCTAAACCATTCTGTAATTCTATGAATCTATCTAATGGACCCCAAGCATGTACACTGATGGTATCTTCTGACTTACAGCCTCTGTAAAAAGAACATAGTTGGAGCTGTCAACCTTTCCAGTCTGGTTATTTTTTTTTTTTGGCTATTCTTGGATTTTCCATAGGAGATCGTTAGTTTGTTTACTTTTTTGTTGTTGTTTTACATTCTCTGATTAAATTAAAGCTTGATGAAATCCCACTTGCATCCCTCTTCTTGTCCTTGGTGCTTTTCTTTATGACTGAAAGAATTTGTAGGCTTCTTTCATACACACAAGTGTCAGCTGTGGCAATCAGCATCAGTCATTACTTTTGGTAACTGAAATATACAACTTTCACAGGCTTTACCTGTGGTTTACAGCATTATGATCTACATGTTAGATGTTAGGTTTACTTGGTTGGTTTTAGGCTGGACTGGATGATCTTTAAGGTCTTTTCCAGCCTCATCATTACTTTGATACTGTGTGATTTCCACTTATTTATAAGAAATAAAGCTTACAAACCATAATAAAGAATTTCCAAGATAATAATATTGCCCAGTCTCAGTGCACATCTTTTGCTGAGCAGATCCCAGTGTCAGCTACACTTTCTGAAGGAGACTGTATTTTTTCTGGTTCCTTTTACTGCTTCTTGTTCTTTGGCTCAGTGAACCCATGAGAACTAGACAGGTACTGTGCTCTTCCAAAGAATGTCAGAGCATACCAAAGTGAACTAATTATGTTTAGAAAAGCACTTGCTCCCTTTGTAGAAATTCCAAGCTGTTGTTATCAGACTGAAAAATAATCAAGCCAAATACTTCAGTGTAACTGAACACAATTGATGGTGTTGCAAAGATTACAGGTAATTTAAGACATGATAGGAATGGACTTCCCTGTTTCTATTTTTAGCTCTTTTCCAATTATAAACTACTCCTGTCCTGGCATGAACATTTGCATTCATTTGGCAGAAGACACTTTTCTGATAGAACAGCAAATATTTTTTCTCCTTTTCCAATCCAAAACATGAATAGACAAGAGTAAGAGATGATGCAGAAAAGAAAGTTTATGTCATCTCTGATACTGCAATAAGAATGTTTTATCAGCTGTTGATTATTCTCATTCTTTTCAGCCCTGAATAATCCAACAGTGCCTCATGTGTTCAAAAAGCACCATTTTCACTGACAGCGGGTGTAAAGACCTTTCCATCCAGATTGTCCACCATACAAAGTTATAGTGGGTTATTCTGCTTTACATGCAGAAAATCCTGGGTTCAAGCCACAGTGCAACCAGTGCCAGCTTCTTCTTTTAGCAGAGATACTGAACATTTCCTTTGCCTCTGTCTATACTTCTGGGAGCTGTCCTGATATTAAAGCCCAGACTGCTGAGGCTCCAGAGGAAGTCGGGGCAAGAGAGAAGCCTGTCTTGGTAAATGAGAACTGGGTTAAGGATGTGTTGAGTGAGCAAATTGAATGCACATAAATCCATGGGCCCTGATGGAATGCACCTGTGTGTGCTAAGGGAAATAGCAGAAGCCATTGCTAAGCCACTCTCTATCATCTTTTCTAAGTCATGGGTGTCAGGAGAGGTGCCTAGGGACTGGAGGTTAGCAAATGTCACTCCAATCTTCAGAAAGGTTAAGAAAGAGGACCCAGGCAGCTATAGACTGATTCACCTCACTACCCAATCATCCAGTCCACACTGCCTCAGTTTGGTTGCAAGGATACTATGTGAGACTGTGTCAAATGCCTTACTGAAGTCAAGATAGAACACATCAACTGCTCTGCCATCATCTATCCACCTGGTTATGCCCTCATAAAAGGCTATCAGGTTGGTCAATCTTGACTTCCCCTTGGTGAAGCCATGCTGACTGTCCCTAATGACCCTCTTGTCCCTGATGTGCCTAGACACAGCATCCAGGACAAATTACTCCATCACCTTTTCCTGGATAAGGGGTGAGGCTGGACCTCTCTTGCAAGGTTTAATTCCAAGGACGGCTTTCCTAGATGCATCCCTCCATTCTCTCACCAGAGAGTTATAATCACCCCAAGTGGACATCCCCTCCTTCCATGACCTACAGATTTTCTTCTTCCTCTTCTGTTTGCCCATCTGCTCCCCGTTTAACCACAGAGGTCTTCTGGCTCCCTTCTCTGACATCTTTTCTGTCAGGATGCACTTGTGTTGTGCTTCAAAGAAGTGGTCTTTGAATGATTACCAGCTCTCTTGGGCCCCTTTACCTGCCAGTACCCTGTCCCATGAGATTTCCCCTAGCAATTGCTTGAAATGGCCAAAGTTGGTCCTCCTGAAGTCCAGGGTTGTGACTCTATATAGAACCTTTCCATTAATAATTATTTTCCTGAGTTTTGTCTGCTACAATTCCATTTGATAGACCCAAAACTTCAGAACAACTTCATTTCTTTCACTAGGAATGCTATTGTCCTAAGTCACCGAAAACACCACTGGAAGAAGGTTCTACTACTCAACTTCCTATTAGTGGGGAAGCAGCAGCAGGAGCCTGAGACTTCCTGACTGTAGGGAGACAGTGACACAGATGATCCACAGGTTCCTGTGTTTTATCTCTCTACTCATAGGCATGAGAAACTATACCTGTATAATTTATGTCAGTTAGCCTAACACATCTTTCAAATCTCCAAAGACAGAGATTCCCCATCTCCCCACACAGTCTTTTTCAGGGTTCAGTTATCCTTTGTTTCACAGAATGTACCCTATGGCTAATCTGTCCCCTGTTTTGGATTCAACCCATTACTTTAAAATAAGCATGCAAAACTAGCTTATTCCTTTTCTCCTTTGCAACAATCTTTTACCTACTTTGAAGACTGTTATCTCTTCATTTAGCCGTCTCTTCCCTAGTCTGCACAGCCCCAGATCTTTCAACCTTACTTCATAAATCTAGTACTTTGATCTTTCTCACTGCTGGAATGAGTCAACATTTTCCTGAAGTGTAGCTTCCAAAGCTCAGCACAGTTATAGGTGAGTAGAGGATGACAAGGTATGTCACACAGCTTGCAGCCAAACTGCTCCTATTGTTTCCAGTAGTTTTTCAGGCTTTTGTTTCATATTCTGCTTTTGATTCTCTATAATATTTGGATTTTTCTTTCTGCAGAGAAGACATCAGCCTGTGCCTTCCACTCTGGATTTGTGAAAGTGGTTGATCTTGAATGTGGAAATTTTAATGTCTTCTTTATGGGTTTCATCCTTTTTCATGTTTACTAATTTATTAAGCTCTTCAGCTAAATAGTGGTAATAAACAGCAGGAGGATAGTTCTTAGAAAATTATTGCTTTGAATATGATTTTTTTTCTAATTCTTCATGAATATGTAACTTTAGCTTTGCATCTTTTACATATGAACTTTAAAACTACAGCACTTCCTCTCTCACACTTTCCTGTTACAAAGTCAAAGCAGTGGTATGAATCTTTTCTTCATTGCCAAAGTAGGAAAAATACGCAGTATTTCAGGTAACAAATATTAAGCTCATAGTCTAGATGTGACAAAGCCACTAGTTTTACCTGAGAGGATCTAGTGAATTCTGGTGGTGTTGAAGGCTGTAGCTTATCTTCCCATGTAGTGCGTGATGGCTGTAAAACATCTTTATTGTGATTCCATAGGTAGTCAGTATGTGGGTAGATTTTGTGGGTACAGCAGTGCTGCCTCATCCACATGGGAGACTACGAAAGTCTGCAGAAAACTGCTTTCACTGATGTCACTACAATAAGTGAGCAGGTGGTGGTCAGTATTTAAGGACATTTTAAAAAATTGCTGAGCAATAGTTTATCAGAGAGGCTTCTAATCTAAGTTCATATCCCCAATAGGTATATTAAGCATTGTAAATGTGATACAGAAATATTAATTAGTTATGTATTTAGCAGTTGCTGTGTAAAGTATGAGCCATTAATTTCCTGAATTGATGTTTATTTAAATAATGAGATCATGCACATAGAAGGTGAATACTATGGTACTTGCTTGCAGCATCCAGCCACTACTCTGACAAGGGTTTACATAGACATGTAGATCAAAGTCAGAATACGATGAAGTTGAGAATCCATCCGTACTGGTGGGGAGATAGAGTGAGCACAAGTGGCTGCAGCTGGCTATGTTGTTGAAATGTTGAATATGAAAATTCTTATATGTGTTCACACTGCTCAAGAATCCTCCTCTCCTCTTCCCTCAGACACTAAAGAATCATTGTCAGCATAGCTTTACACTCTAGCTCAGAGCTCTTGTGAATTTCTCCAAAAGAAGAATGTCCTGTTCAGTCCTTACTATAACAGAAACTTTTTGCTTGTCATTAGCTTTATTATTGTTGCTGTATCTTCTGATACCTGTTATGGATAAAAACTGGCTTGATCACTTTTGAAATAGGTCATGACAGTGTCCTGGTACATGATCAAGTATTGAAGAATGGGTTCCTAATACTAACATTTCCTGATTTTGAGCACTTGCTTAGTAATGTTGAGCAGGGGTGTTCCAAAGAGCATGTCCATCCCTTTCTAAGTTCAGGACTACACTGCTCTGTTGTGAAACTGATAAATTGTGCATTACTCATTTACAGAAGCATACTAAATACATTTTTGCTCTCTTGTTTTTTTTTTTTTTTAGGAATGCCTGGCTACAAAGAAATATGGGTGGATGGCAGATGCTTAGCTCTCCCAAAAACATGAGGTCTTCTGCCAGCAGCAGATTTTTCACTTCCGAGTTTAGATCTACTTAGGTAAAGATTTTCCAGATGAGTCCTGTACTATGTATCTCTTACTGTAACACTCACTTGGGCTGTTGATTCCTAATCCTTATCAGGTAAGGTATTTATGTGTGCATTATTTGAGTGCAGCATCATCTAAGCATTTGAGGTACCATATCTGTGCATTGCGATCAGCATTGTTTTCTCTTCCCATGCATGGTGGTGGCAGAGGTACAGCCAGAACGATGCTGTGAAACCTGTTCACATTGCTAATGGCACAGAACTGCCAGGATGGTTACACAGAGGGTCGGTGGAAAGCAGCACCCACACATTCCTAATGAGGACAAAGGGAGGAGGGTGCCTACGCTAGCACAGAGGCAGCGCCAGGCATCTCCTGTTGGTGGGCAGCATGAAAGAGAAAACAGTACTGCCTGTGTGGGGTTTAAAGCTGTGACAAAGCCCTCCTTCCCTGCAATGTACTGTTCCATCTGCTATTTAAGCAGAAAGTGTTAGCGTAGGTGGGAAAGGAAGTTATGCACCTAGGGAGGCTGCCTTCCTGAGCTAGACAGAAGCAGCTCATGTGACAGCATGGGAGGTACACCCCTGTGTCCTAATGCAGAGGTTCACTAGGAAAGGAGCAGCAGAAAGTGCAGAGGAGACATGCAAATAGCCAGCCTGCATGCATCCCAGGCTATGTAAAAACCAGGATTTCCCCCACCCCTCTTGGAGCTGCACCAGCAGGATTCAGGTAGAGGACCTGTCCATAAACTAGTCTAGGCCCATTTCAGCTGAATTCATTTCAACAGAACTGAGAGGCAAACCTCCTATTCTGACAGCACTGCTAACCACTGACAAGGTACCTTTTTTTAGGGGTTGGAGAGGGCATATAGCCAAAAGCTTCCTACATTCCTTATGCTAAGTGAGAAAGTTGCCAAAATTAGCAAACATACACAGAGTGCACAATAAGCCATTTCCCACTTGATATGCCAAGAAGGCTGAGGAATCTGTGAATCATGCCATTATGAGGAAGAACATACCCAGCATCTTGTCCATCAAAGTAGAAAACACCTCCAAACTGCAGTAAGAAAGAACTAGCATTTCAAGAAACAGCTTTTAAAACCAGCAGCAGAACCTTGCAAATAAAATTCTGAGCTCATGCAGACAGCTCCTAACTTTATGCCAAAAGTGAAAATGCAGTGTATGTGAGAGTGTAATCAAGCTCTTCAAATCTACAATGCAAGTGCCTCTTCAGTGGCTCTTTCTGCAAGAAAGCTGAAGTCCTGAATAATGTCTTGAGGGACACATTTCATGCTGCTTCTGTAGGTATTGCAGCAAAATTGCTTTAGCCTTAGCAGCATTGCACGGCTCTTTATTCCGTTTTGCAGTGGTAATAACCATTAGCTGAATAATTTAGGTTGAAACATTTTGCCTGGTAACATTTTTTCCCATTGACAAACAGTTATTTCTATCATCCACAATAACCATTTTAAAGGACAGCCGAATGAAGCTGTTTCCCATTTAACACTTTCATGCTTTTTATTGCTTAGAAGGCCCGATCTATTCCTACTGTGGTTTAGTCTGCTGGCATTTGGAGCCAGGTCTTGAGGAGAAACAGGATCCATTGGCAAGAAAAAAGGAGAGAGGAAACATGATGTTTATTTTTCAGCAACTGGCCCACTGTTATAGCAATGAGTGGAAGAAAAGGACTGGTTTTCTTACAATGAATCTCCTATAATTTTATAATCAGGTTTTAGTTACATATGATGTAGGAATCCTGGTAGGAAACCATGCATAACCTTCACTAATAAGTTCTATTTCATTCTGTGATTGATCCCACTTCATTATGTTCACTTGCTTAAACATGCTTTCTTGAATCACTGACCAAAGCATGTGGACACTCTCCCCATTACAGCCTGCCAGCACAGCAGAGCTTGTCTTTGGTCATCCTAACAGGATGAACTGCAATAATTAACAACATGGGGCATTTCTTGGCTCTACTTCTCTTTACAGTGATGACTATACCCATCTCACAGCTTATGGCAGTGGCTGCACAAGAGGTTCTGACCTGAGGTCTCCTGGATGTAAATAAGGCAGCATGTATTCCTGGTGCTCTGTAGTAAATACCATACTTCAAGATTGTTTTTAGCTTAAGTGGCACACTGCTTGAGATATAAATGAATAAAATTCCAAAAGAAAATAGAAATATATGTTTGAAATGTTGTCTTTAATTGCAGAGATCTAACTGCATCTTTATTGTTATGGGTATGGGCCTAGGGAGAATTGTAGTTCTGGATAATGACTACTGCTAGTGAGTTTGTACCATATTAAAGTAGATTCTTCACAACTGTCTGGTAATTGAAATACTGTAAATGCATTGTCTAAATACAGTGGTAACATTAAAACCCACAACAAGCACTTTCTTCCTTTTTAAAATTTAAGCAGAGTTTAAAATATCTGTAAATGCTGAACAGTGAACATGAACACTTGTGTGGCATTTGCATGGGGTAAAGAAAACCAAAGTGGTGCGGAACCATGGCTGCAGGACTGACAATGAAGCTGCTATTGAAAGATAGATCGCAGCCTAAGGGTTTCCTCCCAGCTGGCCATGCAGTTCTTACCTGTATCTTGACTCTACTGGTATACTGTATTGAGTATACTTCTAAAATACCCACAATCACATAATTTTAATCTAAATTATTATGCAATTGTAAGCTGTTTACATACGTTTGCTGGTCCAGGTATACCTGGAGTTCCAGATGTAACCCTTATCACCATATTTATCCTCTATTTGAGTAAAACATTTAGTTAGTTTGGAGTGCTCACAATGAGGACAAGGTCTCAGGAATGTTCCTGTCAGTGTGGACTTACTATCATATTTGTAACCAAGTGAAACACTTGGTGAGCTAACAATACTCCCCCTTTATGCTTGGTGCTCTTTGAAGATACTTAGATGGAGTTATGTTGAGAGCTGTCAGCATATTAGAGGCCACAAAGAGAGATTGTACCTCACTCTTCTGCCTCCAGGGGATATAGCAGCTGTAGGATCAGGTTCATCTGTATCTGTGCAACACTCAGTGAACACTCAGTTCCTGCATTCTTGATGAGAGTAAGACTACCAAGCAAACCACTGACTTAGATGGTCTTCAGTGAATTTTCCTTTTGTTCAAGCAAACTCTGTAAAAATGAAGCTTCATGTCTGTGATCTTGAGTTTCTCGTGTTACTGGGAGAGCTTGTGATCTACAGAAGATGATGGTTACATGAGCCACTGGAATGCAGTCACGAAGCAGGAATTCCATGGCTCACAGTCCGTGGCAAGGGCTTTAATCTATCCTGGAAGCACTTGAAGCTCTCCCTTTTTCCTCTTCATATACTTTCCTTTTCTCTCTTTAAACATGAACCAGTCTGTCAAACACACACAAAAATGTTGAGATCTCAGTGTGATATTCTTTACAAGTTTGATGGCAATGAAGCAAAACTGAGATTTGAAGCCACTTGCTGTACATGTACATACAATACCTTACACATGGCCATGCTACCACAGAGTACATGCTACCACAGTGTGGCTGTAGTGGCTATTTGTTTCCTTTCTAATGATTTGATATTCCAGAAGTCCTCCACCAGGTTCACTGCGTCCAACTCCATGCAGCCCCTAGAGTGGGGCAGGTAAACTAATGAAAGCATTTTTCTGAGTGTACAGGTTGGATGTGACCCTGGGACATTTTGTTGTAGACCAGGCTATTTTAATGAGTGCATGAGTTAGTGTTCACCTTAAATCAAATCTCAGTCCCTTGGGTATTCCTGCTGTCTCTCCAAGCTGCAAATCCATTTCAAAGGTTATTAGTTTGGAAACACTTCAGGGGATACATCCCTGTACTGAACCTATAACTGCCTGCATTATTGTGGTGGCAACAGACAAAGAGAGAAAAGCTCTCTTTGACTTTTTTTGTCTTTATCTGCTGCATTGCAAGTATTTTCCCATTCAATTAATGCCACTAGGTTTCTAATTGAAGTGATTGTTTACATGAATATTAATCAGTCACAAAGGAAAACAAAGGGTCAGGGGCACACCAAAGGAAGGAGTGTACTTGGTACATGCTCTGACATATCTTTGCTGAGCTCTCATATTGCAGAAGATGCTCATGCTGGTTTTCCCCAGTATGTGGGTTTTTTGAGGTTTATTGGTAATAGTCATAAAGGTAAATAAATTATGTAAGCACGCTAGTTGTTCTAGTTCTACCTTAATGTAATTTCAATAGGAAGGAAGTAGCTTTTTTGGTCGGATCTCTCAGTCTCTCTGTCTTAATTGAAGGAGACATAATTCTTCATTCTACATAGTATGATATGTTGTGAGGGTAAATACATTAAAGACTTAGAGCCCTTTATATGAATAAGGGGCATATAATAAAGCAATGGTTTTGGTACTCACCTTGCCTTCTGTAACTCATTTGTTGTTGACACATATTCCAACTCCAAATTGATACCATTTCAGATGTTTTGCTTTACAGAATTGTTTTGGTTTTGGTATTCATGATCTTGATCTGACTCCTTTAGTATTCTGTTCTTAAAAATTTCACGAAAATTCAGGAACTAGTTAGGAATGTGAGTTGGAAAGGAAAGAAAAATACTGGCCAGGCTTTTTTCTTCTATCAGCATTTAGTTACAGAAATATGTTTACTTGCACGTAACTGGTAATGCTCCAGAACTGCATCTTGTCTGCTGTTCTCCCTCTGCTGCTCCCAGGCATCCAGGTTGCACGCAGAAACAACCTAGGTTCTTTGTTATGACGAAAAGTAGTTAGAGTTGTGAAATGACTGTTTGGGGCCTGAGGGCTTGAGACTACTGGGTATGCAAAGCAAACCTCGGCAGGAGGAAGGTGTCTGGAAGTCCAGATTGTTTCATCATAAAACTGGAAAAACCTCAGTCTTTCTGAGAGCTACAGAAAAAAAAGAAAAGGTCTATTTTAATATACTGACAGGTTCATACTTCATTCTACTATTGCAATTTGCCAACAATTAGCTTTTCTTGATGACATATTTCTATATATTAGAGGGAAGGCAGGATTTGACCATGTCAAGCAAGACACAGTTTGATCTGGCAGAGGAAGAGTCAGAGCTATTTGCTGTAAACCCAGTGTGGCTGGCTTTTCTGTCAATAGTTTAGAGCAGAATTAGACAAATGTAGCAAAACATCAAAATTTAAATGTTAATACTTAAGCATCAGATATCATTTTTCCTTGTAGTAAATACTGCAGAAAGTAAATCCCCAGTGAGAGACACAAGACACCACCTAGTATGGTCTTCATTCTTGTTGCCTTTATGAAACTTGGTAGAGCTGAAGACACTGTTAAAATGAACTTGCCAAAGGAAAATTGTTCTGTTGCATTCATTTTCACAACTCACCCTGTGATGACATCAGACAGCCTTACAGGTATCCATAAACCCAAATTCAATTGGAAAGGGGACAGGGAAAGAAGATTCAGTTTTTCTTCTGCTGAAATGTAGGGAGTTCTGGGGAAATACAGGCAGTTCAGAGATACGTGCCTTCCTTTCTTTAACCATTGTATAAAGTTCAGAGCAAAACTCACCAAAGTGACATTTTGTTTGCTGCTGCAGATGGGAATTAGGCTGTTCCTCGGGGACTATTTTTTAAAATCCCTGAAGTGTAAGGCTAAAGAGGAGCCTCAAGCCATTGTGTGATGACAGCCATTCCAAATTCCGAAACACAGGAAGTCTCCCAATTCTCTGTCATTGTTCAAAAGTCACCTTTCATGACATTAAAATGGAAATTGTGTAACAGCCAAAGAAATAAAGACATGGTATGTTGTAGCTTGTCAGCTAGTAATCTGATATCTACAGGCATACATGTTCTGTGTCTCCTTGTATCAAATTATTCTGTTCATGTATTTAGCTATTAAATGAAGCAGTCTGTGACCATTATCAGCAAGCCAGCATGGTTATCTAAACTGGTAGACAGGGACAGGGTGCAGTGTAGTTCCCCTGTTATCCAAGAGGTACTAGTTAGAGACCTGCTGATCCATTTGGATCCCCACAGGTCCATGGGACCAGATGGGATTCAGCCCAGAGTGATGAGAAAGTTGGCAGATGAGCTTGTTAAACTACTCTCCATAATTTGCCAGAAGTCATGTATCACAGGTGAGGTCCCAGATGATTGGAAATTGGCGAATGTGACCCCTGTACACAAGAAAGGCTGGTAGGATGATCCAGGAAACTACAGACCCATTAGCCTCACTTCAGTTCCAAGCAAAGTTATGGAATGGTTAGTACTGAGTGCTATCATGCAANCCCTCCGTTTAGGAAGGATGTCGAGGTGCTGGAATGAGTCCAGAGAAGAGCAACTAGAATGGTAAAGGGCCTGGAAGGTAAGTCCTACAAGGAGAGGCTGATGGAGCTGAGTTTGAGTAGCCTGGAGAGGAGGAGGCTCAGGGGTGACCTTATCACTGTCTGTAACTATCCAAAAGGTGGTTGTAGTCAGGTGGGGGTCGGTCTTTTCTCCCTGGACACTGGAGACAGGACAAGAGGTCACAGTCTTAAGCCCCATCAGGGGAGGTTTAGATTTGACATTAGGAAAAGATTTTTCACTGAAAGAATGATCTGGTTTTGGAATGGGCTGCCCACGGAGGTGGTTGAGTCACCTGGAGGTGTTCAGGGTTAGTCTGGATGAACTGCTGAGTGGCATGGTCTAGATGTTAGATGTTAGGTTTACTTGGTTTATTTGGATTTTGGGTTGGACTGCATGATCTTTAAGGTCTTTTCCAACCTTATCATTACTGTGATACTGTGATCAGTTTTCCTTTCCTCCTTTGCCATGATTTCAAGTTATGATCACACATCTTCAGTGCTCAGTGACTGTAGATCTGGGTAAACTACTAAGTAATTTTGGTTTGTTTTGAGGTTCACTGTTGAACTCTACTACATATTGTGCCAGGCATATTGAGTTAAAGTCAGGTTAGAACTTTCAGGAAGTTTTAACAGTTCTAACTCTAACAAAAAGAGAAGTCCCCATATGCGTACCTAGAAAAGTTTACAGACTTGCTGCTATTTGCTTAATAAGTTCAGAATAGAAAGCTTAAGCTCAACAAGAAGCAGTGGTTCTTATCATTAGGAGAAGTTAAAATAATAACAGAAAAAGAAAAGCAGTGCTTCTGAAGTGAAAGACTGCATAGTACATTGAGGAGAACATGGAGCTGGGGTCAGGGGTGCTCTGGGGTGGTAGATTTTGACATTCCTGGTGGGAGTTGTCTTGAAAATCCTTTTCTTATGTCACAAAACCCTGCAAAGTTTTGAAAAGCTTAGCTATTTTATCTTCACAGAAGCATCTTGGGAGAGAAGGATTTACACTTGCTTGGTCATTAGGTCAGTCTTCAGGAGACCTAAGATTCAAGTCTTTTAATCCTTGAAGACCACATTTGAACCTAGGTCTGCACTAACTGGCATCTGTCTCTTCCCCATGGCTAGGGAAGAATATAGTGCATGAAAACATTTTCTGGCTCTGACAAATGCTCACTCATACATGAAATATATTTTTTGCCAAAAAAATCATAAGCCGTTTTTTCTCTTGGCTCTGCCAGTTCTTTTATTTTTCTCTGCTTTCATCCCCAAACCTCCTACCCTTTTTCTGTCTTGTCTATTTTGATTCAGTCCATGCCCTGAATGACTTCTGTCTTGCTATGTGCTTGTACAGTGTCTATCACCATGGATTTCAATCTGTTAGCACCTAGAGGCATTAACATAACTCAGGTAATAAGGTCTAAATTTAACTTGCTCACAACTATTTTACCCACTCTAATATGCATCATGATCTTCAACTGACAGACTCGAATTGCATATAATAGCTGCCTGATTACAGTACACAGATGAAGAAGCTGATAGAAAGCATTTGCCTCAATAAAAGGACCCTTTTTTCCCTTCCAAAACACACAGCTTCATTTTTTCCCATTGCTTTCAGAAGCTTCATGTGAAGAAGAATTTTCCTCCCACTGTGATGCCATTAAATCTCATAGCTGGCATAAAATATGCTTTATGAGTTATTAAAGAATGTTATAGCAGCTGAATTGAGCAATCATTAAATAAATATTACTAAATAGTTTATAAAAAATACATTTAAGTGCTTGCTATTTTTACTTATTCTCTCTAAGAAGAATCATTTTATAGTTTTTCTTCCTCTGTCTATTTTTGTGACCTGGAATGAACTGCACAAACTTCATGGTTCATCCAAATACCCACAAGAGGCTTAATTGATGATGAACCTTTGAGCAAGAAATAGCTAACCAGCATGTTCCTTAATGTCTATGTTTAGTTCCATGAGTCTCCCAAACTAAAAACTCAAGAAAATTGAATTCAAGCCCTTTAGTCAATAATTCTGTGCTTTTATAACTCTTAATCATAGAGGTTACCAGTAATAATGAAATTACGTATGGGAAATTGGAAAGAAGTGGTTCAATTCAGAAAGTACAAAAAGACTGACTCACAGGGAACAATTTTTTAAGAGTTCATTTGGACACAATGCACTGGGTTTGCTTCTCAGCAAAAAATTGTCCTCACTTAGCTCAGCATTCATTGTGCACTGTCTGGAGTGACCCCAGAAAATACTTCCATGAACTGCAACAGCTGAGGAAAGGCACTGATGTCAACATTCCAGAAAATTCGTGATACTAACTTTTCATACTTTAGCTTCAGACAGCCCAAAATGCTATCTAAGCACATCACTCAGAGCACAGTTCACACTTTGAAATTTGCAGTTGCCTGTTCTGTGTAGTGCAAGTCTCACTTTGCTAAGAGATAATGTGTTACAGCATAGAAGCTGCTTTCTGGTCTGGATTGAGACCAAAAGAACTTCTTACAGTCATACTGTAACTTCTCAAATGTTAAAGCAAAGCACAAGAGCGCTTAGAGGCAGTGTGGTTTCAAACTATTGGGAGTAGCTCAGCAGTGATGAGCACTGAGCTGAGCATTCATTCAGCAATATGGGTACAGCTCTGCACTGATGACCAAACAGCATATTCAGTTCAAAACGAAATTCTCAAACCAGTCAGCCAGTTTATGTGTGTACCAACATCATTTTGTCTGTCACAATCAGATTAACCCACCACTGCTAACATCTGAATCCATAGGTGCCTTTGGCAAAATTTGGCAACCAATGTAATGCAGGCTGATAACAATCATTATGTTGGTTTTAGTGCTTCCAGGTAAAGATCACAGCTGCTTTCCCTGAACCAGGGCATTAAAATTACAAATATCTGCAGTAAACAGGTCCTATGATTTTTATTTTTTTAGGAACTCATGATTACTTTCTTATTCACTTATTTCTGAAGTTCTCATGTCTGTGTGGTCCATTTGCAGCTGCTAACCCCATTTCTTCTTGGTTAAATCAAACTTCAGGCTGCATGGTATTGATCTTTTTCAGAATTCAAAAATATGATTGGGTCAAAACCCTGGATATGCAGCTTCTCTTGTTCATCTCTAGCACAATTGAACCTGTCCGGGCTCTTTTCAATTCAGTTGTCTTCAATTTCAATGGATTCAAAAATAGCTCCTGCATATTTAATTAAGCCTCACTTCACCCTGCTCGTTCTAGCCCATGCAGTCTCCAGCACTGTGCTTTGTCTGCTGACAGACCTTCCATTTAGGCTGGCTGACGTTCAACCCATTATACTTCCAGCCCATATCTGCTGAAACAGGTTATCTTATGACAACCTGAGCCTATGAAGCAAAGTATTATTGACCAAAAATTAGGTCAACAATGTCATTTGAGTGTCTTACCGTTCATGGTAAAATTGGTCATTAAGAGCTGTGAAAGCAAGGTATAACAGTGGACAGAGAGGCAGAGAATTAATCAGAAGAATATCTCCCATTCCTTTCTTAATAAGCTGTCATTTCTCCCTGTTCCATTTTGATCCTTTTGGGGCATAGGCTGAGCAGGAAAATCTAAAAAAAATAAAAGAGTTAGAGAAAAAACTAATAATAAAATAGTGCATGTGTTCAAATATTTGCAGTAGAAAGGAGGCAATGTAGAGTGTCTGACCAAATCTGTGATAAAATGCGTAAAGTACAGGCCTTTCTAAGTGTAATTATTAGCTTCAGTTCCAGGAGAATGTTGGTACTGAAATCTGCTGTGTCTTCTCTCAGGAAATGTTCTCTCTGGAGGGTTCTAATCCACTGAAGTCAGTGGGAATTTTCCCACTGACTCAAATAGTCCTCAAGTAAAACCTTAAAAAGCAGATGGAGTTTTGCATATTGTCAAGGTTATCATCACAATAATTCTATTTATCTGCTGTCAACATTACATTCATGATCCAATGAAAGCAAATGATGGGCAAATACCAAACAGGACACTCCTTGTGTTGAAAAACCTGTCCAGAATAGGCTTTTACCTGTATTCTATAAATAATCATATGTTTATGAATAGATTTAACCCAGTGCATTGGTATCCTTGTCAAGGGAATTCTGACAAGCATATAAAGGTGCTGGAGATGAAGTGAACTCAAATTTAACTACTCAATTACCCCCTTTAAGGCAAATGCATTTGTATTTCATGGATTCACAATGCTCTCCAATACCATCTAAGATAATATATTGTGAAAACTGCATTTCTGAGCCCAAGATATTTGACATAGCTTACACTGGCTTCTCATCTCACTTGTGGTTCATCTTTTCTTACAACATAAATATGAATGGTATTTTAAACCTCTGAAGGTGTTTGTTTCCTCTGAGATGCACTTTCCATTTGTTGCATTAGTAGGATAGATGGGTGATAGCACTTCTTTAATGCTTGTGTATAAAGTACAAAATTAGAATGAGGGGAATAAGGGAGCTGAAGTACAGTCAGCGATACTAAGGATATTACTGGTGAATGTATGAGTTGCTCAGGGAAAAGGAATGATGTGGCAGCTTCCAGGCACTAAAGTACATGATGGTTGGTAATAAAAAGATGTGGCAGTAGCTGACTAACAAGTACAAAAAAATTAAGGCTTTTCTCATATGCTAAGAAGTAGAGACACTACACATCCTTTGGAGGATGCCTGATGGGTTTAACCTGAAGTCTGCTGAATCTGGTCAAGAAATACTTATTGAAGACAAAGGATGCTGAGGCAAATTTTAAGTGTTTTTTCTTCTGTTAACTTCAATTTTTAATATCTTCTCTTCAGTTCCTGTGAACATCCTTTCCTGACACTGTTGGTATGTGCTGAGACTGAGAATGTTGTGTGCCGGCCATGCCCCTCAGGCCTGACAGAAATGTCAATTAGAATTGTAACATGACAACAAAAGAGGAGTGCTAAAGAGACAAGTAATTTGGGGGAAAATGTGTGAAAATTAATGACAGAGGAGACTGCTTTTTTAGCAAAAAGGGTGAATTTGAAATGCAAAACTGAAAGAAATCATTGCAATCCTATCAGCCAAATCCAGCAAAACTTACTGAAGCACACATATGGAATAAAAGAGATGAAAATTTGTCCCCTAGGAAAATCTGTAGAAGATCTCTATCCTGACAAGATAATAATCTTAATTAATTATTCATCTTAATTAAATAATTATGCTAAGGAACATTACCCTGAGCACTCATGTGGCTAAATTTGTTGAAGGAACCTGTGATGTACATTTTACCTATCCTGACCTTGCAGAGGTTAGGCCATATCCTAAACATTTCACAGGGGCTTTGAGTAAAGCCCAGAAACAAACAAATCCACTGTCAGGGAGCTCTTGGTGCTGCCCATCTTAGTCGGTGCCAGAAGACTGGCTTCTCTGGAGGTGTAGCTGTTGCTCTGCTGTTTCCCTTCTTGTCTTCTCTATGCTGGACTCCTGTGTACCCTGGAAAGCAATCTCTGAGTGCACAGGTTTGTAGCCTGCCTGGGGCACTATCTGGGCAGATCTCAACAACAATGCCCTGACAGGGCTCTAGTGGCTGCCTGATGTCATGGACAATAACTGAGCTGCCCTAAGGTTTATCACTTCTGCAGTGAAAAACTGCAGTAATAGTTTTGCCACTTCTTGTAAAGTGTGGATGCAGTGATGTTTCCACAGTTTTATCCTTGTTTTACCTGCAAAGGCTTACTCTTTTTTTACTGTATTCACATGCACAGATCATCCTGCACCTCAAAAGTGTTCTCTAAACCAAGGTCCTGGCCATACCCAGCATAGACCATGGCAGTCAATACCATTTTCATCCATGTTTCCTGCAACACAGGGGGAAACAGTGTTAGTTCTTGGGAACTTGTGACTCTTGGGAGTCACAGTGCTGTTCTGAGGAATGCAGAAAAATACCAGAGACAAGGAGAGGGGTGAGTGCTGGAATGTAGGAAAAGTGAACTGGCTATGGAGACAGGAGAGAAGGTCTAACAGACTAATGCAATGAGGACTTTCAATTGAATTTCTAAGACTGTTGGGCATGCCCTCATTCTTCTCTGTTGTTTAATAACTTCTCCAGGACATGAAACCAGTATCTATTTTATTTTCTGATACACTTTTCACTGCTATTACAGGAGATTTAGCTTGTTCTCTAGCTTTTGATGCAATCTAGATATGTTTTGAAGAGGGTGAAGGCACAGAATTATCTGTAGTATACCTTCAATTAAATAGTGTGATCTGGTACACTGCAGATCTGAAGAACATTGTGCTGGTGCTAGAATGCAGTACACTGGGAGTCATGGGAGAGCATATTGTACCTCCTGCCCCATCTCACATGCAGCCTGTCCTGCACTGGGCATTTGACTCAATGAGTTAGAATAATTCTTGGTTCAGAGAGCATTGCAGTGTCTTCAAAACATGACCAAATATCAGAAATAGCTAAAGGGGTTAATTTGTGTTGTAAAAATATTATTTGGAAACTGCTGCTTTTAAATAATTGCCATCAAAAGATATATCAAATATATTTTACCAAATCAGAACCCACTTTTATACTTAAAACAAAACTGAGAACAAAGACTGCCTGTGTGAAACCCAGCCACTTTAAACACAGCTGCAGGTGCCTGCACAGTGTGCATTTCTGAAGGGAAAGCACTGAAGTTGGAGAAGCAAAATGGCCATTGAACTATTATGTACAGTGAACATTCCTGGCAAAACATATATTCTCGTTCCATTTCATGTCACAGTTGGTTATGAAAACATTGTAATGAACTGCCTAAGAAGTGCTGTACATGTCCTGCGGCTCTCTACTGGAAGAAGTTAGGAGCTCTTAAGTGTAGATCTGATAGAAATGAGAAGAAATTGATTTTTTTGTGATTTAAAAGCATTTGTCCTTTGAAAGAAAACCCCACCAAACAAGTATACCCTTTTCATCTGAAATAACCGAAGATCTTTACATTTCCTTTGAGTCCAAAACTTCCTTGGGTACTTCAAGACCAAATAGAACAAGAAGCTTCAAGTCTGGTGGAAAGTAAGACATGAAACCTTGTGCACTGCAGCAATTCTTGTATGACTCCCTTTCTCAAACCTCTCCTTGGCAAAAGTTGGTCAGATTAATAAGTATTTCTTTGGGGGGAAAAAGTTTACACAAAAAATTTCACCTACTAAGGAAATAATGGGTAAGGATTTTCCCAGTGGCCACATACTCTGTGTCTCTGAGAATGCACATAAGTGGATCTTATTCTTCCCTCTGCACAATGCCAAGGGCATGCGATGTCATTAACTACATCTGATCTGAGGGAGGTAACCTAAGTTATGCTAACTTCAGGGTTTCTATTCCCTGATCATATCATTAGTACCAACTGTAGAAATAGCTCTGAATGGAAGGTAGGAAAACAGCAGAAACTTGATTTCATTGTGCTGTAACTCAGATACATGGCCTGCCCTTATGTTGGTATTGAAGTATTTAGATAACATGAAGGGAAAGACAGTGTAATTGTAGTATAATTTCTTTTTTAGGTGCCATGTGCCCTTGAAGGAAAACCAGGTCTCTGTGGAAGCAGAAAACAGAGCACTCTCTGAAATCCAAGAGGAAAACCATTCTCAGTAGGAGCTGAGTTGGCATTTACTCACCTGGTGCACCTGTAGAGTGTTGATAAAGCTGAAATTTGATGCAAGTTCAATTGCTGTATTAAAGAAAACTGTTGTCTAATAATTTGGTGAAAATTGCAGTTTGGATGTGTTGGCATTAAATAGCTTTTAATTTCTGATTTGTTCCATGGTGCCATGATGGTGCTGGAGGCAATTAGCAGCATTTGGAAGGAGGTGGATGATTGATTGTTCTGCTTCCTGTCAACTGCTTTGTGGGTTTAACTTTTATCTGCAGTTTGAAATCAAAGGGTTCTTTTCTTTTTTTTTTTTTTTAAACTAGTTTACAATCTGTTGACAAAAAGGTCTTCCATCTGAATAGATCTTATTCTCTTGCTTTACTGGATTAAAAATGACAATTATATTTCAAGGAAATATTCTTTTCCTTAGTATTTCTCACTGAGGAAAAAAAAGGGTTCGTGGTGTAATATCTGTTTTTACTTGACTTAAGAGTCTTTTTCCCTTAGAAATTTCTTCAATACAGGTCTAATAAACATTAATAGATCAGTATTTGATTGATTTGCTTTATTAAGTAACTAAAACTGTGTCTTTGGAGAGTCAACTGTTTGAAAATTTACCAAAAGCCTGGCTCTCAGCACCCTTTTGGACTTAAGACTAGGTTTTTTTACACTACAGCTGCAAAAACAGTCTCTGGATGAAAAATGCTCCCAGGGTCCAGAGGCCAATCTTCACAGTGAACCATGCCTACAAGGCATCAGTGATAAAAAGGAGAGCTTATGAAGACAACTAGATTTACAAACCAGTAAGCAGGAAATGCTGTTTTAAACATTATTATTCCAGGCTTATTTAGCAACCTTGGGGAGAGCACAAACACATTCCATGTCTCTGATGTGTCCTATTCAGTGGTTACAGCCCCTGAATAGTGAACAGAGACTGCTAAACTGTCACAGATAGGCAAAAAGATTGCAGAATGGGTTCAGAGTCATTTCCCAGTCCTTGCTGCAGTCCACTCAAGCAGCTGCATGCAGAAGGAGAAGCCTGCTTCTCTACATCAAAAGGGATATGAGATCAAAGGAACAAGACAATGAGGTTGTCATTTAGGCTTCGATTACCCTTTCCTTGGTAGATGGTAAACTTGCCTCCTGTCCTACCTAGCTTACACTGAAGAGAACAAGGAACTCTGGAATGGCAGCTAGGTTACCTGCAGTTCATTGACATTCAGTGTCCAGCCATTAGTTCTCATGTTCCACCCTCAGGCTTAGGTCATAAAGAGGACACATCTATAAATTATCCAAAGAAGAAGATAAGACAGGCACAGACAGAAAAGACAAAGAGGGAGGAGGATCAGAGATTTTTAGGCCAGGACAGAATTCTCCATCTCATTTTGTAGTCTGTGTGCTTATTTATGATGCATAGATGGGAATGGCCCACAGAGAAAATACAGCTCACAAATCAAACCTTTCAGTGTGACACCAAGTTTGTTAAAGTTCACACGTCTCCTGCACTTGTACTCCATTAATCATTCCTGCTTCTTTAAAACAGATTAAACTGGTATCCCCAGTTTGCATTAGGCTCAGGTCCATTTTGTCTCATGGTCGTTTCTTTGGAGGCATCTCGCCTCAGCCTTCCTTCTCATAAACGTGGATTGGATACCACTGCTTTCTGAATGGCACCTTGTTGGAGACATACAAACCCCAGTCTCTTGAGGTAAAGGTTCTTCTTAGAGACCTATCCTCTGTCTCCAGTACAATCTCATGAGGTGTTGAAAAAAGAGTTCTTTTCTTCGGTGTTAAAATACTTATGCAAGAAATGCTTGGCCTGGGATTAGGTGCTTGGAACATATTCCCCCTCTGCTCTTTGATCTACTATGCAAAGTGGAGTAAAATTTTAGAAATAGAATTTAAAATTGTGTATTTTATATTGTTTTTATAATTGGCTTTTTAAAAAAAGGAATCCTTTACCTTCAAATCAGAATGTTTTGGACTTGTCAGGGTGTGTTTTTCCCTTTTGAATGGCCATACTAAAATACAACAAATAGCAGACCTGGTGCTGAAACTAAGAAATCCACTTTTACACAGATGTACTTTCTCTGGCTTCAGAGATGCTATTCCTGGTGACAAAACTGGCAGTGAGGTCAAACTCATACTCATGAAGTTGACTCAAAGCTGTAAGACAAATTTGAGAAAGGAAATAGAATAAAGCAGATATTCACTAGCATATGCTACTGCAGCTGACTGTTGCTGAAATCACTGCACTCTGTTCTTCTGTAGTATAGATAGGCTAAGTGAAAGACATATTTCTTAATTAATAGTGTGAATTAAAATGTAGTCATTTGTTTTTCCCCAACACCTCCTATCCACAAAAACTGAGATTTCCAAATGAAATCCTATTAAGCCTAACTCTATCACTGAGTTCAACAGATTACAAATGGGGATGTACAACTGTAGCTCTGCTCACCACTGTAACAAAGCTCTGGTACCAGGGCTAACCCCATGAAAGTAGTTTTAGTGTGCTTTGTCAGTCCTCAGTCAAGACATGTTTGCAGCTGGTCCCAAACTTTCCAGTGGAAAAGGTATTTTGGGGGAAGGACATTATTCCATGCTTGCTGGCTAATAAAAAGAAAACATTCTGTTCTAGCTGGCACTGGGAGTAGCCTCTTCAGTAATTTGAACTATAATATTTGCATATGCTGGGTTCAGAAGTCACTGAAAACTAAAGAGAGGTTCAAGCACTATGAATATAATTAAAGCAAATCCACCCACACTTCTACATTAGCTGGGATTTTCACTTTCTAACAGCTGCACTATTCTCATCATGGTTTTTTGTATTTCACTGTCATATGCATTGTACTTGTATATATGTTTATATGAGAATATGGTCAAATCTTTTTTAATTCAAAAGCCAAATATGGAAGCCCTGAGAGAACAGGGGTGGAACATGAGGCCATAATGTCTTCTGATGGAGCTTAAGTTGCTTTTTCATTCTTTCTGCAGAATACCTTTAAGGCAGAAGGCAAATATCTTATAATAGAGTCAAATTGTTTTCACTTCTTGAACACATACACGTATCTGCTCTGTGCTAGATCCCAGCATGAACAGGGAATGCTCTTGCTTTTAATATTCTCTCTTTGTTCTGATGTATTGATTTGATGGTAAGTTGCATACCATTACCTGCAATTATTTATCATTTTGCTCTTAAAGAAAATCATCTAAAGCCATGGCATGGGCTGCAAATGAGATGTTTGCTGGGGTGGAACTGCAGTATCCAAGCTACAGAGGCTTATGCTGAAGGAAATTTGACTTGCTCATTTACAGTGTAGCCCTCAAAATGTCTGTATGTTTCTGTAGAAGCTGAGAACAGTAAAGGTTTTTCTGGAAAGAAGGAATTTCTCTATAAAAGACTGGTTGAGAAATCAAAAACAGCTCAGTAAAAATTTTTATAAGATTTAATCCCAACACTGGGGAAAAAATTAAAAACAAGGAAGAAACAGTCACAAAAGTGTTTGTAAAAACATTTGGAGGAAGAATAATAAGAGGGATGTATCAGCTCACAATTCTCCATGGAGATCATTCTCTTGTAGAAATAAAAGTTTTCCACTTTAAGCTAGCTGTCTTATTTTAATTCAAAGGAACATCCAGGCATCATCACAAATTTTACTATGAAACAAGCCATTAGCAAAGTCACTGCTAATTGCAGTGTATGCAGCATTGATTACAATAGAATTTCCCTCTCCTCCAAGTTGTTCACTTAGCCTCTTTAGTAATTTCTTAGGCAGAACCAGGAGGGTTCCCACACCTAATTACTGTTAGACAATGCAGCACAACATCTGAGTAAATACAAGTAAATGATGTACATTAACATCAGTTCATAAATCGGATTAATCACTCACAAACAACAAATGTGCAATGTAAATCAGAATATTGAAATATATACAAGTCAGAATGTAAAACACTGCTTATCAGATGCTAAAACACATTTTAGAATGTTTTCATGAGGCCACTTGTGTTGATACGTGGGCAGAATCACACTGAACAACACTAGGCTGAAGAAGAGAACCCTATCTGCAGCAGGGACAAATGTGACCTCAGGTACTTTCATTCATTGCCAAATCATTACAAAAAGTGTTTCATTTAGTGCTATTTTGTTATATTTTTTCTTTCCTGTTTTAAATCAGTATTGTCTTAGCAAATATTTTAAAAAATATAATAAGGTTTAATTAAAATGAGAACAAGTGTTTTGAGGCACTACCTGCAATAGACATTTTTAAAAAACCCTGTTAAAAATGAAATTGATCTCTTATCATTGACCCAATAGCAGATTTTGAAGTCAGTGTGAAATGGACTGACTTAATAGCAGTTAGAAACTCTCATCTCCCACACATTCCCCAATCTGCAGCTGTTTTCTGCAACAAAAGGAAAGAAATACCTTGAGTTAAGCCATTGTTGTTTCTATATTTTCTGTACTCCAGCAAAATCAATAGTTCTAATTCTGGCCAAAAGTATCTCAGATCACCTGCTCTTTAATGTGACTCCAGAGCTTAATCACTAGGATGAAGGTTCTGATGCCAAGTTCCCTCCCAGGATGCAGTTCTATCTCCTTATTTTAGCACCCAAATAAGTCTCAGTTTTGACTTCATTAGCTCTGCATTGTATTTATTAATAAAGGGCAACAGATCCTTCATGGATACTTCAGCAAGATCTGGTGACACATAACATAACATGGGACAAAAACAGTTACTCTTCTTCCAGTTTAATCACTGATACAGGCAGAAGCATTGTATCCATCCTGGGGCAAATGTGCTGGGTGTATAGTTTCTCTGGTAAGGTACTAAGACTTACACGAAGCCCCAGTTTCAGCCCTTCCAGCACTGACCTGAGCTCCCCAGAAGGGCAAAGTATAGACTATACCAGAGTAAATGTCCTCCCTGTGCTGTCATATTCTGGTGCCTGGTCTGTAGGCACTGGCATCTCTGTACTCTGTGCAGCATTTATAATTGCTGAGATCCCAGCATCAACTTTTCTGAGTGCCATCTGGACTTAATGTTTTGTGGTCAAATGCATGTCTTCTAGAACTGTTGCTTTGCAAAGGCTTCCAGGTAGGAAATAGATGGCGTTGGTGCATTTTTGGAAGAGTTTTTGAACCCATCCCTTCCCTGTCCTACACTGTGATACTGCAGAAGCAGCCATTTTAAGGGAGGAAAGACTACCATTTAGAGAAGACTCATTTCCAAACAGTGTGACAGAGCATGTCTTGTTAAAGAAAAATTCTAATTCAGTAGCAAGAAACAAGTTTGCAAGGTAAGCGAAAAACCACACAAGAGAACCATAGTGACCCAAACCTTCAGTTTGGAAATCATGAGGTAAATGTGGTGGGATGACTCTCATGAGCGGAGTGCTGTAGAGTAGCTCTTCAAACAGAACAGACAAGATAAAAAGGATGGTGGAGTGGCTCTCTACATCAGAAAGTGCTTTGCATGGAAGTCAACGTGTGACAGTCCAATGGAATGTTTGTGGGTAAAGATGAGGAAGGCCAGTGAGGCAGATACCTTGTTGGGAGTCTCATACAGACAACATGACCAGGATAAGGAAGTTGATGAGTTGATCTACAGGCAACTTACTCAAGCTGCTAAATCACAAGCACTTTTTTTTGTGGGTGACCTCAACTTGCCAGACATCTGCTGTAAATATAATACAAGGAGAGGAAAAAGTCCAGGAGGTTCCTGGAATGTGTGGAAGACAACTTCCTGACTCAGCTGAACTTGTTATTTACAAAGAAGGAAGGACTGGTGGGTGATGCCGATGTGGGCTTAGTGACCATGAAATAATAAAGTTCTCAATAGCTGGGCAAGCAAGGAGAGGGGACAGTAAAAACCACCACCATGGACTTCTGAAGGGCAAACTTTAATCTATTTAGAACACTGTTTGAGAAAGTCCCTTAGAATACAGTCCTGGAGCAGTGTTGATCTTCTTGGGGGTAGGGAGGCACCGCAGAGGGATTTGGACAGGCTGGGGTGATGCGTTGAGACCAACGGGATGAGGTTTAATAAAGCCAATGCTGGGTCATGCACTTTGGTCACAGCAACCCTCAGCAGCACTACAGGCTTGAAGAAGAGTGGCTGGAGAGCTGCCTGGTGGAAAAGGACCTGAGGGTGATGGTTGGCAGCAAGCTGAACAGGAGCCAGCAGTGTGTCCAAGTGGCCAAGAAGGCCAACAGCATCCTGGGCTCTATCAGGAATGCTGTAGCCAGCAGGAGAAAGCAGGCTTTTGTGCCCCTGTACTCTGCATTCATGCCATTGCACCTTGAGTACTGTGTCCAGTTTTGGGCACCACAGTATCAGAAGGTGCTGGAGTGGGTCCACAGAAGGGCAGTGAGGCTGGTGAGAGGTCTGGAAAACAGGGCTTGTGAGGAGTGGCTGAGGGAACTGGGGTTGTTTAGTCTAGAGAAGAGAAAGCTGAGAGGAGACCTTATTGCCCTATATAACTACCTAAAAGGAGGTTGTAGTGAGGGCTAGTGTTGGTCTCTTCTCCCAAATTACTATTGATAGGACAAGGGCAAATGGCCTCAAGCTGCATCAGGGGAGGTTTAGGTTGGACATCAGGAAGAAGTTCTTTACTGAGAGAGTGGTTAGGCACCAGAACAGGCTGCCCAGGGAGGGGGTAGAGTCACCATCCCTGGAGTTGTTCAAAAGGTGAGTAGATAAGAGTACTTGAGGCCATGATCTAGGGGTTGGGGAGATGTTTTGGATGAGGACTTTACTTGGTGATGGTGGAGGCCCTTTTCAGCCATGAGAATTCTATGATTCTATGAACTGAAGGTGGAAGTCCAACTCTGGAAACAGCTTCTGGGCAAAAGTGAGTTATATGATAGTTCTGAATAAAGGAGGAAGCTGTACTGAATATAGGGCTTTCCTTTTTGTACGTCATTTCTAGAATGTGCCTTTGTCTTCTTATGCTCTGTATGTGAAATTGGAAAGAAGCACTGGGGTGACTTTTACCATCCCACACTACTAGAGCAGCCATGGAGCAGCTTCAAAAGGCTCTCATTTGAGCTTTAATGACATCAGCTATAACTTCTGCATGTGTTGATGTGGAGGGTCCCTAGAAGCATTGAAGTAGGTATCCTCAGCAGAAAGATTTTTATTTTTTTATTCCCAGCTTCATCTAGTATAGACAGAGAGGGTTTCAATCTAAAGGCTTTTCCTCAAGGACAATGTTCCATGGAACTGTAAGCAATCACAGAAAACACATCTAAAAAGGAGCTTAAGGTAACATCTATGTCTATAATCCTCCCTGATAAGGATCAGCATTACCCAAAACATTCCTGACAGTTCTCCAGTAACTCTCAGGAACATTTTTAAGTATTCTCTGATAACTGACATCCCAGATTCCTCCTGCCCCAAAGGTTACTCATCCTGATGTGGGTTATACCATTATGGAATGGGCAGAGCCATACTGTGATAGCATCCTTCAGTTCCTAAATATACCCTATTTCAAGTGGTCTCTCCAAGACAGTGTATTTAAAGTATTTTCGAAGAAATATTTTTTAAAGAACTGGTCTAGATGATCCTGCAGTGGCAGGCTGATTGGACTAGATGATCTTTTGAGGTCCCTTCTGATCCCTAATGATTCTATGAACTTAAAAAGACTCTAAAAGTTGGTAGTGTTCATTTTCCCAATTACACAAGGACATGCAAACAGTTCCAGATGAAAAATATGCTTTCTTGCTTGAATCAATAGATGACCTACTGGAGGATAAAAGATGTTTGAGCATCTTGTTCTTTGAGCAGCACATTGGATAATGTGAGTCTCTTTTGTCCAGGTTTTGGAAATAAACTCCTAATGGAGAAGTCTATTCCAATATAGCATAGTAAAGTAAGACCTCAAAGTAAGAGATTTTATGAATTAGCAACATTAATCTGTTCTTTATATTAATCCCACTAGCTTCTACATCTTTTAAGTGACACTCCTTGCTTTTCTGCTAGAGACAACAACCAACTGGAAATCCACCTTGTGGAAATGCTTTAGTGCCAAGGGAGGTACTGCAGAAGGCTGCAGGTAGCAACAGCTCAGACTGCACATCAGAATTTCAGCCCACAGATGTGTCCTACATTAACAATCAATATTCTATTAGTGCAGCAGGATTCCCTGCCTTTCTATGTTCTTTTATGCGGTGTTTATTTTAATGTGCGTAAGCATCTGGTTAACTAGAGGTGGGTAATGGTCAGAAAGTTGACAGTAATCACTTACTAATTTTCTAATAAAACACACTATTTAAGGACAAATGTCAGCAACCTTAGATGGAAAAATAAACAAGTGAGACTCACAGAGATTCCTTTAGCTAGAGGACTTGATTTATAGCATGCAGAAAAAGCTTTCTTCTGGAAATGGAAGGAACAGGTGGCTGCAATTTATATAAATTAAACCTTGAGCTTGTTCTTCTGGCTTGAGAGGGGACTGTACATTTTTTAACAACTGGTGCATAAATAGTGTTTGGTTTCTCTTTCTTTGGCTTTGTACTATTGTTTTTAATCTCTGAAGCATTTGGAATCAATTGTGGGATTAAGCTAATTACAGGGTCACTCTTTACTCCTTATTCAGTGAAGCACAGTGTTGTGGTCAGGGAGAAAAATCACAGTTTTGCATTCTTGTCTCATATCACTTGTATCAAACAGTCTTTGATCTATCATTACAATCAAAATTCTTCATCCTGAAAATTGCCACAAGAAATTTTAAAGCTTGAAGTATCACTTCTGTAAGAGAGAGAATAGATTATGCAAAGTGTCAATGCAGCATTAACTGAAAAGTCCAAAATAAATAACTCTAAATAGTGACAAGTGTGGCTTCTTTATTTCCACAGCACCATAGTCTCAAAGTTTTATACTTTCCTTCTTTCTTTCTCTGACAATGTTCACACCAGTTTGGGAGGACTCAGACCTCCATAACATTTGATTGTTTCTTCTTTTATTAAAAAAGAAGACATCACAACGCATGCAGTTCTTACAGGAAAACAATGACAGATCTTCCTGAGACATAGCTAGTGGTTTAGACTTTCGTTATCTGTAAAAGGTGGATACTGAAACTATATATAGAAGTCCAAGCACACACAAAATTGTGTGTACTGAATAACCCCTGAATGTAGACAAGGTCAAGACCAGAGTTCTGCCAATTTAGTAGCCCAAATAAAATTAAAAGCTATGGTATAGATTTTCACCACCTTAAAAACTGATGGGATCATGCACACACACATTCATATACATAAGCAAACAGTGCACATGTATGCACCACAGGCATAATTTATAGTGTTGAGAGGAGTCGCAACTTCATGCTATTAGAACTCATTCTTTAAGAACTAATGAGGACATCACAGGAAAGAGAACTTTGTTGAGACCTTTTTTCTGTCCTTTGATTGTTGAATTTTTATGCTCATATACACCTCTGATTTCTTTTCACCCTATCTCTTACTCCACCCAACCCCAATAGAGCATGTAATCTTACAGTCAAGGGTATTTCTTTTCTTGTCTTGTTTTATGGACTGAAAACATTTAGAGGGCTCTTTGGAGTGACTGTTATTGCAGTTCACTACTAAAACGTGGTTTGGATAAGATTTGTAACTCAAGCCCTACAACTCCTGTGTGACTCTTTTCCTGTTTTTTCTCCATTTTTTAATCTATGCAGTAAAATCAGAAGGAGTGAGATCATTTCATTATTCATTAGACTAATAGTCTAATCACAAAAGAGTATTGCAAAATACAAGATACACTAATCTACAGCATTTTTAGAGGATAGAATACCAGTTCAACTGAATAGATGATTTCATTTTTTAATTCAGTGCAAATGAAATGTGCCTTGAAAGCCTGTTTTATCTCCCTTTGCTTATGGAATTTACATTTAAGCAACAGTTTTCTGAACAATTATAGCATGATCATTTTAAAACATTAACATTAGTATAAAAATATGGAAGTCTTAAACTCTCAGTTTGCTGTTTTTTTTGGCTTGATTACATCTGCCTTGGTTACATCTGCCATTGCGGTGCCAAATGGGGAAGCAAAGGGGTACTAAATAGATGCCTTTGGAAAGAAGCAACCCCTCTGTCATTCATTCCCCAGATCAGCACCATGTATACTAGACTTTATTCAGAGAAGCAGCAATTCTTGTGCTCCAAACCCATCACAGGCTACACAGCACTGCTCTGTAGTCAGTAGTTGTGGTCAGTCAATGGCCAACATGCTGTTTGTAAAGGTACATGTCTGGACCACTCACTGGGTAATGAATTGGCTGTATGGTCACACTCAGAATTGTGGTCAACAGCTCAAAGTCCAAATGGAGAGCAGTGACTACTGGCATCCCCCAAGGGTCAGTACGGGGACCAGTGCTGTTTAACATCTTTGTCAAGGATATGGACAGTGCCATTGAGTGCCCCCTCAGCAAGTTTGCCAATGACACCAAGCTGTGTGGTGTGGTGGACATGCAGGAGGGAAGTTATGCCATCCAGAGGGAGCTGTACAGGCTTGGGAGCTGGGCCAGTGCCAACCTCAAGAAATTCAACAAGGTCAACTGTAAGGTCCTGCAACTGGATCAAGGCAATTCTGGGCACAAATACAGGCAGGGTGGTGAACAGATTGAGAGCAGCCTTCAGGAGAAGGACTTGGGGATGTTGGTCAAGGAAAAACTCAACATGAGATAGCAATGTTCGCTTGTGGCCCAGAAAGCCAACCGCATCTGGGCTGCATCAAGAGACCAGTAGGTCGAGGAAGGAGATCTTCTCCCTCTATTTGGCTTTTGTGAGACCCCCTCTGCAGTACTGCATCCAGTTCTGGAGCCCCCAACACAAGAAAGATATTAAACTGTTAGAATGTGTCCAGAGGAGGGCCATAAGGATGACGAGGGCTAGAGAACCTCTCCTATAGGGACAAGCTGAGAGAGTTGTGCCTACTCAGCCTGGAGGAGGCTCTGGGGAGATCTTAGAGCAGCCTTCCAGTACCCAAAGGGAGTCTACAGGAAAGCTGGAGAGGGGCTGTTTACAAGGGCTTGTAGTGGTAGGACCAGGGGTAATGGTTTCAAGTTGGAAGAGGATAGGTTTAGACTGGAATTCAGAAGGAAGTTTTTCCACGATGACAGTGATGAGAAACGGGAACAAATTGACCAGGGAGGTTGTGGATGCCCCCTCCCTGGAAGTGTTCAAGGCCAGATTGGATGGGGCCTTGAGCAGCCTGGTCTAGTGGGGGGTCCCTGCTCATGGCAAGGGGGATGGAACTAGATGATCTTTAAGGCTCCTTCCAATCTGAACCATTTTATGAATCTCTAAATGTATGACTGTTGCCACTTTCGGCAGACTGGGGATCCAGACAGCTCTGATCCTCAGGTCACTCCTTTCTATACTTTCTTTTATGCTTTTGCTTTTCCTGCAAGTGAAAGGTTTCCTTTGATATGCAAGAGAAAAAACTATTATATCTCTGCCTAATCTAAGGTGAAGTTAATGTTTCTCAATGGTATGCTGTCCCTACTCTAAAGGGAAAGCATTCCCTTCTACATCAGCCAAGTATGTCCTGAATGGATACAATTAATTATTTTGCTAATCTCCCTAAGCCTTAGGTTAGCACTCTCAGCATGAGATCGCTTCCCAATTATTTAGCTAGTAATGTCAGCATCAGAACACCAGCTTGCCTGGGGAATGGGAGGCAATCAACCATTACACAGCCATTTGAACCTCAACATTGTATACACGTTCAGCTCCCTGATGACAGCAATGTAATGGCAAAGATTACTGCAATGATAGCTTTTGCACAAGCAAGCCTTTTATTTCTTCTAGTGATGGAAGATAGTGGTTCAATTGACAAACTTGTTGCAACTCATTGCATTCCATCAGAAATTCTAGTCAGCTATAATACCATATTTTTTTTCTAAAGTTATGCCTGAATGGTTTTTTTTTTGCTGTAGCGTGACAAGTTACCTCTGATTCATACCTTGTCATCACATGAAGAAAGATGCTAATTATTTACCTAAGCTGTTCCATGTCTCCTAATACTGTACTTAGTAGTTTATTGTATTTCTTCCTTTCCTGAGGCAAGTATTTCAAGTGCTATATAAAAGTGTGGTTAATTGCAACCCTAGTACAGCAGGGACAAAAGGGAAGCAGTCTGATATCAAAGTGAAGATGGGACTAACTTGAAATGAAATCTGCACTTAGAATTAAGAAATAGAGATATAATTCCAGACTGGCTGATCAAGCAATGGCATAAACAGTATTTGAACTCTTAAGGCAATGATTCAGGCTGCTGAAACAGTAGTTTGCTGGTAAGACCTCCCGCTTAATTGCTGAAATGCAACTATTTATCTAGTGGCTGTATTTCTAGAGGCAAAGGTAAGGAAAAGCAACAGTTGTGCCTCAAAAAAGTTCCCATATTTTGTCTTTTACATAAGTTTCAGTTCAGAGATCCAGATGTGTCTCTTGGAGGAGTCTGTCTCTAATCATGTAATCAGAGCACACAAAATTAAATTTGAGGATTGACCTCCTCAGTCTCTTGTTCTGGTAGTATGGTACCTGGGAAGCCAGGGCTATCAGTGATGTATTTTCTCTGTTTGCTCCATTACAGATTGATCTTTCAGAGATGATGGGTGAGAGAGTGTGTACCTGAGCTTGTCTCTAGGCAAAACTTCTAGTCAGTTCTCCTGTAAAACATCCTAGAAGACTCCTTCTCCCTTCCAATCCACCTTACTTTATCTTGAATTTCAACCAAACTAGAAAGAAAGTGGTGATATTTCAGGCAATATTTCAGAGCTTCTGGCTCTGGAACTGCCTTTGTGGAAAGCTACAAAGTGTATTTTGACTGCCTAGATAAATGCAGTTACAATGGCAAAAAGGCCTTTAAGTCTTTATGGTGGCAGGATAGAGTAAGCAAGGAAAAAGAGAAGTGACTGGGAGAAAGGAGATCTAAATTAGCAGCCCTGACAAGTAGTGCTGTACCTTTATAGAAGTATTACATTCTGGTTTTGTTTTCCCTCAATACAAAATGTTTATTAGATCTTCTTGTTAGGATTTTTATTTTTTGTTTCAAAACACATTTCTCAGGGGACTGGTAGCTTTTTTCTCTTCTATGAAACAGATCTCTAAAGGCAGATCTCCTTTAACACATCTCTCCCCTTGACAAGAAGTAATTATGACAAGATGAGAAAGTTTAGGCCTGTCACCACACACCAATGTGTGTTCATCAACCAGTTAACATACAACTGGTATTTATTTCTGATGACAGTGTTATCTAAGACATAAGGCTCTAGTGTGTAACTCAGGAGACCTGGGTTTTATTTCTGATTCTGGTACCAAGGCACTGTGTGACATGGGCCTTAGCACTTCCCTTCTCTGCCTGGTTTTGCCTTAATCTTATTTGTCCACTGAGAAATAAATTGTGGTGAAGTGAGAGGGGAGAAATTTGTTTGTGATTGTGGTTATCACTGTAATACTAATAGCATGTGAAAATAAACCATAGCAGATGGGTAAGAAGCAAGATACATTTTCTTGTTAAATGCAATAAAAGATGATCACGATGACTTTGGACATTCTCATTAAACTAATCCAGTGTTACTTTACTGGTTTTTGTAATTATTACATATAAAACCAGATGTTACTGATATTTATTTCACTAAACATAGCTGCTGTGTCATCCTCCTGTTCTAGTCCTGGTAGGACAAGACAAATGCTCTTTCAGTAGTGAAATTTTAAGATAGCGCAAAAATATGTTTGAGGGTCATGAAGTGATTGACCTCTGAAATACTGTTTTTCTAGCTGATATTTTCTTTTAAAAAAGGGAAAAAAATCAAATCAGTTGTGCCTAAACATCTCAAGTTTGAAGATCAGTATTTAGATTGTCATAATATTTATTTAGTGCAGTGTTTTTATTGAGTTATTTGTTTAAAGCTGACACTTCCTGACAGTATTAGGTTACATCTTAGGGAGATACTGTAAGCTGTGTTTGAAGCTGCATCTTGGGTTTACTGCAGCTGCTGTAAATATCAGCTAAGCAACCTTCATAAATTATGCTGAAGGCATTTCTCAGTTATATAAGAATTATTCTGGTATGTAAATTAATTTCTGCCATCAGACGCTTGCAAACTATTATAAAGCTAGTGAGCATATGGCATTTAAAATTGTCTGTTTAAGGGTCATTCCAGTGTGCAGCAGTATGAACTGAAGCAGTATGAATGTTGTGCTCGGTATAGTAAACATGCAAAACTGACCTTGCCATGAGTGTGGCTATTACAGTTCTCCTACAGCCTGTAGCAATCAGCAAACACGTTTATAGCTCAGATGTTGTGCAGTTGGAGAAGAAGGTTACTCAAATACACATGATGAATGTGCCTTACTTACTGGTGAGGCCAGGAGACAGGACACATCACTGGAGAGAAATTACTTAGCCTGAGTCATACACGTAGCTTTTACAGAATAAGGACAACTGAGTTTGGCAATTTTTTTAGGTTAAGCAGGAGCACTCAGCAGCCTGTACAGCTAGAAGCACACGTACACACACTCAAACTGTTGCTCCCTTGCACTGATTTTAATGTCTTGATCTTTCACTCTTAATGACTCATTTCTGAGGAAGGGAAATGACAGGAATGAGTGAGCCCCAGGTCAGCTGTGTCTGGAGATAACTGATCAGCTAGCAGCATAAGTCCACAGAATGAAATCTCATATACTCTATCCCAGAGGAACAAGCCGGTTTTATGTGCCAGTTCTGCTCTTCACACAAGACACTAAGGTAACTGAGCTGGGCATGTGCAAGGGCACCAGGTAGAGACAGATATTGTCTGTACTGTCTGATAATCTAAGTCTCAGTGTAATGAATCCTGCCTGACCCTCAATTATTAGAAAGAGCAGAGTGAAAATGAGAGATTAGAGCAATAATAGACTCTCCTATGATACAGCAAAAATGGCAGCTTAAGGAAACTGCTGGCTTTCTGGCCAGTTAAAGTAAATACTCTGTAAATCAGGCCAGTTAAAGTAAATACACTGTAAATCAAAGGGTTGCAGGAGTTCAGCTCTAGGCATGCCTCTCAGCTTAGGCACTCATCTCACTGTTTACTTTCCATCATAGAAAACTCTAGTGGAGCTGCCTATACACAATGCATAAGGAATGCATAATCCTCTCATTTGAATACTGTGCACCTCTGAACCATGCCTTGTCCTCAGTCTTTGCCCCATCCTTTTCCACTAGCTGCCTTGGGACTTCCAAACATAGATCAGTGTATCCTGCCCCTCCTCCACCTTGAAAACCAAGGCTAAACCTCAGCACTTTCCTCCTCACTTGATACAACAGTGTGGTAGAGCAGCACTAACCTTTGAATTACCCAACCTTCATACCACCAACCCATATTATTTTGTTTTAAGTAGAGTTCTGTGTAGGTTCTATACTGCCTGTGCCTTCATCTGCCAAAGCAAGTCTCCATGAAGGGATAAATGAGATATATGCATTACCTCTGTGATGCATTTCATAGCTGCCCTTGCACTGAAGGAGTCCTACTAATCCCAACTCAATATAGGGATAACAATGCAGTATTTAACTGTAGAGACAGAGAATTAAAAATTTAGAGTCATTAGGAATAAACAAGTGCCCATTTAGTGCCCAGGCTCCAGTGGCATCTGTCTCCTCCATCCAGGGCTGAACATGCTGAGAGCAAACATGGATGCACAGGTCAGATGTTGCACTGTAAAACATCAGGGTTTTACATGGAATAAAAAGGCAGAAAAGCATGATGATCAATTGTATTTAAAAAGGGCCTGATCCCCAGGTCATTACTGAATCTTTCTATTAACTTTATCACTGGCAGTCGACTAGGACCAGGCGTGGCTGCAGTGGCAATATATCTATTGTCTGCAAAGGCAAACTCTAGGAAAGGGAAAAACTCTTACAGTGCAGCATTTACTGAGCTGTCAGCTGCTTTTGGCAAAGAAACCTGTAATGTAGTTTTCCCTTAATAAAAACAATAATAATTCTTCAGTCAGAGCTTTATAATTAAACAACATTGAGGCAATATTTTTTTCTTCTTATCATAATTTACATAATTCCAGGCTGCAATGCAGAAAAACCTTTCGAGATATTAACTAGATTATAAAAATGTAATGTCAGATTCAAAAACTGTCACTAACACGAGCATTTTGATTATGAATACATAAAAAAAAAGAGTAGCTGCTTTTCCAGTGGCAATAAGATTTTTGCACTATGCACAAACACTAAAGCTTAGAAATGTTCAAAGGCTGGAAAGTAAAAGTGAGATAAGAGAATGGATTATTCTGGAAAATAGGTGAAAGTAAAACTGATAAAACATTGCTATTCAAATGATATCTTTACAGGAGTTATTACAGCAGAATTAATGTTGCTGGAACACGGAGAGAGGTGAAGTTATAAACCATTCATACCAGTATGTCAGAGATTTATTCAAAGAAATGAATCCTAGCACTTGTAGCAACATATTAGGAATCAGTTATAGCCAACTTTGTGTGAGGAATGCATGGGACCTCAAGTTACAGAATGCACACACACAGTCCAGGGGTGAATAGCATCTTTACATTTGGCAGCTCAGATTACCTAAGTGCTGTGAAGAATTTAATTATTTCATTGAGGGTACCCACATCCTTTTGTTTGTTCCTCCACTCCAATGCATGTAACTGCCTCTGTCCTTGAATGCCTGCCTTCATTTAGAGTGAACAGACATCACTAGTTTGAGTTGAGCCATGGGCTGCCTCCAGCTTCCTTTACCTCAAGAATGTACCCAGAGCCAAAGTATACACACCATGGGCAAGAAAAATCGTATCTACTCCTAACTGCATTGCGGCTTGACTTATCCAAAGGTAAAATGCAGTGGAACCCATAGCAGCCTTAGGGATACATTGTGGAGACACAAACTATGTCAGGAAATACATTACCTGGTGAGGGAGCCTATAGACCCTTTAGCAGAGATAACTACACATCAGTTCAAACCTGGAAGCTTTTTAGCTTCATTTGCACCAAGCTGTCAGCCCAGTGCCAGCACTGCTCAGGCATGATAGCCAACCAGCTGTCACAGGCCTGACCACCACCATGTTGCTCTTCAATATACAATCTTCCTGGTTTGGATTATCACCAGCCTAGAGAGGATGGCACCATGCAGACATGCTGCAAGGGATGACTACAAGTACTGCCTGCTGCTGAATATGTTTCAGCTGCTCACCCATGGGGAAGTTTTTGCTGATGCACCTTCACTGTCACTGCTTTCTTTTGATACAGAATTACCCAAGGCCTCCTGTGCTGCTGTTACCATTCCACTACAGCATAGATAACCCCTGTGAATGTGCAAGGCTCTTTGGCAGACTGCTTAGCAATGAGTAACCCCATTGTTCAGTTGCCCTGAGAACCCGAGTGAACCGTTCTGCATCTAAATTAGTTAAAATTTGTATTCTTTGTGGAGGCAGAAAAGATTGGTGAGACAGATGATTAATTTAAAGCCCCCAAAGAAATAAAATCATTACCACCATCAATTCTCCTAACAAAAATTTTTCATCATAAGAGACCAAAGTGTTAGCAACCCCACATTTAGGTAGGCACTGAGTATCTGCTAAAGTTGTATTTCATGTTTAAACAGACTTAAATTTACCAGATCTAATGGCTAATAATATTTCAAAAAGATACTTAATCTATTTCATTAGGTTTTATATTATTTTGTTTAATAAATCATCTTTCACTAGAAGCCCAGTCTAAGATAAATTTAACAGACTCTATAAAAGATGGGTCAATATCAACTTTGCCATAAATTCATTTCTACTTTGGATACTGGCCCGGTGGGGACTTTTGTATTGCTTTATTGCAAATGATCCATAATTCATAATTAACTTTGTTAATGTGACAATGCCTTTTGTTTTGTAAAGCATGGGATTTTTCCTTTTAATTTTTGAGCAAAGGAACATTAATACTACTTCAATTGCAGGTTTTGCTAATGCTAATTTCCATTTACTTTTCTGTGTTGCATGGGATGGTTTGAAATCCATCCAGCAGCACTAAAAATATGTGCTGGCAAAAACAGTGCATGGAGGAACAATCTGAATGGTTGTCAATGGTTCAGGGAGCTGCAGGGGGAATTCATCCTCCTTAGCACAGACAAAAATACGTGTTTCTCTTCTGTTGTTACTGACGTATGGGCTACTGCAGGTATTTACAGCAAACTTCAACATTCCTGTGTCAGGAGGGAGATAAGCTTGAGACAGGAGGAGGTTTGTTGAACAGATAAGATCATCACCAGAAAACATTCCATGTGGGACCTGAGAGGGCCACTTCCCTAGAAAGTTCAAAACACCAGATGGTCCCAAAAAATAATACTATTGCAAGACAGAGACTTTTGTGAAAATCATGGTGTTTCAGTGGGAGCATGTGTCTAAAGTTTGGTTTGGATGGGAACAACTGTAAAATTGGCTGTAAAGTGGTTGTACATATGATGTCAACTTGAACATAGTTAACACATTGACTGTAGTCTTCACCTTTGTATTGTCCAGGAGTGTGGAACAGGAAAGGGAACAGAATGTAAAAGCAACATATGGAGACCTATTTTAGCCTCAAAAACATGACAGCATCTGCTTTCTTTTATGTAGTTAATAATTTACAGTATCCAGTTTAGAAGACAGGATAATGGATCCTGCTGCTTAGGAACAACTCTGTGATATGAGTGTCACCTGGGATAGCAGCAAGTGTCACTTGGTTCCATTCCAAAATGCAAGACTGAAATCCTACCTCCAGCTGAAATCTATCTCTGTTGTTCCACCTTGTACATATACATTAACAAGCCAACCTACAAATGACACAGTTCTGACTAATGCAGAGAACATTCTGAGGCAGTCTTTCTGAGAAACTCTTTTAATTGTGCTGGGTGCAGAGAATACAGGCTATAGAAATTTACTGCCTATCTTTCCACTGCCTCAGGGAAGATCCTATGTAAATAAACCATTTATCATAGGACAAAGTCCCAAAAGACAGCTGAAAACTACACATCCACTTCTAGGATTCTTGCACAACTTGAGCAAAGACCCAAGTTCTTTGCTAATCAAGAACATTCAGTAACTTCAGAAGAAATGAATTACCACATCTGAGCACCTGTACAACAGAAAGCTGAGCATGGTCTAGGAAGCAAGTCAACTTCCTCCACAAGAAAAAGAACATGATGGAGGTGTTGCTCCATGGTAGATCTCAGAGTCAGATTGCTCTTCGTTTTAGTTAAGTTCAAAACTGCATGAAACCAATGAAATCGAAGTGGAAAAGCAGTAGCTGCAGAAAAGCAACACTGGAAGCTGTAGTCACCCAGATGCTTGTTGCTGCATTGCAGTGTTTTGCAGTCATCTTCCATATTATCAGGTGGGAAATAAAATGAGACTGATCTCCCTCACATTCAGAGGGCAATGTACTTTCTGAGAAATCTCAAGTACGGCAGTTCAGATAATCTGTGCTTCTGCTTCCTGCTATCTTCCATGGCCACCATCACTCCTTCTAGCTTGTTCTACTCTACCACTCAGTGCCTACAAAAGTAGACACAAATGAGAAACCCGCCTGTGACTTAGTTTCTTGTTGTGGGCTGGGGAAAAACCTTTGATGGTAAAGGGGTCATAGAGCAGTTTGATCATCTTATGAGGTGGCAGACAATAGTGCCTATCAGAGATAACAGAATCCATACTACGTTTTCCCACTTCTTTATGGACTCTTTCAGTTTGAAAGCAAAATTGTGTCTGTTTTTCTTTCAGCAGGTACACTGCCTGAAACAAGAGCACAGTAAGGTTTCCTTACCTTGTTATCCTATTTGGCCACATTTATCAGATCACAACCCAGAAAAGATTCTCTGTAGAGGTCTTCTGGAGGGGGTGATGGATGAACTGCAGAGGAGCAAAGCAAGTAGTTTTTGATGTTTTGGAACAGTTTTGTGCTATCTTGGCTTGTGCATTGATGTGTTTCAAGTCTTTTTCATGGTTTTTCCCCTACCTGATCACTAATGCTGTTTGGTAAGAGCTCTCTTTTCATTCCCATTATTCACCTCTGGCACATCACTGGCAGTTTTCTTTTTTTCCTGTGTTCAAGGTCAGCCTTATTCTGTGACAGAAAAGCACCGTGCCTTTCAATTGTAGATCTGAAAATGTATGGAAGATGTACGGGTTTGATTTCTTAATCTGTTTTATGCAAGAAACGTTCTGCTATTGCAGCTTAACATCCTTCCTGACAAAATACATCACAAGCACCATCATCGGTCACTTCCTACCTTTTTTCCCCAAACTCTTTTCTCTTCTGGTGTGTAAATGAAGGATGATTTGACTGAGGTCAAAGTTGACACTGTCAGGAGCTACCAGACTCTCTATGAGAACATGGAATGATTGCTGGGATGCTGATGCCTACAAGAACTTTCAGACGCTAATTGTTTTTTCCTGTTTGAACCAGATATGGGAACACCTGTCAGGAACCATCAGTGCTCCTTTGCTCAGGGCTTATGGCTAGAGTGACATTTAAACTGGTGAGAGTTACCCCAAAAATACAGTACATTAACTCCATACTTCTACTCCATTGCAGTGTAGAAAAATGTCTTACCTTGGCCAAAGGTCATTCCAGTCTTTGATGCTATGTTTCTGTTGTAGTCAAACATCATGAAAAACAGTATCTTCATAAGCTAGTAAATAAACACAGAATAAGCAAAATGGGTATCTACATAAAACTTAGGATGTTGAGGGTAGAGAAAGGAAAATATGTCCAACAGCACTTGTTTGGAAACCATGTCTGTTTTCTGTTAGAACTGGGTCACCAATTCTAACAGTGATGAAATATATTCTACTAGCAATTTCTGTGGAAGTTTGGAGGGAAGTGGTGATAGGGGTCAAGGGTCAGCCTTCATTCCGTAAAGACCAGACAAATATCAGAACTGAATAAATTAGAAATTAATTTGACTTTGCTGATTTTTAAAGTATTATGATTGTCTTTGAACTCACTCTTAGGCTAAGAATGATAGGCAGGTCTGTGTCCATTAAGAGCTTCATTCAAGTTCCAGTTTAACTGGATTTTGCTGCAGTCTCCCATTGCCCACAAGAAGCCCCCTTACAACAAGATCTCTCATAGAGTGTTTCCTACACAGTTGGGCAAGCCACATCAATTGTTGATTTTCACAGCCCTCCAAGCTAACAGGGAGTATTTTCAGAAGCAAATACTTGAAAATTCCCCAGGGTGATTCAGAAAATGTGCTTCTCATTCCAGAGGCCTGTGAACAGAGCTTCAAAGCTGAATTGTTCAACCCTTTTCACTTTCAGACAAACATTTAGTTCAGGTTTTTGGACAAAAACTCTTGAGGTCTTGTTTTGTAAACGTGTTGCATTTGAGACTCGCTTTGAGTGTTGTATTTAAAGGGATCTTCATGTAGATTCTTCTGCAGACTGAATTCACAATGATTTGAGAGAAGGCCCTATAGAAATCTAACAGACAAGAAGGTTTTTTTTGGCTTTCCAGACAAGTCAGGCAAAACTCTACAGTTAAAAAGTGCAGATATTTTGCATTACAACATAAACAATTGGTCAATAAGTGATGTAAGATTTTTTTGAGAACTTCGCCCTTTAATATCTTCTAAAACAGTAAAGTAGAGGGAAGGTAGGAAAGACATGTAATAGGCCAACACGAGTAATGACCTCATGCTTAGGCAATTCTAATGCAGAGAAGTTTTACAGCCTTTTTCTTTTATTAATATCAATCACAATCTACTGAATGTGTTCAGCTGTCCTTCTGGATTTGATTAGCTAAATAAGCAGAGAACAAGTGATTAAATTTGTGATTGAATTTTAGGTACACGTCTGTACTTTGTGCATTGTTCTTCACTAACTAAACTTACCTAGCTTGTGCTATCAGGGAAATCAAGAGGAACTGAAAACCAAACAGCTAAAAAGATATGAAGGATGGCTGGCAAGTTGCAGGAGGGACCCAGCAGTTGCAGCTGTGCTATTGCTCACTTTGAGCTTTGTGTCTCTTTTCTGCAGCTGTCTGTTCTTTTTAACTATTTCAAGCTAGCTCCTGCCCTCCTTGGATTCCATTGCCTTTAATGGAAGCAATAATGATCTTTGGGATGTCTGTATCACAACAGCTTTTGTTAACAAGTGTCTCTGATATCTTCAGAGAATGATCCTGGAAGGGAAAATCTGTTGTGTTTCTAAAGTACAGGAATCAGTACTTTAGACAATTTTTCATCTGTAAAATTAGCATTTTAATAATAATAATTGTCTCCCATTCTTGTATGTTTAGATAGAAAACTCACAAGAATACAGTTGTCTGTTATTTTCTTCCTGGCCAGTAAGACCTTCAGAAATGCACTGCTTTCAACTTGAGTGTGCTCACACCAAACTAGTGAATTTTACCAGTGAATTTAATGGGATACAGATGGCTTTAATGGGAGGGAATTTTGGCCAGCTTGAAGCACAGCTTAGAAATCCATTGTAGATACTGCATATTTATAGGCAGTAGCATGTGAAGGAGACAGCCCATGGTATGAGCTGAATAGGTACTGTTGCAGCTGATGGGCACCAGATTTGAGTAACATCTGTAGGATTTGGCTCGAGTGTTTGCATTGTTATTAATTTGCTGCTGTGTACAGTGAGCAATTTTTCACCTTCAGAGTTCTGTGAAGTGTTGGTGTGCCAGCAGAGACAGGATTGATTCAGAAAGGGAGATTTCAGTTCTTTTCTCTCTGACTGTACAGCTCAGAAATCTGGCATTTCTGACATGAGTGAAGGATAAGAAAAAATGAAAAAGTCTACACCTCTGTTCCAAATATGCTACCAACAGCAAATGTCAGAGAAATTGACATGTATTAAATTTCACAGTTAATCATATTTCTGGTCCTGTGCTCAGTTGTGAAGTGAAGAAGCAGCTGAAGACCAGACATATATCAAATGAACTGATGTATTGTACACACGGATATAGGTACCACACATTTGCCTTTGTGATAACAGAGAGATATAAAGGAAGAGCAGATGGTGGTATAGTGCAATTTCCCAGTGGGTAGGCTGGATTCTACATGCTGTAGTTTTGGCTTCTTGAATGTGTAGGTGTGAGATTAGCCTGAGGTCATGTTGTAGGATTAGTTTTGGCCTGAATTTTACACTGTATGATAGAAAATGAGGTTTAGTTACTTTGAGAAATGAACAAACCACATATGCCTTGTTCTGTTGTTAACCTAGGCAACAACCTAGGGCAGGTTATTTTATTTATCTTGTTCCTCCTTTATGATCTCCTTTTCCTATGCAATGCTAATATTTATTAGATGCACTGTACTTCTTCTCTAAAGTTTGTGATATTTTGCTCAAGGAGCTTGCTGGTGGTGCCTGAAGTAGTTGGGAGATTAATTACTGAGGAAAATAATGTTGTGGTATGTACAGCTGAACCTAGTGTCATAATCATTATTTAGGCAATGGCATTAAGTTCACCAGAGTTCTTTTCTCATCCTCTGGAATTATGAATGGAAAGCATTTTGACTGATAGTTTCAAGCAGGTGCATCTGCTATGACAATACTGGTTAAGAAAGTAATGGATAACACAATGTTCTTTCTCTGAAATATAAATGGGCACCTTGATTTTCTGAGTTTCTGTCTTCAGTGGGTGCCTTAATTATTGCAGGGTAACATGATCTATTAAAAGATTGGCTTCAAATCTAGAATGATAATGGGCTTTTCCAACTAATGAAATAATACCCAGGTACTCCAAGCACAATACTTCATCTTTAGACTGTGAGGCACACAGGTCTCAGTAAAGCAAAACAGGATGTGGAGTGTAAGCCCATTTGAAGGCAGATCATGTGAGGGATACTGTTACCTAAATACAAGGCTGCATGATACAAAACTCTGCCTGTATCTCAAGGGAAGACTATGATGTTGTAATAAAGCTTTATACTAGGACTGTCTTGACAGACGAAGGTTATCTGATTCTAACCTGGATGATTCCTATCATGGTGGAATGTGAATGGCACTCCCTACACAGACTCACACTGACAAGTATTTTCAGAAGAGATTAAAGAAATCCCAGTGCCATAGAATTCTCTGAAAACTCCCTCCTCAGTAGCATTCACAACCCATGCTAACAGATCACTGTCTGTGATCTGAAAAGAGCTGAGTGATGTTTCAGAGAGGATGTCTTATCAGTGTTACCTCCTGACATTTGGAGAAACACGACCCATTTGCAAAGCAGGTCCTGTAGTTAAGCAATGGTTTCTTCTTTAGTCATGAAACATCTGCCTAAGTGCATATGTCCCTTAGCCAGAGGCTAGAGGAGGCTTTGCACTTTCAGTTGAGAGTATAAATATAGCGCTAAATAGCATCTGGACCAGGAAAACAAATTTAAAATACTGAATTACAGGCATTTAGGGGAAAGGCAGCTTGACTAATGCTCAGTGATCACCATTTGCAGATGAAACTCATAAGGAAAGCCAAGACAAGAGAGAGGTTATGGAGTGATTCTGAAGTTTTAAATAATTGTCAAGGGCATAGAATTTGTCAGGTGAATTCTGCCAATAACTGAAATCGAAAATAATTAAAATTTGCTTATAAAGTGTGAATTCCTGTATCTAACTTCATTCTTTCCCCACATCAAGGTAAACTTCTGGCCAGTGCTACAGTCTGCTAAGGGCAGTAGACTCAAGGAAAAGGTTTATCTCTTTTTCCCAAAAGCACAAACCCCAGGTTTCAAAAAAGCAGACAAAAGTGATAGCTTTAGGACAAAGGTAGGTGAGATCAAATGAAGCCAATTTGAGACATGATTTAAAAAAAAACAGTGAGAGAACTCATAATAAGAACATTTGACTGCCTTGCCAGAGGGAAGGGTAAGTGGATTTAACACAAAATGTTTTTCTTTTTGATGTTTGTATGTTGAAGTAAGTGTTACAGAAAAGCAGTAGCACCCATGTTTCTTGGTGATGGCAGCATCCAGGTAGATAAATATAAGAAAATTCTGTATGTGAAAATTTGTCCCCAGTACATCAAAGAAAATCATCAAATTAACTACAAAGGAAAGGAAGGGAAAACTTCCACCTCTAATGCTTATTTTTTTGAGGAGAAAAAAAACCTGAGCAGTGCCATTAAAAAAAAAGATATCTCACTACCTACCCCCACCTTTATCTTCTTACATAAAGGTGGACTTTTTAAAAACAATTAACTGGATGTGTAAGATATCCTTAAGAAACTCACTAACACTGGGATGCTTATGTTTAAGCATGAGTAATTTCACTGAAATTGTTGGTACTAATCATCTGCTTTAGATGTAGTGTGTACTTTAGTTCTGTGCACACTGATGTCATAAATTGCAGTGCTGCAAGCACAGTCACAATTACTGCCTCAGTTTAAGGGGGACTGTCCCCTATGAGCTCATTATTACTTTATTGCTGATGAACAAGAAATTCAATGGAAAATCTGTGACTAGACACAGTCAATTAGATAAACCTCTGGCATTTTTCATTGTAGAACTTTCCACAGCCTTAAAATACTGTGTAAAAAAAAAAAAGCTCTGTTTAAACTAGATCAGAGGCAATAAAACCTCAAAGATTTTGTGTGAAGTTAAAAAACTTAGAACTCATTGATCTGAAGGATCATGAATAAAATTGCCTTTGAGCAGCTCTTCCTAAACTGTGGGCTATATCCTCTTCCAGCTACAAGCCCCTGTGTTGGATGTGAAGTAGAAAAAATGTTTATTAACAGACCAGTGTGCCACTCTGGCATTTTCTCTGAACGTTTAGGAAACCTGTGGAGGACTTTCTAAAATCTCATTATGTTAACGAAAAAGTTATTTTAGTTGCAAGAAGTGAATTATATGGATGAGTGAGCGTCAGTAAAAAAGCTTAGTTTAAACTGATGCCTTGGAAAACCTATTTCTAAAAACAATTGGTGATGAATTACTTTCAGCACTTGGGAAGGTCATTAAACTGTGTTCCTTACATTAGCAAGTGTAAAGAAAATCCTCAGCTCAGTGATGGGTATGGAAATCTATGAAGTTACTTCTAGCCAAAGAAACAGGGCAATATGAGTTGTCAGCTTGGGTTCAGGAAACATCATTCAGTGCATGTAGAAAGTAAAGCCTTTCAAATCCTCCAACAACTCTCAAGAATAACATTCATCCTTAAATTATCTAAGGACCAAAAATTTTCATTGACCTAAAATTGAGTTCAATATTTTTTTGTCACTCAAGCAGTGCAAAGAGTCCATGACATTCCTTGTAAGTGCTGCTCTGTCAAACTGTTTAGTCATCACCTTGCCGCTGTTAAGTCAGAAAGGAGAGAACTGGGAAACCTGAGAGGTAATAAAATATTGTCAAAATTGCATATTTGAGGCATCAATCTGTAAAATTATCTAGGAAGGGATCCGTCGGGAACCTCAGCTGGGTTTGGGTACTAATCACAATTCACTAAATTAGGAATTGAATCAAGGAGTTGGTTGGAAATTTATCTCATTTAAAATCATGTTAGTCTGTATTCTGCGGTTGTCTGAAGGAACAGGGTCTGTCAAGATGCAGAAACAATGACTTCACTAAGGTGGCTGTGAATTAACAATGTGGATGAAAATATTAAAAGATTACCAAAAGACTAATACTGCAGGCTGCGCTGGCATAGCTGCCTTACCTTGGTGACATGGAGAAAGGTGGAAGAATTTTACCTGAAAAGACTAGTATTTCAGTGTCTTTGTACCACAACAGATGTAGAACTCAGTGCGTGAGAAGCACAAGGACAGAAGGAATGAAATTGAGATCTTTTGGGCGACAGTATATATGAATTCCTTTTAATGAGGTTTTGATTACAAGCTGTAGTGCCTTGGAGCAAGAACTACAGCAATAATCTCCGATGTATTATTTTGGAGAAGAAATGTAAACATTATAATGTTAATCAAATGAATGTCCATTTAGGCTAGCTAATGATGAAACACTGTATATTACATAGTCCTAACCAGCTAATATAAGGAAAGATGCCTTTTGTGGGATTATGTAAAAGAGATCAGTTTCATCAAGAATACACTTACTCACTTGGAAAACTTCCCATTTGCTGGGTCTCAGAAATCATGCAGAATCAAAACCAGATATTGTGAGATCATTTACCCCAAGTGAAAATGCAATATGTGATTAGCCATTATTGACTATTATACAAAATGAAGAGTCCACTCAAGCATTGAAGACTGGCCACAGAGCAAGGCCTGAATTTCAATAAGAAGATCCAAGTTGTTTCATTATGGAAGCATATTTTAAATTGGAAATGTTGAATTACTGGTAGCTTTTTCTGAGAGGAAATGCTAAACTTCCAAAACAAAGCAGCAAATGGGTGAAATCACTCTGCAGTTCTACAGTGTCAGTACAAAATTCACTCTATAATTCTTCAGTGTCAGTTAAAAATTCACAAGAGGTTTATCAATCCATTTGTGTAAGTTGAAGCATAAACCCCCTTGTGCTGCCTTTCATACCCGCCTATATTGCCTTTTCTGTTTGGCTATCGTTGAAAGCTGGTGATCTGGAGTGTTCTGATCTGAATGTGTTTATGTAAACAGAATCAAAATCAACAGCACCATCCTTAGCTGCGAAGCTGCATCATGAAAAACCTTGCAGATACCAAAGGAGCCCTGGCATCTAGGTATAGTACAACAAAGATAAGTTTAGAATCTTACATCTGGGCAAGAACAGGTACCAGTATAGGTTGGGGACTGCCCTGTTGTAGAGCAGTGTAGGAGAAAGGTACCTGGGTGATAGGATCGGAAGGGACCTCAAAAGATCATCTAGGCCAATCCCCCTGCCACAGCAGGATCACCTAGACCAAGTTGCATGGGAACAGATTCAGGAGGGGCCTTGAACATCTCCAGAGAAGGAAACTCCACAACTCCCCTGGGCAGCCTGTTCCAATGCTCCATTACCCTCACTATGAAGAAGTTCCTTCTGATATTTATGTGGAACCTTCTATGTTCCAGCTTGCAACATTGACCCTTCTGCTGTCACCAGATGACCTTGAGAAGAGCCTGGCTCCAGCCTCCTGATACCCACCCCTCACATATTTATAAGCATTCATGAAGTCACCCCTTAATCTCCTCTTCTCCAAGCTAAAGAGACCCAGCTCTCTCAGCATTTCCTCATAAGTGAGGTGTGCTACTTCCTTCATCATCTGTTGTTCTATGCTGGACACCCTCCAGCAGCTCTGTGTCCTTCTTGAACTGAGGGGCCCAGAACTGGACACAATGCTCCAGGTGCGGTCTCACTAGTGCAGAGTAGAGTGGGAGAAGAACCTCTCTCAATCTGCTAACCAC
>VZRI01006498.1:200426-219560 GCA_013397515.1 Upupa epops | reverse complement strand
CCACTAGACACAGGCCTCCAACTAGACTCTGTCCTATTGACCACTACTCTCTGGCTTCTATCCTGCAGCCAGTTCACAATCCACCTCACTGTTCAGTCATCCAGTCCAAACTGGCTTCAGTCTGGCTGCGAGGATGCTGTGTGAGGCTGTGTCAAATGGCTTAGTGAAGTCAAGATAGACCACATCCACCGCTCTGCCACCATCTATCCACCTGGTTATGCCCTCATAAAAGACTATCAGGTTGGTCAAGCATGACTCCCCTTTGGTGACGCCATGCTGACTGCTCCTCTTGTCCTTGATGTGCCTAGAGACAGTGTACAGTCCAAATTGTTTCATCACCTTTCCTGGGACGGAGGTGAGGCTGACTGAGTCATGGCATAATTGAACTCACTGCTCCATTGTCAGGGGAGTTCCTGTTAATGCTCAAGGGCTTTAAAGAGCCCTCTGGCTGAAAAAGTGAAGGATGAGACAATCATGTGTTTCAGAATGTTGAGCTTTGGGGTGAGGACTGAATCATGAGCTGGGCTACTTGCCTTTTTCTCTGTTCATGATCTGGACTTTCTTGATCAACCAAGACACAGCTGTCATGGTACTTGGAGATGGCAAGTTTACTGGCAGTGTCAGCTGATGTTTTTATGATATAATTAAATAGCAATTACTTTCCTTCCTTCCTTCCTTCCTTCCTTCCTTCCCTCCTCCTCTGTCTTCCTACAGGGAGTTGTGAAAAGAGCATGTTGAGATCTGTTCTTGGTGTAACTGCAGTTGTGCTTCTTTTTTTAATTATGAGTTTAGAAGACTCTTTCTCTGCATAAATCCAAAAAAAAAAAAAAAAAGAACCCTGGCAGCATGTATTTAAGGTACCCAAAATCTGATGCTAGTTTTCCTTGGTCAGTGACAATGCCATAGCAATGACACAAATATACTATTTGTTGGATATTTTAAATGTTCTCTATCTTTTTAAAAATTAGGGATAATTACTATTGATTGGATATCATCCAACTACCACCTTTAGAATTTCATTCTTGCTGCAAAATGAGTTTCTTTGAGTTAACCTTATGCCCTGTCATGCTTGTCTTCAAAGTTACCTAGTATTTGGTGTCATTAGTTTACAAAGTTAAGGTAGCTTGCAGTGGTTATTCTGTCTTGCTTGTCTCTTATTCACCCCACACAGATGTTCCCATAGATCTATGTGTGTGCGCATGAGCCTATGCATATAGCTGTACTTTTCCTATCATTTATTCCTACAAATGACTTCATTAGTAGAAACAAGGACATTTAAGATTGTGTGTCTTGGCACTATAACAGGTAAGGGGTTTTCCATACCAACCATGGCTCTATCTCTGATAAAAAATAGAACAATATCCAATGACATTAGAAAGGGATTTAAACTCATTTAATATCAGGTTACTGCAAATGAATTCTACTGTATTTTTCCAAAAGTTGTATTCAGACTATTAGTCATAACTGCTATTAGCTCTCCTGGAGGCAAGAGAGCTTATGCCTGCTAGGGGTGTGTAGCGTCAAGGTTTACCTTCTTATGGGAAGTCCCCTCATAGTTCATTGATGTTATGTAGTTCTTGAATGGAATAACACTTGTTCAGAAAAAAAAAAAAGTACTTACATAGTTACCCTCAAAGAAACCATCGTCTTGAAATGTAAATTTGACCAAGCTGTGGCTCAACAATTGTTTTTGTTTTTATTGCAGAGTAACATCAGTTTGAAGTGCAATACATTTGTCCTTAAAAGTGTATCCACAATAGTCTCCACGTAAAATGCTTCCAGACAGTTCACCCTTAGTAATTCACCAAATATAGAATTTCTTCTGCTTACACAGTAGACTGTAGCATTGTCTTTATTGGGTATCTGATATTTTCTCTCTCCTTCAAAGAAGATATACAATGAAAGAAATGGACAAGATGTCTTTAGTGTCCTCTAAAGACCGAACAAAGCCATATTCTTAGAATGGATTGTGTCCCACACTGATATCTAACTGAGGTGAAGCCGCATTTGGTTTTTGGCTACAGAGCTGGGAAGTGTCACTGGGAACAAAAAGATGTTGCCAGAAAAGAACCTGAGCCCTTGAAAATCTCATTGTTGTAATATTCACCTCTAGCACACCTTTGCTAGGACTAAAAGTTCCCCAAATTAATGGCTCCAGAAGAAAAGTGTTGTCTTTCAGCTCAATCAAGACCTTTAGGATAAAAGATAATTTCCTAAACTGAATTTCACTGCAACTTTGATAAGGAAGGAAGAAATAGCATTTAGTGTTCAGTCTCTGAAGGAAACATGACTGTGTCATAACTCTAATGTGCTACAGAGTTTCAGTGAGTGTGAGACTAATTAATTTCCTTGCTTACCTTTTTGCATATATCTGAATAGACTTTATGAAAGGATTTATGGATTGTTGTCTTTCAAACATTTGTTCCCTGTGTGTTTCAAGAACACCTCACTAAGAACTGAGTGTGGTTATATCTGCCATTAAGTATTTCTGATTTTCCAGCCCTAATGAAATTACCACCGTTGTGTATCAGCAGAGTTGAAGTGATCCAGTATAGTAGTTAATTTATTGACACACTGGGTTCATGGGGGCATCACTAGCATGTTATCAATAGAATAATTCTTATGACTTTCTTTATACTTTAAATCAGGTTTAGCAGAAATTAATATGATATTGTAGATCTTTCAGACAGTGTCAGAGTTAATCCAGTATTAAATTTTCTCATTTTTTAATAGCAAACCTTGTATTCAGCATGGAAATTTTGTAATGTAGCTGTAACAAATACATTTGTTTGTTCTGTTAGAATTTACCAAGTTGGAAGATGGTGGTGGAGGAAAAAAATCATAGAATCACAGAATGTTAGTGATTGGAAGCAGCCTTGAGAGATCATCTAGACCAATCCCTCTGCCAGAGCAGGATCATACAAATCCAGTCACACAGGAACAGTCCAGGAGGGTTTTAAATGTCTCCAGAGAAGGAGACTTCACAACTCCCTGGGGCAACCCCTTCCAGTGCTCTGTCACCCTCACTGTGAAAAAGTTTCGTCTCATATTTATGTGGAACCTTCTATGTTCCAGCTAACAAACATTTCCTCTTGTCCTATCATTGGATGCCACAGAGGAAATTAGAGGTTAGGCATACATGCTTCTTATGGCATTTTCCACAGTGGTGTTGGGTGAAGCAGAATGGACATGGAAATATTTGTAGCCTTGTGACAACTATGAAATATAGTGTGGAAATGACTGATTTAGACTTCCCATTAATGCTGCATTCAGGAAATGTAAACATTTCTTCTAGTTGAGGTTCTGTTTTGAGAATTCTTATTTTGTTTATGAGTTTTTGCATTTTTTTATATTAAAGATGGATTAAATTAAAGTGGGACTCAAAATCATTTCAAAGAAAAATGCATAAATGTCACTGGAAGTTTTGGAAAAAGCAGTTTTGAGTTCTTAAAACTGTGTAAAACTTGGCAGAACAAGCTGTTCTTGAAATTTCATATCACTCTTCTGATATGGAATCAGAATGTTCATTTTCTGGAAAAATCTTATTGAAATTTTTGACTGGCCACATATGATTCTGTAGGAGTATGAAGAGAGAGAGATTATTACCAAAATCATAACAGCAATGGAGCTAGGCAAAAATGGCTTTCAGCCTTTGAGAACCAATGTCTGTCAAAAGTTCACATAAAATAAAGAGTTCATCAGCTTCAGGACTAAAACTGTGCTCCCTACTCCTCCCATTTCTGCTCCTTTTTACTGCGTGTCTCCTACTTCAATTGCAGCTTGGATGATGATGTGATAAATTAACTAAACAACCTTGTGCATTGCTAAAGTCAGTTCTGAAATGCTTAGGACATTGTTGGCTGGGGCAGATGGATGCGTTTGAGGAACACTGGCACAGATGTAACATTCTAGTTGGAATGGCACCAGCTCTTGTGTTGCTCATCCAGTCCCATTCCCCTCTGAGTGTCTTGTGCTTTTAACTCATCTAGACCAGGTATTTAAAATAATCCCATAGCAGTGCCTACTGTTCACACACATGTTTGGCACCAAAAATAGATGTGCAAGAGATAAAACTTTTAAAATACATTCATAGAAATAGTTTAAATCAGAAGAATAACTGAGTACAGAATGTTCTGCAGGAAGCAAAATCCAACTTAAAGACCGTCAGGTTTCTGGAATCAGAAAGAGGTATTGAATGTTGGAGGTAGTTCAGAGGGAAGAGCGAGCTGTAGGGACTCATATAAAAGGAAACATTAAAGGAGAGAAATACATATAGTTTGGCGGAGCAGTGGCTGCAGAGACATAGCAGGACACAAATGTTTGAAGGATCTTAGCACCAAAGAGGGAGTGAAATTTTGAATACTAAAAAGGGGGATTTTTCTAGGAGTAATGGATAAAGCTTTACACAGCACTTCAGAAAAATCTGAAAGAACCCTCAGTTTGGAAATACTGGGGTATTAGCCACACCAAGTGCTATAAAGACAGACTAGACAGGCTACCAAAGGAAGTGTTCACTACTGGGCAGGCTTTGGTTTTCTGACAAGTCAACTTTTTTAGATGTCACTCATTGGTTAGTTTTGGAAAATGTGGCTGCCATCAAAATAAAGTTTTCTATTTTTGAACTGTGCAATCTGTACTACCACTAATTCCAGAGAAGCCATTTTAGTGGTAAAGAACTGGAAGTCTCTTCCTTAATACTTTATCCTTCCATAGTGCAGAAAACCACTAACACCCACAGTAGAGGAGGAGCTTTGGGTATGAAAAAGGCGCCTGTATTACAGCCTGTTCCTTGAAGATGGAGATGGAGGCCACCACCTGCATAACCTTTTAGAAATAAGAACAGAGCAGCACCTTGAGCCTTCCAAGTGTCAGGGACTTCGCCTGAAACTAAGGTCAACATAATTTACACTTTGTACAGTTTCTACCAAGGGGCTGATCCCCTTGACAAGGTGCTTCACTTTATTGTTCCATTAATTAGGTATACATTCAGAGAAATCCCTGGAAGTCCTGCTGTACACATTTTGTTTTCAAACAAACCAAAATTGTTCTATGAGATTTGTATCTCTATGGTGTTTTTTCCATTGTGCCTGATAAGACAGCCCTTACCTTTGAAGAACAGCTCTTCCTAACAGGTCATTTTCACACACTATAAGACAAATCTGTGAAAATGCTTTTGTAACCATTAGCAACTCTGATTTCATGTCAGACTTAACTGTTCCTTAAAACTGAAATTACTTGTCTAGATAATAGCAGGTATCTCTGGGACTAAACCACCATGTTTGTCTATCTTGATATTGCATTCCTTTTAAAAGCAGAAGATACTTTGACATGGCAGATAATACTCACACAGAATCAGTAGCAGGGGAGACAATCCTAGATAAAAATATAAACACTTCTTTGTTTGATCTTTCAGTTGTTTTTCAAAGCATGGGCAGAACAATACATTAAGTGGGAAGGAAGTCTTCAGGTGTGTGAACCACCTGAAGTTTCACAGGGAGCTTTATGAGAAAAAGAGTACTGGAAACAGGTGGGATGGGGATTTAAGAGAAAATGCAAATATCCAGAGGTGCAGAAATCATTGATTCACAGAGGAATTGTGGTTGTGTAACACAAGTTGTGGATTGTTGCATGTCAAACGGTTGATCTTTTTCAAAGGCAGTTTTGCCAATAAATTCAAAGACAGCAGAACTTTCCCCCTTTACAATACCGGGCAATGCTTCTACCCAAAAGATATAATCGCTGGTGAAAGTACAACTTCAGAAAGTGAGGTTCCTCTGAGTGGAGTCTCTTCACCCTGAGTGGCCAGTGTCTAGAAGAAACTCGGGCTGCAACTAGAAGGTTTGGTATTGCAGCTTTCTTGTGTTACCTGTTGCTTTCATCTAGCAAACAGAACTTGAGAATGTGAAAGCAATTGGGCAATGAAAGAAATTTAATGAACTTCATGAAAAATACTTTTGCCACAATGGACCAAATATGATTCCAGGTCACTTTTATTTCTGTCTTTTACTATACTATCTCTTCTTCCTTAATAGAGGGGTCTCTCACTTCTTTAACTGGGAAACAGCATTTTCAGACAAGATTGAGCTTTTAAAATAAGAGGAGGATTTATGCTCTTTTGGAATTCCCATCTTCCTAACTAAAAGATAACAACACAATTTATTAAAAAAAAACAAGCTTTTCTCAACCAAAGGTAATATTTGTGGGAGTGTGATTTCATGGAAAGACTTTTCATTGAAAGCTTTAGGGAAGAAAGCAAAAGCATTTACAAGCTCATATGGAAAATGGTATCTGTTACTTGGCCACAAGTCTTACAATTCAGTTAACTTGTCCAGGTAAAGAATTGTAAATGCCAAGGTCTTCATATTTGTGTTGAATGTTTGTAATATTTTCTCTGATATTAATGGCTATGTTTCAATCCAAGCTTCACTCTTAACTTTTCTTGGAATGAAGCTTTCCAGAAATAGAAAGAGCTGTCTGAAATGTGTTCTTTTTAATAGGCTATTTATAATGCAGATATGAGTGTCTAGAAGTATAATTATAGTCTTACAAATGCATCTGTAAATAAATATTGTGTTGAAAATAGCCAGATTTTGATTTATTCAGGGTACCTAATAACCAGGCAGATGTATTCACACCCCATTGTGAAACTGTCAGGAGTTGATCATCTGTCCTTGCAAAGCAGAGACAAGGGCAAGTTGTGCTGTAGTATAAATAGGTGTGGTCCTTGAACTCATCTGCCCCTACTACTCAATATCATGACACAATTCAGAGAGAGAAGCACCTTCCCTGACAGATTTGGTGTTTTTGTTGCTGGAGAACTCGATCAAAAATTCCTACCATGCATGATCAATAACTGTGAGCACTGAAGCAAAAACAGAATAATTAGTAACCCAAGTGAGCAACATAGGAAACTGAAAGGAACAGGATAGTAAGGAGTGACACAGATAGATGCCAGCAGTAAGGAGAAGAAAAATGGAGTAGAACATCTGTCCAGTTTATCCAATTCTATAAAAATAGTAAAAGAAATCTTACTTCTTGAAGTGGTGCAAGGAAAATTTGTTCGTAAGATATTTGAAGTGTGTCTCAGTTTGAGAAAAGGAAAGGTGATCATACTCTGTGCTGCTGGAAACCTGGCTGGCAGGTTTTCTTCTGGTGAAGGTCCTAAATGACTGTTTGGATTAATAAGCTGAATACTGAAGCAGAGATCTGGTTTCTCTTTCCAGTTCTGCTTCTATTCAACTGAACATATTTGTCCCCATATGTGGTGTTATTTTACCTTTTGTAAAGGTGAAGGCTTGTGTTTTGCTTTGTGTGAATCTCAAGATCTTTAGTGAAAGCATTATGACTGCAGTCTTGGCTGGAGCTGGCAAGTGTTGCTGTAATACAAACAATATCTCATAATTAAGAAAACAGAGATAACAATATGATAGGAATTACTTTCCTTAAGTTCTTCCAAATATCAAGACAATATTGGATGTTAAAATTGGGTAAATATGTGGCAGGGACAGTAAGGGGTCCTAGTAAAGCTGTAGGGGAATATCCTGTTCAAAATTCTTTGACTCCATCCTTTACAGAAGTTTTGACGTCTGTGTCATGAGATGATGTAAAAAAAAGTAACATGACTAACCAAAATATGTAATTCATGGAATTCAGAAGAAAACATCAAATCAGGAACTTCCAACACACATTTGTTTATTTTTCCCTAGATTTGTTTTGCCTGGGAACCCTAAAGGAGAAATGTATTGCAAGTTCTGAGAAACCAGTGTTTTCTGCAAGGTAGAAATTCTGGAGTTTGCCTGAAGCCAGTAGTGATCCCACAGACCATGAGTATGTGCTGCATATTCTAAGGCCATGCCAGCTACTTAGTTAAATAGGGGAAGTTTGAGAGTTATATAAGAAACTGGGCTTTGGGTTTATATGAATAATAAAACTAATTTTACACCAAAAACACTGGATAATGCCCCCTTGGAAAACAATGAAGAGAGGGAAAATCCCATGGACAATGGATGTTGAAAATTATGTAATAGCATTAGCATTTCTGTAGCAGTCTTGGTTGAGGGAGCTGTAATAAATTACAAGAAAATTACAAATGGTCAAGGCTATGCTGAAGGCAGTGGCCCTGGTACTTGACATTGCAATGCAACTGGGGAAAAGCTTGTCAAATCAAGGTTGTGTTAATTTATTAGGCAGCTCAAGTTGAATATAAGGAAGAAAAAAAATAAGAGGTGGGATGCTACTGCAAATATTACATGTTTGAGGGATTTTCATCATCTGCATGCTTTAAGGAATGCAGTAGTTTTATTCATCTGTCTTCTGCTCCAGGTGCTTTTTTCCATGTTGGTCACAACTCAACAGCAGGCCACCAGTGCAAATCCACAAGTTGTTATTGGCTTGTTGCATCCTGTTGTGTCAGTGGAGTAAAGTCTTAGTTTGGCCAAATAAGGCTTCTTTTTTTTGTCCATAAACTGTAATCCTTTCACAATTTATCTACTTGAATCTTGTCAAAATGCTTTCTTCAGTGCCTCTGATTCTTCAAATTCTTCTTTTTCTGCTCCGCAAAATCTTGTCAGAGTCCTGAGGCTAAGGTGTTGTGTTAGGGCTCAAGGAAGGCACATTCCAGCTTTGGCTGGACTGTTCACTGATTATGTGTCCCAATGGGTCAAAGCAAAACTTTCAATAGGAGTAAACCTATGCAAAAGATTAATATTTGCATGTACACTGACGTGAGCTGTTTGCTTTCAGCACACCTAGGATGTCTCTTAGGAGGGATTTGTTCTTATTTGGTAGATACTAACAAACACTGCAAATGCCATTACCTGAAAAACAGGTGAGAAGCCATGTTGAAGGCTTCTGGATTCTTGTTGTCCTTTCAATATCAATATGGATTCCTTAGAAAATGCAGCTGTGTTGTCATTCCTAGGAGAGTGTTATGATACTGTCCAAATGGGCTTGTGTGGAAACGGGTCTTTAAAGCCTCAGAAGCATTCTCCTAATTCTCCCTGAGCAACAGCATATGTGCATTTAGCACAGATGCTGCTCTAATTATGCTACATTGGGAACTTTATGTCCACAGTCCTAAAATCTGCAACTCCATTTACACAACACAAGGATTCTTATGAGTCCTCTAGTCTTTGTTATTGTAGGTACCTTGGGATTATTTTAAACTTTGCAAAATTCCCCAAAGATAGAAGAGTTCTTTTATATACATGACAAGGCTTCAGATTCTTTTTCTCCGAGTAGTGTCTGGCTATTTAAGGAGTTAATTCACATCAGACCACTAAGATATCTTAGACCAGAATGTGAAAATGTGTGATGGAACTGCTTTTGCAGCTCTCCAGGTGGCTGTCACCAACTCATCACTTCTGTTTTTCACCATTCATTAAATTATACCAGGAAGAAATGACTGATCTAACTGTAAAATAATCCCTCCTCAAAAAAATCAGTAATTTTTTGCTTGATCCGTTGATTGCTAAGACATGTCATTTGCAGCTTATATCTGATTAGAGGCAACTTTGGATGAATGCTAAGTATGTATCTACCATGATGCAATTCCAAGCAGTACTATCAATCTGTCTGCATAGATGTCTGATGTGTGGTTGGCATCTGAAGTAATGAATAGCCAATTAATTTCTTGGTTTGCTCTGTAAGCTGGTGCTGAGGCTCCAGTGGTCCACTCATGTGCAAATTCTTTTCACTGCTGGACTTTGTATTCAGAGGATTCATGCTGTTACATTTAAACAAGCTTGACATGGTCATAGTCCTCTGTTACCACAACATCCTGGTGATGTAGTGGCAAAAACCAGTGCCCCTACACTGTGGTAGCAGACACCCACTGCCCCAGCTTGCCAAGAGTTGAGATGTGAACTGGCTGTTACACTGATAATGGCCATACTCTCTCACCAAGCAATGTGTAGTGACCTACCTGTGAGCAGAAGGAGCTGTTCAGACATAGTAACACAGTTAAAGTGAGGGTTTTCTGCGGGGCAAAGCCACTTTCGCATCAGTGATGCAATTAAAGTTGGCTCTCAAGCAAGCTAGAATGAGACTCATTTTCTTAGTACAAGTTTGCTGACTGAAGATATCTGTGCTTCTCTGTTTTTTGGGTGCTGAGACTCAAGACATAAAAATGTGTCTGAAGTCTTTCATTTCCACCTATTGAAAATGCTTTAAAAAAGAAAGAAATAAGCAGATGGCTGTCATTAGCACAAGAGAGCTTGAATCTTTTGCACGTTGATTTATTTTCAATTTAATTTCACACATTTCAGTCCATGAAAGGAGAGGCGGACTCCAAATTGCAACAACTGATGTAATCCTTGCATCACAATTACCTATTATAATCAGCAAATGCATGCTAAGTGAATGAAATGCAACGAGGCTGGCCCTCATGCACCTTACTCAAGCAAAACACAACTGTTTACAAGTGCCTTCACAATCCAACCAAATAATTTTTATTTTAAACAGGAAAAATACAGAATTCTTAATTTTGAGGAACATGCACAAGAAACTATGGATAGTATTTGCTATTGATATAAATTGTCAAAGCTGCATGGACACTAGACAGTTGATGGAGCTACCAGATTTTTGCCACAATCTCCAAATAGCATGGGAGGAGGGGTCACCTGACAAAGATGTTAGAATACCTGGATCCTTCTCTCTTCTCATTGCTCACTAGATTACTAGATTACTTTCTTTAATCAATGTGTTTATAGGACCTTGATACCCCATCCTGGATCAGATGTTGCTAGAACCTCCAGCTTCAGAACTTTGGGTCTTCATCTCCTTCTGCAGTTCTTGCTTATTAAATTCTGTAGTGGCTGCTGCAACAGCTTTGTTCCTGCATCAGTCAAAATACAATTCTTGATTCAATTAACAGGGGAGGGCACCACTTTTTAGGTGTTAGGAGATCATGACTTCCCTGGAAGTGTTGTGAGTTGCACCTCCTGTGAGAGTGATTATTAAGGTTTGTCCAGAAGAGGCTTGTTGTAGCACAAGGGTAACAGCCCAGAGTTCCATGAATGGTGATATTGTGTTTGTGTTCTCTAGCTAACCTAACAAAAAAATCAAATATACTCCAAGGCATTTGGAGACATAAACTGAAATTAGGGGAGTTGAAAATGTAATACTGTCAATCTGAAGGTATTTTTAATAAAAAATAAGTTATTATTAGCACTGTCAGACTGTTGAAACAGTGTATGGAATAAATACACCATGTGTTCGCTTCTCAGAGTTCCCACTTCAACACACGGTGTCTGTCCTTATATGCACTGTTCTTCTTCATCCTTCATGAAGAACTTTTCAAGCTTGAATAATATAAAGAAAATCTGGCTCTGTACCCCCTCCAGGAAGTGTGGGATGTTATAGTTACGTAGTAAAGGATAGTCCACTAATGAACTCAGGCAAACACCTAATACTGATGCCAAACCAATTGGTTAGCCAGCCTTTAAAGCTCTGGCTTTATCTTTGGCATTGATCTACACCTCAGAGAAAAGCTGTCAGGAGATGAACCACCTATTGATTTGGTCTTCAAGGCTTTCTTGTGTGTCAGCTTCTGCGCAAAAGCTGTGCAATACAGTTAGGCAACTGGCAGAGAGCTACTTTGTTTTGAATTGGCAGCCCTTCCATTTGGGCACATACTACGTTTGGTTGTTGGGGCTTTTTGGTGAGTTTGTACCGTAACTATTGGCCTGTTTTGCATTGAAGTAATCAAAAAAGGAGTCTCTGGGGTGTAGTTTACAATTTCTTTGTGATTTCCAAATCGTCTTGTTCCTCTTGTAAATTTTTTTAATCTGCACGTAGGAAACAGCAAAGAGATTTCATGAGTAACTGAAGACAATAAAAAGAGTAGATCACAGGAAGTGATCTGTATTGTGAGTAAATGTACAATCACCATCTGTTTTATACTTAAGGGATTTTTTTTTCTATGTGAGAAGCATGCCAAATTCCTTTTGAAAAGGCCAAGACTCATATTGTTTTAATTACCACTTCTGCATACTGTCAGACATACAGAGATTCACTGTGCCCTTAACGAGTGAGATATGTGTATTGACTTCAACTGTTTCCTTTTACTTTATCAATAGAAAAATCTTGATTTTAAAACCTGGGAAATGATCTGAATTCTCAACCTTATAAATATCACTGCATTAAAACAGCTATGAATGATGAATTAGGAGTCTGTCTTATGAAGGATCTACAAGAAGCAACCTTGTCACCCCTCCTAGTTTCGCACTAGTGATTTAGGTTAGGACTGCATGATGCATATCTGAATTGACTCCGTCTTCCATCAGAAGAAAGATTGGAGAAGTTATAGAAACCTAACCAAGCTCTTCTGTTTAAATTAATTTACTGCTCACTTCTTATTAAATGTTGTGAAGAATTTTTCATCAGAGTCATGTCAGAAGCCAGGATCATCTCAAATGTAGACAGTTTGAGCAGATTCCTTTTCATGTTTCCCTGTAACTTAGATTTAACCTTCAATCTGAATGATGAGGCTGTTAGCACTGGTTGAGGAAACACTGGTGATGCTCTTGAGAAAATTGTGTCTGTATCTTCAGCCAACACATGAAATAGTAAGACAAGTGAACACTGAAAGGAACCTCCTTACAGCTCTTGAAAAGTGCAGAAGCTTCATAAAGTAGCCTTCTTTCCTTTGCACCACATAATAGAAGGACAATGTATACAAAGAATTCTCATAATAAGAAAGCACAGAGTGCTTGGCCCTTGGCCAAGAGGGAAGGGCATCAAAAATTATGTTCTTTCCAAGAGGAAACACTATAGATGGGCTCTAGGGCAGCAGTGCATCACTTTGGCTGTCTGCAGGAGGAAACACGTTTTAGCCACAGAGAGTTTTAGCCACAGGAGGCGTGACAGACAGCACATCATACAGTCCCAGCTCTTCAGATTGCCTTAAAACAGGGAGGGGTGGGGGGGTAGGAAAGAGGATTTGTATTCAAGTTCAGCCCCAACTGATATTTATCTTTTAGGTCTATTACAGAAGCAGTATTTCAGGCAGCTTTTTTTGCAGTACTGGGTCCCTGGGAATAGAGATGAGAGTCTAATGGACAAAATGAGTAGTTTATGCCACTGCTTCTATAATAAAGTACTAATCCCTTCTCTTATTTCAGAGTTCTGGCTTTTAGAAATATGCTGTTCAAATCATTTGTAGAGTTTGGCCATTTTTCCTTTTTTCCCCCTTAGCCTCATAACTAACCAGTATATTGAAGTAACAACATTTGATGTGTCCACCTTCCCATCGCCTCTTTTTCCCAGCTCAAACATTATATCTGTTATCATTTTTGCTGGAAGGTGTGATTATCCTCTATAGATAGAAATGTTCTATTGACTGAGTCAAAGGCATTTAGTTCTCCCAGAGAAGTTATTGTTTGGAGGCCAGAATGTCTCTAGTTCATATCCTAGTTCTTGTTTCCATTATTACATGTGTGTGATATTAATTTATGTGTTTGAAGGGGAAAGAAATCCATCTAGTGCTATCAGAAGAGGGGAGAAATAAAAGCAGATGTGTGTGGACATCTCCCCTGGCATATCTTTTCATCTTGGCAATAGTAAACTGAAAGGGTTTCCATTTAAATTCACAAATAAATTTTTTAATGTTGGATGGTGTCCCAGTGTTTCACTGGAGTAACTTAGTTTTCTTTTCTTTACTGAGAAGGGGTTTGTACTTTGTGTTAAGTAATAAGAAACTAAAAAATATCAAGAGACTCCAAAATCCACTGTGATGTACATAAGGTTTATATGAGAGAAGTAGCTCTTTCTAGTACAGCCTCCCACATCGATTCAATGCAAACAGAAATACAGATCCTTGCTACAGGATTTACTAAACTGATCCTGTGAAACAGTTAATCCAAACACCAAAACAGCTGTTCTGATTCATATTTACTTAGCAAAACACATTATAGTCATCACTGCCTTTATCTCAGCCATAGTGTAGGAAATTACCTTCCACTGTCACAATCTATAAAACACTCTCTGAATGTTTATCACTGAATCACAATTGTAAGAGCAGCAGATAAGCAGGATTCTATTTAGCAATTCTCCATCATATTAAAGTAACTACTAGAGGTAGCCAAAAATTGACAGAGATGGAAAAAAACCCAGAATAACATTGTTGGAATTACTTTCCACTAATAAGAGCTCCATTACTGAAACTCAAAAATTCCTGTGAAAGGTAACACTTCTCAGATGTGTGAACACTTAAGAGAGGAGAAATGTGGGACAGAGGTCCAGTAACTTACTCGGGTTGCCCAGCTGATGAGTAGGTCCTCAGAGGCCTAGTTGTCAGCCTGCAATCCTTTCTCCAATCAGTGTTTTCACAGAATCACAGAATTACTGATTCTGGAAAGGACTTCTATGATCATCAAGTCCAGCCCTTGACCAAACCACAGCAAATCTGCTAGACCGTGGCACTAAATACTATGTCCAGACTTTTCTTTAAATGTCTCCAGGAATGGGGACTCCACCACCTCGCTGGGCAATCTGTTCCAGTTTCCTGACTTTTCCCAGTGTTACTGAAAAAAATCTTCCTTTTCCCAGTAATGATTGCAGTTACAAGCTCACAAATTTGGCCTGAAAAGTTCCACCTCTGAAATAGAAATGTAATTTTTTGGCATCCCCCATCCATACTCGTATCCATTTAGCTTGTTATTGTATAGCTGTCAGCAAGCCAGAGTGACTCAGGTCTTGACAGCCATCAAAAACTGAACACACACACAGAAAGACTGAGGGCAGAGAGCATTCAAGTGGCTACCCTTTCCTACCTTTGTGGAATGCAGACAATTTATTTAAAGTAGAAGTATTTCAGCCAGGTAGATAGTGTCACTTGGCTGCCCTTGCAAGGCCTCCTTTGCATTTATTGTAGCCTGGGGTTAGCTTCAGTATTCAGAATGTGTGGATGTAGCTGTCGATACCTAAGGCTGTACACAGGCTGAGGAAATACAATAGTCCAACAACAAGTTGCTCAGCATAGCAAACAAAAACACCCAAGCCTGATTCTTTCTATTCCGTCAGACTGCTGGTGCTGCTGTCACAGATGTCTGACCACTCCCCAGATCTTGTCCTCCTGTGGGAATCGGTGGCTGACTATTTTCTCGGAGGCACCTGTCAGGACTCTTACAGTGTCTAAGGCACAGAACTGCATATCTGTTGGGAAGGGAGGAGCATAGTGGGAGAAATGTACTGGAGCTGGGCTGTGTGTACACAGGATCTGTTTTGTGTGCAGTCAAGTCCAGACAGAGAAATGAGGCCCATTCTCTAATTATGGGATTCAGTGTAAGAGCTCCTAGCTGTACAAGTGTAACACAGCACTGGAATTATTTAAGCAAGTATTACCACAATTTCTTCATCTCCTTCTAAGAGATTGATGTATTCAAGGTCATGACTCGTGCTGCATTGATTTCTTGCCAGGGATTTAGACCGGAAGTGATGGATTGCATTGTGAACTGATAAATATTTTTAAATTGGTAAAACTTCCCAGCATATCTTTAATTATTAATATTTACTGAGCAGTGACTGTATCACAGCTCTATGTTCTATTACTGCTTCCTTCTGGAAAAAGCATTTAGAAGACAAAAGCCCTTTTTCAGTGCCTTGCCATACTGTTTGATAGCTTTTGTAAATGATTTCAAAAATTATAAACACGATGAGCCAGATCCTTAGCTGGTATAAATCATACTCACCCCAATGGATTACAGCAGCTGTCACTCTCCAGAGAGTAGTCCAAAGAGCCTTTCACTGGCTACCTGGTAGACTTCAGCTCTGTGAATCTGTGAGCTCTCAGTGGCTCTGCATGAGAATATCCTGTGTGGATAGAGAACTGCTCCATCCATGCTCTGTTTTGGACACTGGCAGACTCTGTGTAAGGCAGACCGAGTGTTACTTCTGCTGGACCCAACTGCAGATGATAACATCCATCATTGCTTCCTTCCTACTCTGCTGCAGGTGAGTTTATCAATATGAATCTTATGAATCTAAGAAAACTTATGTAAATCTCTAAAACAGTTTTTTCCAGCTGTGTTTTCCCCTAGACTTGGTTTCCTATTACTGTTCTGAATGTTTGACTGTGATGACAGTGATGCTTACTGAACTCCTTTTTTTTCTTTTTTTAAGGCCAGAGGAAATTAATACTGGTGCATTCACCACCATGGCAAGGGCTTTTGTGTCTGTAGATTCTAATCATAGAAACAGGCCATCTGGCTGTCCAAAGCCACCTGATTGAAAATCTGAATGTCAAAGGGGAAAAACATGCTCCCCAGATGTGGGCAGCTCAGGACTCATTCACCAGTATTCATTTGCTTTGACAGAGTTTGAAGGTTTGGGGTTGTATTTTTTTTTTTTAATGTTTCAACCTGTCAAAAATAGAACTTTTAAGTACAGAGGAGGAATCCAATACATAGTTCTCACATGGAAAGCAAGAGTGTGGTCTCTGAAAAACAAAGTCCCATTCTCCTCCTCACCTATTCATTGTTTAGCATTCACCACTGTGTGTTGCAATACTGACTCCAGTAAGACTTCATCAGTTATGGTTTTGCAGCCCTGCTAAAAAAAGTTCATATTTCATTAAACAAAGCTGCACAATGAATGGATAGAGTAAAATTTAGTGAGATTAAGTGGGCTGTATTTTAGATGCCAGTCATCTTCAAAGCAACGCCAAGATAGATTAACAATGTACTGGAGAAGTGTCACCATTGGGAACAGGATAGTGACTCCCACATAGTTAGAGGAATTTATATATTTGCTTTAATAATGTCTGAATGAGAGTCAGGTTTTAATTTTTCATTATATCATTTGGCAGATCTTGAAGGTTGATATTTTTCAGAAAAAGCTCATATCTCTTCTCCTGGAGGTGAGCAGGAAAGCAAGCCTTCAACCAACCTGTTCCTATTAGTTGTAATATTTTTCACATTTTCTTGTAATTATTTCAGGACCTATTCTAAATATTTTTAGCTGGATCCTGATGATAATGAAGTTCCACAGTCTGTTTTCCTACAGCTTGCAGTGTCATGCTAAATGGACTGCAACAAGAAATGTTGCTGTGCCTGATCTGTACTAGAGCCAGATCATAATTTGCAAATGTGTTTTTTGGGAGCTGCTGATATTTCTCACCACCTCCTTGCAGAGAGAGCAGAACAGCATGGAACACTTCCCACTGCTCAAATCTGAGAGTGAGAACTTTTCAGGCTGATCTTGACAATGATTGGCAAAGCATAAACCAAGACTTTAAAAAGAGTAGAGGAATCTGGGGTAAGGCAGGTCCCATTTCGTCTCTGACAGACACTTGCAAAGGCACCTGGCACTTCAGAAAGACAGAATATTTGCCTTCTGAGAGATAAGCTCCACCTTCAGTATCTCAGCTCACCTCGAAAAAGTGTCTCCATACTCACTAGTCATGTGACCACTATGTCAGTGAATCACTGACTACTCACCCAGCCAGGTGATTGTGTATGTGTGTATGCATGTAATGCATCTCTCTTTCATGCCAGTTTCTTTCTGTTGGAGGAAATTACAGAACACAGAAATGGTTAAGAGTAGAAGTAGGCAGCTGAAGGATTAGAGTCCTGGCAGATGATGATTAATAATTCTAATATATAATACTAATATGCTTATATGGAGGCCAGGAGACAAATTCTTACCTGTTAAAGTAAAGGAACTGTTAATGCAGCGTGTGGGTGTTTGGTGGTTCTCCAGCCTTAGACACAGTTCCTGTGTGATTCAGACACATTGTACAGAGAGGATAGGCAGTCTACTGGTTCACCATTTGTTTAACTAGCAGTCATTACAGGAGCTCAGGTGTCTGCAACAATGAGTAGAATCTGGAAACAGTGATGACAGGAGCATTGCAAATTAGTTTGGAGTATAATTGCTGTATAATACATTGCAAGTATATACACAGACATTGCAAGTATAATAATCTGCAATGTCCTAATGAAACAGTTGAAATCTTGCACATTTTCCACTAGCCATTTAAAAAAAAAAAAACCTGAGCCAGCCTACACAAAACATAACAACTAAATTTTGTTTAGTGATACTTGAAAAGTAATAAACTCAGCAGCATTCTTAGGTGAAGTAATAGAATTAACATGCTCTTTCTGCATAAGGACAGCCTGTTTCTTGCAGTGATGATTTGGGTGGCCTGATGGCAGAGTTAGAGGAGGAAGGTTTATTCTTGTTCTTCAACGGCAGCAATACACTATAGTGAAATATACTGTAATCTTGTTCTCCCCCTTCTCAGACATTTTATTGTTCAAGAAAAAAAAATGGTTTGGAAGAAATGTAACATTGGATGAATGAACAATGAGCCTGGTCTTTGTGTAGATAAAACAAGCCAGACAGGATGGAACTTAGAGGCTCATCAGAAGTGCCAATTTTTACCACAGTGAGGATTTTTTCTTCAACACCATATTAGAAACCTCTAATGTCACATTTCAAAACACTTCCTCAAAAATACATACGGAGCACATTGCAGCAATTATACACAATTTGATGGCTCTTAGCTTGTGGGCCAAAAACACTCTTCAGTAACTGAGCTCATTATTGTCACTATTAGCCTCTCTTACATGAGTTTTTTCCTGCACGTGTTGGCCTCCTGTCACAGGGAGGGGACCATTCAGGTGGCTACCAGATCAGAATGAGGAAGCTGACGAGATCTTCTACAGGCAACTGACAACAGCATCACAGCTACGCCTGGTTCTCGTGGGGGATTTTAACTACCCTGATATTTGCTGGAAAACCTACTCAGCCAGCCATCCCCAGTCCAGGAGGTTCCTCCAGTGCAGTGGTGACAATTTCTTGATGCAAATGGTGGAGGAGCCCATTAGGAGAGGAGCGCTGCTGGATCTTGTACTCACCAACAAGGAGGGTCTGGTTGAAGCAGTGAAGGTTGAGGTCATCCTTGGTTGCAGTGACCATGAAATGGTGGAGTTCAGGGTCTCATGTGGCAGGAACAGAACATCTAGCAGATTCACAACCCTGGACTTCGGAGGACCAGCTTTGGCCGTTTCAAGCAATTGCTCGGGCAAATCCCCTGGGACAGGGTATTGACAGGTAAAGGGGCCTGAGATAGCTGGTGATCATTCAAAGACCACTTCTTTGAAGCACAACATGAGAGCATCCTGACAGGAAAGA
>VZRI01006498.1:136656-199607 GCA_013397515.1 Upupa epops | reverse complement strand
GTGGATGTGGTCTATCTTGACTTCACTAAGCCAGTTGACACAGTCTCACAGCATCCTCTCTGCCAAACTGAGGCAGTGTGGGCTGGGTGATTGGGTAGTGAGGTGGATGCTGAACTGGCTGCAGGATAGAAGCCGGAGAGTACCAGCCAACGGGACAGAGTATAGTTGAAGGCCTGTATCTAGTGGTGTGCCCCAAGGATCAGTACTGGGACCAGTCCTCTTCAATCTATGCATTAATGATTTGGATGAGGGATTAGGGTGCACTGTCAGCAAATTTGCTGACTACACCCCAGCAGACTGTCCTGCCATTCAGTGAGACCTGGACAGGCTAGAGTGCTGGGCAGAAAGTGAATGAGGTACAACAAGGGTCAGTGTAGAGTCTTGCATCTGGGCAAAAACAACCCCAGGGACCAGTTCAGGTTGGGGACTGACCTGTTGGAGAGCAGTGTAGGATAAAGGGACCTGAGAGTCCTACGGAACATAGGAGGTTCCATATCAATATCAGCCTGAAAAAGTGTTTATTGTCACATTTATTCTCTCCAGTCGTGTCTGTGGATCTAATAAAATGTATAGCTTCTCCTAAAACCCTGTCAGATCTGCATTTGTAAAATGTTTGTGATTACAGACATGTTTGCTTACCTGTCTTCCTGAATGACTTGCACGAAGCAATGGAAACAAGGTCTTTACAGCTGAGTTCGGTTCCAACTGTGTTAGTCTTCACCTGGGCTGAGTGCTTTAAGAGGAGGAACAGAAGGGAAAAGCAGGCTGCTTTTATGCAAGAAACAGGGGAATTAACAGTCTCTGCTACGTGAGAGAAGTGATACAATTCACCAGATCAATCTGTAACTATATGTCAAACCTTTATTATTATCTAGAAGAGAACCTGAGCTATGGTGTGTACCATGGCACCTCTGAAGAGCCTCTCCGGATGAAATTCAGCTCTGCAGATCAGCTCGTGACTAATGCATGGTACAAAACCCTTGAACAAGCAAGGTCTGGAAGGAACTCCACTCCTGCAATGGGCTGCAAAAGGTTGGAGAGAAATTTAATGAAACTCAACCAGGGCAGTGTTGAGTCTGGCATCTAGGCAAGAACAGCCCCAGGGACCAGTATGGGTTGGGGACTGACCTGTTGGAGAGCAGTGTAGGAGAAAGGGACCTGAGAGTCCTATGGAACATAGGAGGTTCCATATCAATATCAGCAGAAGCTTCTTCCCAGTGAGGGTAATGGAGCATTAGAATAGGCTGCCCAGGGAGGTTGTGGAGTCTCCTTCTCTGGAGATGTTTGAGACCAGCCAGGATCTGTTCCTGTGCGACTTGGTCTATGTGATCCTGCTGTGGCAGGGGGATTGGCCTAGATGATCTTTTGAGATCCCTTCCAATCCCTAATGATTCTATGGTTCTATGATTCTATGCTTTTGAAGCATTGCTGCTGGATTTCAAGCTTCCAGCAATGATGCAGGAAAGGCAAATTGACAGATCTTGTTTTCAGTACTGTTCTATTCTTAGAGAGGAGCTACATTAGGAGGATGAGTCTTTTTAAAGAGTTTGCCAGCAAATGATAGATCCTCTTCTAGGTCACGAATTCCTGTCATCTTGTGCATTAATAGGATCTGCCGAGGTTCTGTCATAAGTTTCATAGCTTACAGTAAGTCATACGGGTAACAGATCCACAAAGAGTTGAGCATCTGTGACCCATATACCAAAGAGGAGAAGGGAAGAACAGCCAAATAAGGACGCAGTGTTTGAGACAGGAGCTTGATTGGCTTAGCAGAAATGTTTATGCAATGCTCTGGAAATCATTTAGGAAGTGCTGCAGCATTGTGAAATGTTGTGCATAATGTGGGCTTACCTCAGTTGCCATGTGCTAACCTCACTCCAAACTGCATGTTGATGTTGTGGGGAGGGTGGTGAGTGCCACACTCAAACATTGCCCTCTCCCACTCCAACAAATGAAAAATTTTGAAAGTTTTCAGTGATTGTCTAACCCTATATGTCAGGTAACAAAGGCAAGTACCACCAGCAGTAGGCTTTTCCCATGTGTTGTTCCAAGCGTTCTGTACTATTTGTGATAAGCAAGAGGAAAGTTCATTTTTTGTTCATGTTTTCTTGTATTTTTAAGAATCAGAGGTTAGAAATGGTACAGAACAGTAGTACAGCAGACTTACTCCTGAACTCATAGTATACCAAGTCTTAATAGGATTGCCTGATTTGGCACATGATAGTTATTCTTTGGGAGCCAGAATATTTCGATCTGCTGAAAAACACAATTGGGAAAGATGTCACAGTGGGGAGACTCAGAAAGAAAATGTTATAACCTCATTGCAAGCCTGTGACTTTAAAATTTGATGGTGTGGTGGTTAAATTATTTTGCAAGGTTAGTGGAACCGGGTTTGCTCTATTAGAATTAGGATTTTCCTTAGTGATAAAGGAATGACTGCTGAGGGAGGGGATAGGTTCCCTACATTGTACTGTATTCCTTCAAAATCTGGAAGCAATGATCCTCTTGTAATTCCTTAGCATCACAAACATTATTTTGATCCTGTCAGCCAACGCTACAGTGTCAGAGCTATAACAGACCTATTGCAAAGGGTGTCCCTGTGCTGTTGAAGCTGTAGCTGATACCAATTTGAGTCTCTTCTGCCTACCCCTCCTCATCTGCAGCAATAAACCCTTGTCCAGATATATTGAGAGGTATCTGCCTGATATGACCAAAACATTGTTCCATAGAATAAGAAAAGTGTAGTTTGCTTGCCCATGGCAGTATGCAACAGTTTGCATTTTAATTAAATGGTAAAGAAACAAATTAATAGTTAGCATATAGATAACGTGAATGAGCCCTTATGTTATACATTAAATTCTATTCCAGTTATTGGACTGCCGTGCACTGTTGCAAAGCACTAAGCTGAAATCCATGCCCTAATTATTTGCCGCGATGTGCATGTCTCAGCTTTTGTGCTAAATGAATGTAGGTAAAGATAAAAACCTATTACAAAAAGCTGGGATTCTAATGTAAGATAGGCCAGTGCTAATTACTGGCTAATGATTGTGTTAGAGTAATTATATTGTGTGCTTCCACAGCCTTGGTTAGTGCCAAATTGAACAGTGGTGTATAATTTATCAGAGAGGAGTTAATCTTTTCTTGTTTCCGTAACAAGAACTTTTCGCTATTTCTCAGTATTTTTCAGGACTCCATGATTTCATCACCTTTACAAACATTCCTCCTGCCTTGTTAGCCTTAGGGAACTGCTGGTGTCTCATTTAAGGCAGGTTTCATTCTGTATTGCACTAATGAGAGAGAGCACTAACAGGCTTTGTGACTGATCAGGGGAGTGGATGTGATAACTTTGTAAGGCTACATTTTCAAAATTATGATTTGGCATTGGTCTCCTTACTGGAGCCAGGCAGGACTTTTCTCCTGAAAATCTCCCAGACCTGATCATGCTTGTCTGACAACCAGCAGCAGCCTTCATCTTCTGGACCTGGAATGGTGCTGTCCTGTGCTTCTAATACAGCATCCTAAGTAACTGTAATAAATAGTCATGGGAGCTGGGATAGTAGTGAAAATCTACACAGTATTTTTAAAGAACTGTTTACCATAGTAGCAGTTATGGGGAGATTGATGGTTTGAATCTCTAGAGCAAGCAAACAGTTAGAAGCAGCTGTATTCTTAGTTTAACTTCTCTTCCCATTATTCCACAGACACGTGGAATATATCATTAATTTTAAAGTAGGAAATAAAACCAAATTGATGGACCTGGATTCAAAGGCAGTTTCTAAGCAGCATCATTTATTCTCTCTGTAATGGTTTGAAAATCTGTATTGAGTTTCTTATGACAGCACTAACAGAGGAGTCTTCCAATTAAATACAGATTCTTTGCAGATCAAAATCAGGAACTTTTGCTCTCTGAAGGTGACTGTGTTAAACTTGGTGGAGACAAATGGTCCTTGGATTCCTAAAAGTTAGAATTTCTGCTTTTTATATATTTATACAGGCAGTTCTTTCTCACTGGCTCATCCAATATAAAAAAATAACCCTGTGTTGTCTTTTTTTTAATTTATTTTAGAATTTATTAAAAAAAATGATTTAATTTATTTCCTAAAAAGTCTTTCTAACTCTGACATATTGAGCCCAATTCTTGATTTAGACCATTGTGATCCTGGAGAAACAGTCAGGTTTTGGTATATATTTGCAATTACATGTGTCTGGAAGATTGTTCCTTTTCTGAAGATTCCAGGGCAGGTTTTTACACATTCCTCATGATCTTTAATTGGAAATAGTCTTCAAAAGAACTCCATATGTGGCATGTTTTTATGAGAAGTTGGTCAGTTATTTTAGTACCTGAACAGATGAAGAGGTCTTTTGAAATCTTTGACCCCAGCTGCAAGTGCTGAACACATTTCAGAATCTGATTTGTTGTTTTCCAGCCAGCAGACAGTGAGATAATTACCTGTCTCTGGCATTAATAGTGAGGGAGAACCATGCTCCCAATCTCTTGCCTGAGACTCCATGGCTGCTGCTGTAAATTAAAATAATGGGTCTCTTGTGCAGGCTCCCACAATAATATTTGACCATGCTTAACATTCACATTGCTAGGACAGTGTTAGCTAGCCCTTCTCCAGTGCCTGGTTGTGGTTTGGAGCAGTCAAGGACCACTTCCACTATGGATAAAGCTACTTTGTACTGCAGGGACAAAAGAATTAGTAGGGATGAGAGCTTGTGCATCTATCTGAGTGAGGGAAGGAAAAAGAGGAGAAAAGGCAGCGTTTGTATGAGCTGGTGTCTGAACAGCCTGATGGATCCAGCCAAGGACCTGACAGATGATGCTGCTGTTACTGGAGAGCTCTGAAGCATCATTTATTTTTATCTACCGGTAATGATAGATTCTTTTGTATGTGCCTCTTTGTGAGTTATTTCATTTTCCTGGGAGGAATATGCTCTTCCTAGACTGCCCTGAAAGCAAAGGCTACTACATTTTCTGATTTGTGGGGAGTACATGTCTAAACTGATGTCTCAAAAGTTGCCTTTAAAGGCTCTTCCTCAAACAGTGATGCTACCAAGCAATTTGCCTCCACATTACTGGATGACATAAAAAAATTTGAGTAAGCCGGTAGTAATGGGTCTCCTAAAGATGTCACTGGAGTTGGCTACTGTGACAGACAGAGCATTAGAGCTATCTGTTTATGTCTAATATTAATACCTTCAGTTTTGAAGAGACAGGCTTGAATCTAGGCTGTCAGCAAAATGTCCCCTTACTTCATCTGATGAGTCTAAAGGACTGTCTCAGCCTGACAGTGGAATCTCATTAATGGGGGTGAGGAAATACTGACATATGAAGACTTCACGCCAAGCAAATCTGCAGTATGAAATCTCATCTCTCTTTTATGTTTGTGCTCTTAGAAAACGTCACCTAAGAGAGACCACATAAGTTCTGCAGAGACATCAGAACCACACTCTGTGTTATGGGAAGCATGCAATAAAGCTCAGCCACTGAAAGTCTGATTTTGTATGAGACAAACATGTCCTATTAAGAATGTAGCTCCACTAAATTGCATACAGATGTGCAGCATTGCCTCTTTCCAGCCCCACCATGCTGCTTTCAGAAACAGCAGAAAAATATGAAGTGGATTTTTGTGAAAAAATAACAAAACGGGACCCTGACTCACAGTCAGAGTGATGGCAGTGATTGCATCAGCAGTAAAGGCTGGATTGTGATTCTGACCTGCTGTTAAATCCTTGGGCAATCCTTTCCCACTTTGAATTTCTATTTACTATCTTCCAGTATTTGCCTGCCTGGATTGCCAGGCTCTGTGGTGCAAGGATTGGTTCTCATCATGTTTGCTGTGGTTTTCATAACAAAGTCTGAGTCTCAGGTGTCCACTATTAGCCATGAATTAAGTATTAACCAAAATGTTGTGGGGTCAACTAGCAAAATATTCATGGATAACTGACACAGATGAGAATTGTATCTGTTCTGTGACTTTAAGTGAGATGGAAAACCAGTTAATCCTCTGCTCAAGTTAATTTTATTAAATAATTGAAAATGCAAGACAAGGCATCTTTTGAGCTACAACTTGTAACTTCCACAGTTACTCCAGTCAGCCATTCAGGGAATGACCTGGAGTCGTCGGTGTGATGCAGAGGGCAGACACAGCACAGAGAAATGGCCATGAGACATATGGAAAGCTACAGGAAGGAGACAAACAGGTTAATGCCTGCAGTTTGATAAAGATTCTGAAATAAGAAATAAGGGAAGAAAAGGACAGAGCATAACGAGAAAATTCTGCTTCATTATTGTGATTTAGATTTGTGTTTAGATTTCCCTTCAAAGAAATAAAATATTATAAACAAGGAAAAAGGTAAATTAATACATAGAATCAGAGAATCCTCATGGCTGGAAAGCACCTCCAGGATCACCAAGTCCATCCCTACATCTCCCCAAACCCTAGACCATGGCCTTAAGTGCTCTATCTACTCACCTTTTAAACAACTTGAGGGATGGTGACTCTATCACTTCCTTGGGCAGCCCATTCCAGTGTCCAACCACTCTCTCAGTACAGAACTTCTTCCCAAGATCCAATCTAAATCTCCCCTGATGCAGCTTGAGGCCATTTTTCCTCATCTTATCATTACTAATTTGGGAGAAGAGACCAGCACCAGCCTCACTACAACCTCCTTTTAGATAGTTGTAGAGAGTAATAAGGTCTCCTCTCAACCTCCTCTAGATTGAACAACCCCAATCCCTCAGCTGCTCCTCACAGGGCCTGTTTTCCAGACCTCTCAGCAACCTCATTGGCCTTCTCTGGAACCATTCCAGCACCATAATGTCATTCTTATACTGTGGCACCCAAAAAAGAACACAGTACTCAAGGTGCAGTCACACGAGTGCAGAGTACACCAACAAAAGCACCTCCTTTTCTTAGAGCAGGTAGACTGTCTGTTCTGGCCTCAGTCCATTGCAGTAGATTTATACCTGGGGTAAATATGGTCCAGTGCTCTGTCCAAGCCCCTGGCACATGATACTTGGTAGTCCAGTGTCTTTTAACTGAAAGGAAACTGGACTGTGACGTGTTAAGGTCAGGAAGGCCACAGACTACTGAGGTGCAGGAGGCTGTAACCAAGCAGTATCAGTGACTAAAAATATTAAGAGAAACAGTATCAGAACTGAGATGTTCTTATTAATCAACATTTACAAGGTGTGCATCAACACACCAAGCCCACATAAACCTCAGCAGTTCTTGCACTCTACCTCCTTCTGTGAAGGAATTATCACCATATGACTGCAAATTGCATTTCTTACTTGGTAAGAATTTCCAACCAAGCGATTAAAGCTTAAGTCGAGGAAATGCTGCAATTAAAAGTGATTGCAGAACTGGGCTCTAAGCATGACCTGCTGCTTATTCATAGCTTTTGTTTCTATTTCCCCTTGAATTCATGAAGGAGATAATGACACTGAGCTCATGTAGGAACACCAGGCATGTGGCCATCCTTCCAATCAAGGATTTAGTGTCCTGAACCTAATCCAGGTTCTAGATGGTTGCTTGACACCGCTGGCTCAAAGCATAGAAGAGGGCAAAATCCAGCACTGATGGGATTGTGATGGTGGCTCAGCGCTAGCTGCAGGCAGTCAACAAGTATTGTAGGAATGCAGAGAGAAATCAGAGTGATGTGCTGCCCTATAATGTGTGGAGCCCCCACACCTGTTTGGAATGCTGTGGACAATTACATGTCACCAGACCACACTCAGATATTGGTAAAAGTTTGTGAAAAGGTTCAGAGGCAGAGTGTGACTTACAGGGAATGGGAAATTAAATAGGACAGCCCTTCTCAGCTGGAGGTGGCATAATTGTGAGATGTATAAAAAAACAAAGGAGATGGAGAAAGTACATAGACATAGTTTGTTCATTGTTACACAAGACACAATGGTTCCTAGTGACACTGTCAATCTGCTCATTTAGACCAATAAGAGGAACTAATTTCTCATACAAAATGTGATTAAGCTGCAGATCTGGGTACCCACTATCAGAGGAGGATGCTCAGCTAGATGCACTTTTGATCTAATGCCACACTTGTTTTTCTTACACTATTCCAAAATGTATGATGTGGGAAGCTGATTGATCAGCAGAAATACAGATAAAATACCCTACTGATTATTTTGCATATGATGCTCCAGCTACCTGTAATGTTTCACTATATGGATGAAGAAATGTTAGGACTCCTCTGCTGTCCTAACAATGGTGAAAATTAGCAAGATCCATCTTCTGCAGTGCTGTGATGATCTAATTCACACAGTCTTCTTATTTAGTAGAATCTGGAGGAGAAGAGCCAACTCTTCAGCTGCAGCATTATGGTTAATAGTGACTACAGGAGACCAACAGCTCTGTTTTGAGCTGGAGGATGAGGTGCAGGACTCCCAACCCGCAGAGCAACTGCCAGCGGGTGTCACTGTTGTTGCGAGGAAACCCAGATTAAGAAAAAACCCGGTAACATTCCAGACCCATTCGGATGGGAGGTTTTTCCTTTGAAAACACCAGTTTTGCCAAAATGGAAACATTTCGTGGAACTTGTCTCTTCCGAATCAATTTTTAATAGGGGAAAATGTAAATAACTCTGTTTGACTTTATAATTGAAATTTAGCTTGTTTCCCTTACCTTATGGATTCAGTTTACCAGTTTAGATGATACGAAATTTAACCCTAGAGACTCAAGCTCTCAGAAATGAAATGGCCTTAATTTGTGGAAAAAATTAACATCTTTTATTTTTTAAAATTAATCATAATTTTGAAAATCCTTTTACATGCTGTCACAGGGGAAAGTGTCATCTTTGACTCTCAGTCCTGATAGGTACAGCTATTGCTCTTGTGGTGTTGGACAGACTGACACTGTCCAAGCCTGTGGTGACACCATACCTTGGTGCCTTTGTAAGGTGGCAGTTTGTGCCAACATGGGGCTGTCATCTCAGGTAGTTATTGATTTTTAAAAATGAGTAATTGGTGGGGGTCCATCTAGGTGCAGCGCACTGTGTCTGTAAGTCAATGTGGTGCTACAGTGGTGGGTGTCTGCAGAATAAGTAAAGGCAGTGAAGAAACTGGGAGACAGAAGGAAAGAGAACCAGTGAACTGCAGAGTGAACACCTTCCCTTTTCTGTCTTCCAAACTAAAACAGTAATAAAACACAAGATTTATTTCTGTATAGCTGACTTGCTTGTTATGTGCAAACAAATGGGGTTGGGCAACACAGGCAAATGTGTAGACCATGGAGTTGTGCAACAGAGACAGGGGAATTTATTTATGATAACTTCTTATACAGTCTTGATGGAGGAAGCCCAAATTCCTCTTCGTGTCGTGTACGAAACTTACTGCAGTTATTGCAGACTTCTCAGGTTCTGCCCACTTTGTGTCAGGTTAGCATTGCTGCAGCTTCACTCTGCAGAGCAGTAGAATTTGGAGTGATACATGGAGGGGCCCTATGGAGATAAAACTAGTGATGGAGATGTTGGCTAGAGGATCTGGAATTGGTATCCATTAATACGCTTGTTTTGTAATTATAAATAAGTAGTAGCCATATAAGCTATTGGGAGCAGCCTGTGTCCCTCAAGATTGTGTAGCACAACTACTGCAACACCATACAAAAATATTTTAGTGTATACATCCGTCTCACTGAAATCAAGTTCCCAATCAGTTGAAGCAAATTCCATAAAGAGATTCAAGGCAAGTACATACATGAATGGTTTTCTAGATCAGGACCTCTGGATGTCCCAGAGGAAGACTGTGGTTTCTGTATTCCCTCCATGGTTACACAGCATGCCTTTTGTTCCCTAAGTGCCATGTGGAACCCTTTAAGGAAGCTGTGTAGACAGTGGAGGAAGAACCAAACTGTGTTACTACCTCTGTCAATTCCTGAACAGCACTGAAGTCTTCCCTCCTCCCCAAATGAGAGAAATTCATACTGTAATATTAATAACTGTATGGCCCTTCAGTCTTTAATAATTAACATACAGCTAACTGTAGCTGAATGTTCTTTTTCCTGATTCCAATTACAGACCCATTTGGACCAGGCTCAACTGAAGGAAGTGGCAGAATGGCAGTTATAACAGAGACCTAAATCTGAGGGAAATAATTCTCCTTTGGCCCACACAGTAGATTAAATAAAAGTTTGGACTCAGGCAGTTGTGAAGCTGGAGTATCAGATGTTATAGATGAATAAATTGCTTCTGTATCCCACTCTCTCCTGTCCAGGGGACTACTTTAACTGCAGAGCCAACTCCTGGCATCTACTGACAAATACACTAACCTGGCCTAATTTAAAATGAAACGTCCCTTTCAATAGCTAACAACTTAGTGTTTTTCCCAAGACACTGCTGAGCAGGAGGTTCTTGCTGCTTTTTACTTCTTCGTAGGGCAACAGCATGTGTTCACAGGTAGTCATGAGTAAGTCAGGAGACCAGATCTAAAACCTTAGCTGCCAGATTGGCTGGCCTTAGTGTTTTCTGCCTGAAGCACGGATGCTAGTGCAGAGCTAACAAGTAGTTTAGCACTTAGTGAATCCACTATGAGTTTTGCAATATGATAGATAAGTCTTGGATAAATGCTGTTAGTGCTTTGCTGCAATGTCATGATGTTTGTGTCGTATTCCTGCTTCTCTAGACACTTCTGCTAGCAAACAGGCCAATGTAATGGTAAAAGTTTCAACACTTCTCAAACTTCAAAAGGTCTGCTATTAACCATCCAAAAGTAGAAGGAAAGGGAACTAGTAAATTCTAAGTTGTGACTACCTAACAGCTAAAACCAAATGATGGAGGCTGCCTTTGGCTGTATGATCTCACACCTCACGTGCAGCTGTGCAGTGAGAAGGTGGATGGAGCTGATCCAGCTGAAAACCCATCTAACAACAACAACAAAAAAGTCTTTAGGTTTTGTTGGTATGGCTTCCAATCCAAGCTTAGATTAGCTCAAGCTGTTATAGCATTATACCCAGAATTAAACAAAAAAGGTACCAAAAGAAACTCAGAATTGTATTGGATTATGTCACACAGTAGGGTGTTTTCAATATTTATAACTCTGACTTAGAGCTATATTATCAGTCCTTCCTAATGCCTGGTGAAATGTTAATTGTCATTGTCATTGTCTGGCATAGCCATGGGTGTGCTCATTCCCAGCTCCCTAGTAACAATTAATAAAGTTCTCAAGAGATTTCCTTATTTTCAATGTATTTTCTCACCACTTAAATTTGGAAAGTTGTGATTGTGAAGGCAGAAAGTGAGGAATTCTTTTGCTCAGTTATAAACATGGGCAGCAGCAGCTGAGGAAAATTCCACATCCACCTCTGACAGTGTAAGAGGAGGGTAGGTGCAACTTCAGATACAGTAACTCAATTAAATAGCATATAGGGTTAGAAGTCATCTGCACATGACTGAGGCACTGGCAGGTTTTCAATAGTCTGAAAGCAAGATTCGAAAAATTCAAGGTATAAACATGCAATGGAAGTGTACTCAAAACAATACAAAACCTCATTGGAGAATTCTAATCCTGAATTTACTCCTGAGTTACTGAGGGATTATAAATTGAATCTTCACCAGGATTCAGTCAAGAATTTGCATTCATCTTCCTTTGCAAATATAGTATTCTCAGCAAAAGTTTAAAATTGTGTATTATTTATATCTGTAGCTTCATGTATCTGATTACTGCGGTGTTGGTTTTTCATAGGCATTGTCATTCTGTCTTAATTTGCCACTCTCTGTAATATTTGTTCCAGGGTCAAGTTGCACATCCCATGAGGCATCTCTGCTCATGACCAGAGCAGAGGTAATGAGCCGTGTCTGCCAAGTGTCTGTGCCTTGTCCTGGAAGATGTAGGCCAGGAGAGCTCCAGTTAGAAATCACAGAAAAAAGGCAGATGAACTACTGTTCTCCCAGAGCATAATTGCAGTCTTTCACATGTAAAATACCCTGCGTTTCTATAGGTCAGCTCTTTGGTGAGAAAAGAGATATTTTCTGCAGAAATTGAATATTGCTTGAAAGTGAATTTTCCTCTGGAAAACTAGTTCTGACAGTAAAATTTCTAACGGAACTGTGTTTGATCCTTTACATTGCTTTAAATGAGAACTGCAGGTCCTACCTGCTTCTGCAACATGTACAGAGTTTCTCAGTGGCTCAACCTAGTATAGAAATGGTGTTATTGAATTTTCAAATAACACATTATATATAATATATGTACAAAATATCTACGTAAAAATTTTAGCACAAACAATTTTCTATTATGGAAACATGGAAAACATAGAAGTGGATGAAAATGAAGAAGTTAAGGATAATCTAACACAAGGATGACATTTCAAAATGTTTAGCATTTGCACAGAAAGTTTAAAAATAAAAAAGTTTTTCAGATGTTTTTAATTAAAAGAATCCTAGCAAGCTCCGTCTGGGAGAAGTCAGTACTGGCATTTTCATCTAACATCAAACTAAATATTGTAGATATTTTGGTAGAGGTCAGGTTTTGGTTTTTCCAAACCTGTTTACCCATCTGTGATCTTTTCAAATAGCATTAATTGCAAATGTAGCAAGGAAAAAAAACCCTTGTTTCTGAGAAAAAAGTCTATTGCTTGGCAGTGTTATAAAGGCAGAAGGAATTGGACTGCAGAAGAGGGTTAACAGGTAAAAAACCTAGAGATTAGAGATCAGTGGCTACATCCTTAGCTGGAAGGCAGCTGAACGATGGTTTCATGCAAAAGACATTGGACAGAGTCCTGAAGTTCTGGTTCTGTTTTGTGTAGGTGAAAATCAGTGCAGGACCACGTTCAGTTGGCCTGTTCTCCATATACTAGCCAGGGATGACTACCTCAATGCAGAGGTTGATTTTAGTGTGTATTTCACTACCACTTAGCACAGACCCACTGGTCTGATAGGTTTACCTTGGTTAGGAAGTTGCTCTACTGCTCCAGAAACATTTCCAATATTTCAAGCATGTAGAAGATACAAGTCTGCTTTAGAAGAACCCAAGTACAGTACTTGCAGAAATTCCACCAGAATTCCTGGCATCTTCGAGTGTTGTGACTCATTGTGAGTTTGGGGAGCCAAGTTCAAGTCCCTTCTTAAACTTCAAGTCCCCATAGCCCTTGCTGTCAGCTGTGTGTTTTGAACAGAAATTCCACCCTAGGCTTGGCCACTCTTACCACAACCGCACAAAAACAACCTTCTCTCATTTTAAGTCACAATTTCAGTTGCTTTGCTTTCTGAAAATGCACTTTGCTGGAAAATACTTGACCAGCTCTATTCTAGGTATTCCTGTGGTATTAACTGTAAAAAACAATTATGAGAAAAAGTTTTCAAAAAATCTCTGCAGGGTCTGATTAAGGTAAAGATTTAGGTTAAATTTTACTGGATCATTGCAAAGTATTGGGGATTCAGTACCTAGTCATGCCTGCATTACCTTGTAACCTGGCCATACAGACCCTAGACAAGCAATGGAACCCAAATCAGAGGGTAAAGCTGCTTTTTAGGATTCATTTAGAATTAGCTTGATGAATTTAGCTCAGATGAGAGCAGAGCTTGCCATTGAGTTTGCAATCTAGGTCACAATATGATCCCAAGATGTTTTCCCTACATTTTCATAGTGTTTCAATGTTCTCAAGAAGATACACATCATCACCATGGAAATCAGGATATTTATCAGGTAAAGTAGACATTTTGAAGATAATCCATGAACAACTCCCATAAAAATGGTAACTGCTTAGGAGGTAGAGATTTAATTTTTAATGCTGACCATTTCTCCCTACAGAAGCTTGATTCTACCTTATCAATATTTTAGAAAAAAAAGATAAACCTTCAGCAGCTGCAGCAGCAATTTGGAGGGATGGAAATTTCATCCTGTTTTGAGCAAAGCTTTCAGCAGGTACTTGATTCCACTTCATCACAGGTGGGTAACCTGCACAGCCTCTCTTTCTCACAGCCATATGTGGATTGGAGGTCCTGGCAATCATTTCACACAGGGATCTTCAGTCAGGACCTACTTCTAATCCCAGCCATGGTGGGCCACATGCTTTGCCTAGAACACCAGATTCAAATCTATGATGCAAAGTGACTTTTTTTTTTCTTGATGCTTTCATTTGGCGAGGAAACAGTCAAGTCCACTCTGGAAGAAGCTCAGTTACCATGGCAGGGCTACACCACACATTGGATTTGGCTCAATAATGAAAAGAGCTAATTAACACTAGCTGAAACTCAGAACTTGTGCTCTGTGAGAAATTCAGACAATTCCATGTTGATTTTCACTCCAAAGTGGAAAGAGCTATGTGGTTTTGAAATTTCTCTCCAAAATATCCCCCTCACCAAGAATTTAATTGTGGTGAATAAGGAGAAAAATAGAAAACCTCCACTTGAGACTCAGAAATCAAAACCTTAAGATCTAGGAGACTATTTTAAACATGTTTCCTTCCCATCTCTAAAGGAAATCTAATTAAAACACTGTCATTCAAGTATTTTTCAGTGAGATTTCATCATGATTATAACATTAAATAGAATGTTTTGCATAAACAAACCAGCATTTTTTAGGTGTAGAAACATTACCTGGGAGATGGGGAGACGGTTTCCCTTTATTTACTCTGTCTGACACCAATGCAGCTGGTTTACTAATCCATATGGATGAGCAAACAGACACCATTGCTAAGGACAGAGTCCTTTCACTTCTGTTCTCCTCTCAAGAGAGCAAGTTGTGGCTGACAATGATAGACTGTGTAGAGCAACCATGCCATTTGTTTACAGATCTGTGTGTAATTTCCACCCACTAGAACTAATTGCTTTTGTCAACACCAGCAATTGGTGATTAAATTGATGCGCCAAAGAAGCATCAAATTCTCTGACTGGGCATGGTGTAAAATGGTGTGTGACCATGTGCTGTGATTTAGGTTAGGGCAGATAGCCCTAATTTGGCGGGAAGAATACAGTCAAAAAGCTGATGACACGTAGAATACTGACAGCTGGAGTTTCTTGCTGTGTGTGGAGAAATAGCATGAATAGGTCCCACTGCAACATCTCTTCATTGTTTTCTTTAGAAGTCTGTGAAAACACATTGGGATCTGCAGGGACATACCACTTCTAATTAACCTTTTCTTGTGGCACAGCAGAGTAGAATCACTCTCTGATGCAAGTAGAGCAGAACAGTCAGATTGTCAAGAGAATCATTAGAAGTCAAGAGTTCTGGATTAAAAACAGTCCTTGAACCTTGGTCTGCCACTGCAAATATCAGCATTTCCATCAGCAGGGTGATGGATGCCTATCAGCTTTGATCCTGTCCTGTTATAAAATACAAACATGTTGGAATGCTGGAAAACATGGTTCCAGTTCAGTACAGGGCCCAGTATTATGAGAAAAGCAATCCCTAGTCCTGTCCCTGCCCTTTCCTTCCCTGAACCACTGCCTGGTAGGACAGATGTTCTCCTGGACATGGGGAAGTACTAGTGCCAGGACAGGTGCCATTGTCCCACCTGTCCAAACCACAAATGTATGCAGCCTAGTTTGAAGTAGTGCGGTGAAGGGAGGGTAAAGAAGGACACTTTCTCAGGGAGAGTGTTCAAACTGTGTACCTGAGAGCCAGGCAGATGCCTGCATCTTTTGTGATAGGTTACACTGGCAATCTGACTGAGACTTTGGCCTAAACTCTAAATAATTACTGCCAGAAAGCCATCATGGTGCCAATGAGTATTTCTGCAACAGAAAAAAAAATCAGGTTGGTGATTGAGCTGCAGAAAACCATAATTGTAATTTGAAATCTGGTGTGTTGTTTCAAATACCACATTCATTATCTTTCAGAATCTTTACAGCTAGACATCTAAACTATCAATCTGCATACATTTCCAAATGTGAAGAAACAGGTTTGGTTTTTTTTTTTCTGATGAGGGATTAGGCTACTGACTGTTCCATTTTTAAGATCTTTTAAATATAAATATCAAGTCCCCAAAAAAAACTTGAAATTAGACAATCCTACCTGCATATGAAGCCCATTCTGTTCCAGTGCTATTTGTTCCTTTTGCTGTCACCTCCAAAACTTAAAATTACAGAATCGCAACACTTGTTTGGAAGATGTCTTTTCCTTACACAATAGCAAACATTCCTGCTCCTCCTTTCACAGTGAAATGACCACATCAAATAATTTTTTCATAAAAATAAAGAAGTGTTAGGGAGAAAAAAATCTCAGCTTCAGCTATATCAAACTGTTATCAAGGACTGTGACAGGGTATAAATTTTCAGAAATATTGAGAAGAGGGGGAAAAAAATCAAGCTTTGACATTAACAAGATGATAACAGCCTTTGGCTCTTATTCACTAACTTCCACCCCAGAATTTCATCAGCAAGATAATCAGGCTTTCACCAACTTCTATGGGAATGGATCTGACTTGGATCAGACCCTGCTCTTTGTTATTATATGGAGTTATCTGCTGGAATAGTTTTGACAAAAATAATAACCATCCAAGTGAGGTTTTTAAGAGCAGAGTCTGTTTGCCAGACAGGTAAATCACAGACAAGTCCAGATCCTTTAATTAGCTCTGCACTTGTGTGATGCCTAAATGTAAACAGAGCTCTTGAATACCAAGAGCTTTAAAAATGTGGGGGACTGGAGGATCTGTCTGCTTCTGGTCTCAGCCTGAAATCACTGCCAGTAGGGAAAAAAGGAAATGAGACACTGCCCCTGCTCTAGAAACCTGTTGTATCTTCATGCTTAAAATACTATTAGAAGTATATGTTACCAAAACTTGAGAGTTCATGAGACAATTTTCCCAATCTTTCTTCCAGTTGCAAGTAGGATCCAAGACACAGGGCTGGGCAGCCCTGTAGGTCTGGCTTCAGACTGTGTTGTGATTTCTGATTAAATGTAGACAGCCCAGTGGTTAACTGCTGATCTTTGAAAAATCAGTTAGAGCTCTCTTGTTATTTTAAATAATTGAGACTCTGGTGTATATTTGCATTTTAAATCAAAAATTCATATGTTTAAAAATCTTGCTCAATGCAATAATGCTTCAGTAGCACCAAGTTAATTAATAACAACTGGAAGCTCTTCATTCAATGACTCTCATGCAAGGGTATCGAAGACTGAAATTTAGGGTGTACACCTGGGTGCACATTACTACGCACACTCCATTCCTGCAAGGCAGCAACAGAGGAGTGCTGACTGTAGCTTTGGATGGATGCATTGCTTAATCTGTCTCTGCTCCTATTCTGCCTTCTGTTTGATTGCTTCTGTTTCTGGAGTGACAGTGGTTTGGGTTTTGGGTTGGCTTTCACCCTAAAGATCAAGGCTCCATTTTCCATAGTTAAGACCTTGGAGTGTGTGAGTAGCTGAGGCAGCCTTGGTGTCTTGGATGTCTGGTGTATTAATTATCAATAAAATCTGGAATTTATGTGTTTGGTGTCAAGATTACACAGGGACTCTAGTTATGGAAAACACAAGAATGTGGCCAGGTACTCTGCATCTGTCTGCAGACATCCACATGCACAGAGCTGGGTGCTAGCATGCATTTCAGTAGGTACGTTAGTACTAGCTGTATACTAACAAATGCTGCAGTGTTTTAGGCACTGACCTAGAAAGCAGTGGATGTGGGTGGACTTCTTGGCAAAGCCCTCTGAATTCTGAGTCTTTGTTTGCCAGCACAGGAGGGAAACATGCAGCTCCTGGAATGGTTATATTGATGCTCTTCTGTTAAGAAACCTCACCCTGGCTGCTACTAGTTATGGATCCTGTGATCCCTGCAGGTGAGCTCAGCTTATTTCATCATTGACACTTAAACCTGAGTGACAATCTAGCTCTGGTTTACAAGGTTAAGTGTTGAGTGTCCATTACACAACCTGTGAGATCTTGGTAAATAGAAAGAAGAGAAAATAGAATAGCAGAATCTCATGGTTGGGAAGGACCTACCAGATCACCAAGTCCAACCATCCCCACACCCACAAATACTTAAATACCTGATCAGTGGAAAAACACCAGATAATCCCCTCCATGCTGCCACGCTTGCCTGTCACAAAACACCATGTCTACACCCTTCTTAAATACTTCCAGGGATGGTATTCAACCACCTCCCTGGGAAGGCGGTTCCAGTGCCTCATTACTCTTTCTGTAAAGAAATTATTCCTAATATCCAATCTAAACCTCAACTTCAGATCATTGCCCCTTATTTCTGTCATTAGTTACCAAGGGGGAGTGGCCAACACACACCTCTCTACAACCTCCCTTCAGGTAAAGGGCAATGAGGTCCTCCCTCAAGCCTCCTCTTTTCCAAACTAAACCTGCTCAGCTCCCTCAACCTCTTCTCATAGAACTGGTTCTCTAAACCCCTTAATGTCTTTCCTATCATGAGGGGACCAGAACTGAATGCAGTACTCAAAATGAGGCCTCAGAAGGGCTTAGTACAAGGGCACCATAACTTCCCGTCTCCTGCTGAACAAAATTCCTGATCAAGGCCAGGACCTTGTTGGCCTTCTTAGCTACCTGGGCACACTGCTGGCTCACATGAAGCTGGCTGTCTACCAGCACCCCCATGTCCTTTTCTGCTGGGCAGCTTTCAAGCCCCTCATCCCCCAGCCTGTAGCTTTGTCTGGGGTTGTTGTGACAGAAATGCAGTGGCAGAACAGGAGTGAAGATCTTCACAGAAAACACAGGAGCCTCATGTGCTGGTGAGGACTTCATGTATCAGTAAGGAAATATAAATCAGGCAGCTCTCTCCCGAACAAGTTTATTACACACTCAGGAGCCACTGTGGCATTCATGAGACAACTGCTTCCACTTTAAACGAAGCTTTATTTAAATAAGGACACTTGACACAGTATTTCTGAAGGCAAAGAAGGATCAAAGCAAGGATTTTGCTGTATGTTCAGCTGCTATTTGACTGTGCTGCTTTCTTCACTTTCTTAGGCTCTTAGTCACTGTAAGACATGAGGAAATACAATAATTTAAAGGGAAATGCTGGTGATATGAGTCTGCACTGTTATGTCCCAGTGATCCGGCTAGGGGAATCGTGTTTTTGACAGTATGATACCATTGGTAAGCCAGTTTACACATGGTTTAGCAAGCCATACACAATGCCATCTACCATGTAATACCATTTCGCCAATATGTTGTAAGTCCACTACTGGTAAGTGGTTGGTTACTGTTAGTAAGTCCACTACTTCCCTTGACTTGCTAGAAGCTGATGGAGTTATCCCTGCGTGGAGACCCAGCAGTGGCTGCTTTTGTCTTTGTGTTCTGCCATTTTTAGATATAAGCATTTTGAAAACAATTAATGTGAACACTTGAAGTTATTCAATCTGGCCACTGATCTGGACTCATTCTTAAAATTTATCACCTGCTCCTAATGCTCACAGGCTGTTTTTACAGCAGGGGTACAGGACTCTACAATGACAGAAGTTCCACTTTCTCTGAGCCAGCCTCTAGCAGCCAGTACTCCCCACATTAAGTATTGAAGCCAAGGGGTGGGTCAAGTTGAGAAGGCAGCCAGCATGGCTTGCATTTAAACACCTTATATTTGTAGGTTACAGATAATGAGTGTTTCTGCAGCTAAATGTCTGCAGCTAAATGAGACATGAAAAAATTCTGCCATCTTTATCATCTTCTGTGGAAATAATTTTCTTGAAAGGTAAAAACACAACAACACTAGACAAGCATTTTTTGTTCTGCCAGAAAAGGAAAAAGAGAGGCTAGACACCCTGAGATAGCCACACTGGTACAGAAGGTGGAAAGAGTTGGACTTTTCCCTGTGACAGTGTCACATGTGCTGTAAATGGTACATCCTGCAATTATCTGCACAGTGCAACAGAAAGAAAGCAGAAGAATAGATTCACAGCTTTTTTCTTTTTCCCTGAATGGGGCAAATGTGTTAGAAGTGCCAGCTCTTCTAATTACTGAAGACTATATGCTTTTTACTGAGTCTATTTCTGCCTGGTTTCATCTTTTTTAATGCTGCTTTTAGATGCTAAACCTGGCTTGTCTTTATTGTGAAATTTCTTTGCCTTTGTAGCTGGGACAAAGAAATTTCACCCAAAAAAAAAAAAAAACAACCAAAAAAAAAGATGTTGCAACTGTCTCCCTACAGTGGAGCAGACCAGAGAAAGGCAGCAGCAATGGACTCTTCCTCTGTTGTAGCAGGAAGAAGAGCCCACCAGCAGATACCAGAGCCTTATTCTTCTGAAGAATGTTAACAGCTGTCTCCACTCTGGAGGAAGCAACTAAGATTTTCAAATATTCTTTGGCATCTACAATTATTTTGACATCTTTTACAGTATCCAAGTACAAATCTTTTAAGCTGGAAGAAAACTCAATGTTCATGAAAGTTAACAGGACTCATGTTTCCAAGTGCCACCAAGTAACATTCTCTGAAGCATCATAAATGATTGATGACCTTGACCTACAGGCAGCATTTTTTGCTTAAACATTATAGCAAGAAATGCTTATCTGAGACACAAGGACAGATACCTGTCACTCACTCTGCCACCTACATTGAGAAACACTTGGTTCATCTATTTTGCTGCTGAGCACTATTAACTTTGTTCTCTTTTCTGCAGAAGAGAGCACTTATCCATACAAGTATAGAGAACGCATACTCTGTCGTTTCTATTGTAGTCATAACATAGCGATCCATTAAATATGAACAAGTTCACTGAACAGAGAAACTGAAATTATGAACAAACCCCAAATTAGTACAAAAAAATAATTAAAAGAATGCTTAGGGCAATGCCTTTTTATTTCTAACTCTCATCTCAGTGAATGCTTCCAATTAGTTTCCAAACTGCGCATCTGCTTCCTCCTTTTCTTTCTCCTTTGGAAAGGAGACAACTTTACAAAGCCTGGAAAAGCTACTTAGCAATGGTAAGCCCACACCTGGGGAACTGTTTTGGGTTCTAGATACTCCACTCTGCTGAAGCAAGGCCAGGAATGATCATGAGGGTGGTTAAGGGTCTGCAGCACCTGACATGAAGCAAGGCTGGAATGTCTCTGTCTCTCAGGGCCAGTCCTACCAGTTTTTGTAACTGTCTGAAAGGAGGAATAAAGAAGATGAAGCCAACTTCTCTATGCTTTTCAGTAAAAGGACAAAAGGCAACTGAAATACAGAAACAAATAAGTTAGTAAACACCTGTCACTCGGGGATATCACAAATGGGGCAGAACTGTGCTTTGCTGACTCCCTGTTAGAGTGAAGAACTATAAGTAACCCAAACTATGGAAGAAAAAACATCCTTGCATGAACCTTGGCCAACATCAGCTGCTATAGTCTTGGCAGTTACGAATGTTTAACTATGCAACAAGTACTTAGTTACAGAGGATACTGCGTTCTGGGTAAGAAATATAACTTGATTTAAAACTGGTTTCCTAAATTACTAGTAGTAGTAGTAGTAGTAGTCGGCAATGTACTGACAGGTATGGAGACAGGAAACCTCATGGGAGCCTGGGGCTGAATGTGATACTGAATTGAGCTGTGTACATCCCACACTGTCAGGCTTGTCTGCATGCAGACAGGTTTTGAGTTTGCTGCCCAGTGATTCTGGCTAGGTTAGGGCTGTGTAAGCAGGCAGGTGACAATCCCATGCATGCAGGTGTTGGGTAGGTCCAACTACCTTTAAAGATGTGCATTATGGCTGCTGTTCTAGTGTGCCTGAAAGTGGCCTAAGTCACTGAGGCAAGGTACAAGCATTCAGTAGGACGGAAAGAGGAAGACAGTAAAGGTAACGTGACCCATCACTGACCAAACAGCACCACAGCTTTTCTAAAGGTGCGGTGCTAGTTCAGCTTCTATTGAGATATTTTTGTCTGAGGAGGCCCCTAACAAAGGACAGTTTTGTAGAAGTTGGAGGTGCTGGGAAACATGATGTCCTGTATATGAAGCTGTAAATAAAGCTAGCAGGATGGTTTCTGTTTCCACAACTGCTCATGGAGAAGGTACTCTGGATAGGAACCCATACCAGCCATCCCTGGGGAAACGCTACAGAGCTTTCAAGTTGATATGGTCTACTTTTGACAGTGGCTTCCATTAAATGCTTTCTCTCCTTCTTCTGTAGACATGCACTACTGCCCAAGGGAGCAGTACCCTGGCTGGCCACAAACCATCTGTCTTCTTTTGGCTACAGATTTCCCAGCAGCAGCTGAGCAGGACCCCACATCAGACTGCACACTGGCTGGTTGGTTCCTCATGGCATACTCTGACAGACTGTGTGATTTAAGATATTTCAAAAGGAGCTATTTTTAGTGACATGTATTACACATTTTGCACATTTGCCTCCCACAGAGGCCACCCACATTTAGTGCTTCATTGACCCTGTTCTAATATTGGAAAATACCTTGCATATCCCTCTCTCCTTTGCTGTAATTTCAGGATAAATCAGGCAAGATTGTGGCAGTAAGATTTTTACATCACTTTGGCACAGACATATTGTCTGAGCCTGGAGCTGCAACATGCCATTGGCAGAGGATCCTCCCCGTGGTTCCTGTTAATGTGCATGTCATACTTATGTGGTGGCATGTCCCCCTCACTTTGGAAAAGATAAGGTTTTTTGCCAGCATCTCTAGATCTTTTGTACTTACTGAAACAAGATGATCTTCTTGTAGCCATCTTCATAGTTACCATAAGAGGCCCAACAACTTTAATAATTTAATTGAAGAAAGTGTTGAAGATTATATCTACTGTGATCAAATCCCCTTAAGTAAAATATAAACTGTTCCTTATCTGAATATAAAGGCTAAATCAATAATGGACATGAAATCACCAATTTTAATCTCAAACACAGTGAATCCAAGCAATCACTCATCTTGATATGAATCTAATTCTGTTTGACAATAAAATACTACTAGTCTGTGCCATAAACCAATGGAACAAATAACTTTCTTAACCCTGACAGTTGCTGTCCAACATCATTACATCTCCTCTGCTTAGTGATCAAGCATGTCACTTCAGCACTGCTTTAGCTCAATTCCATGTCTATAAAGCACATCATATGTACCAGAACTTCGAAACAATTTCTCTTCAAGCAAAATTGAGGGTTTACCACTTTTAGAAGAAGGACCATGGAACTCAGGAGGAGTACAGAGATGTTGTCAGGTTATAGAGAGAGAAAATTAGGAAGGCGAAAGCCCATCTGGAACTCAACTTGGCCACTGACATAAGGGACAGCCAAAAAGTTTCTACAGGTCCATCAACAATAAAAAGAGAGCAAGTGAGAATCTCTATCCTTTACTGCATTTGGAGGGGGAACATTGCAACCAGTGATGAGGAAAAGGCTGAGATACTTAATACTGTCTTTGCCTCTGTCTTTAATGGACAGAACAACTCTTCCCAGGATGTTCAGCCTCCCGAGCTTAAAGATAAGGATGGTGAACAGTACAAATCCCCCATAATCCAGGAAGTAGTAGTTAATGATCTGCTTCTGCATCTAGACATTCATATGGGGTCAGATAGCATTCACCCAAGAGTACTTAGGGAGCTGGCAGGAGAGCTCACCAAGCTTTGAACAATCCTGGTCAATAGGAGAGGTACCACATGACTGGAAGGGGGCTGATGTGAAGCATATCTACAAGAACGGCCAGAAGGAGGCCAGGGAACTATAGGCTTGTCAGCCTGACTTCAGTACCAGGAAAGACCATGGAGAGGATCATCTTGAGTGAGCTCTCACGACAATTGCAGGGCAGCCAAGGGATCAGGGCCAGCCAGCATGGGTTTATGAAGGGAAGATCTTGCTTAACCAAACTGATCTCTTTCTATGAGCATGTGACTCGCCTTGTGAATGGGAGAAGGCTGTGGATGTTGTCTAGTGGATTTTGAGAAGGCTTTTGACACAGTCTCCCACAACATTCTTCTGGAGAAACTGGCAAATCATAGTAGAGATAAATGTACCCTTCACTGGGTTAAAAACTGTCTGGCTGGCCATTCCCAGAGAGTTGTGATTAATGGGGTGAATCCAGCTGGCAGCTGGTCACCAGCGCTGTCCCTCAGGGCTCAGTTTTGGAGCCAGTCTTGTTTAATATCTTTATTGATGACCTGGACTTGGGAATTGAGAGCACTCTCAGTCAGTTTGCAGATGAGACCAAACTGTGTGGGAATGTTGATCTGCTTGAGGGCAGGAAGGCTCTACAGAGGGACTGGAACAGGTTGGGTCAATGGGCTGAGCTTTCTTTCTATCCCACCACGCACCATCACCCATGTGTAGGCAATGACACCCTCTCCAAATTGTTTCATGCAGGTCCAAGAAGTGGAGCACAGCAATGGCATGGTTCTCAACATGGTTAGCATCACCATCTTCCTCTTTGAAAAGTAATCAGGGACCCCAAAATAGTTCATTACATCCTTACTGTGGTCAGGTCTCCTGCCAACATTTTATTTTCAATATTCTTTATGCTGCTGGTGTCAACAGAAAGGAGTGCAGTAAGATAAGTCAAGCCCTTTCAAATTAAGGAATGTCCTTAGAAACACTAACTTTTAGAAACCTTATCTAGAGGAACACAGCTTCTGTGCTGCAGCAAATTAAATGGCTTTAGTTATGTGCTCAGATGCTTCTGGCACAAACCCTAAAAGCCTGAAATCTTTTGCCAGTCTGTGTTTAGGTGATTTCAAACCACTTGCTAAGTTAAAGTGATGCATTAGAGATTACTTGAATCCAGAAAAGGACTTGAACAACCCCCTTCTGCGCTGGGCCAGATCTAATCAAGATCTGCATAGGCACCATAGACACCACTTACAAATAAGACAGAGAAAGGAGCTCTTGTTGTGCATTTCCAGTGCCCATATAACCATGTATCCAAACAAGTGTAGGTACCTCCATGCTTTTACAGTACAGAGCAGTTTTAACAAAGTAACTGCATTTACTGTATTGAGTAGTGGCAAGGGCTGAAAACTTCGCTCTGCACATTAGTGTCACAGAGGTGGTAGTGCACAGACCTGTGCTGTAGGTTCTCTTGGCAGTTGCTAAACCATCTCACTGTGGTTATGGACTTGCATAGGATGTCAGCACTAGATGGATGGTACTAACAGCACTGGATGGATGTGAGCCAACATTGCTGTTTCCAGGTCAGACTTTCTCACTGAAGCCTGACTGCAAGTCATGCTTTCAAAACACCCTTCATTAATATGCTTTGTGACAGAACAGGGCTCCATAGCAGCTCATTTTGCAATCAGACAGAGGGACACTGTGTGCATGGTCTGTGTTTGTCTTCTGTGTCACCATCACCAGGGCACTTACTGGAGAATTAATGGCAAAAAAAAAAGGATAGGAAAAGCATCCCCCTGGACTGAGAGAGGGGTGTGTCCTCCAATGGTCCTGATCACATAGGCAATGATCTGCTCTCTGCTTTCTCCATGGGTGCAGTCTTACATATCTTCTTGCTTTGCATAAAGCTTTACATTTTTCTTTTTGTGTCCTGCTGTCTAGCCATCTCATCAGACAAAAAGGGTCACTGTCAATCTCTTTTTGCAAATCAGGCTTCTGGAAGTGAACAAGTGATTTAGATTAAAAAATCAAAATCCTGTAATATTTACCTCAAAAATGGGCAATTTAGTGCTATCAGCTAGGTATCACTAGTGATGCTACACATAAGCTCCATGTGTAGGAGCACAGTGTAATCTGACATTACTGTAAATACTGTCTCATTTACTGCAACTGTCGTTTAGAGAGATGTCCGTTCCTAGTTTAGACACAGCAAGGTGAAACACCAGCAAAGGCTCAACTATGATCAGACAAGGAGCTCCCTTCTATAGGTTTTGCTCCTTGCAGAAGGCAGGAGAATTTACTTAGTTTGACTGCTCTGACCAGGCGCTGTGCAGCAAACTGGAATTAAATATAAAACAGACTCTCAATCTATCTGTTGGAAATAAAATGTAGTACCTTGTCAGAATTATTTTTCCATGGAAGGAGGAATATTTTTTCTCTGGTGAAAGTCTGCAGTACAGTAACGTCATGTATTATGTATGCTACAGTTTTTGAATTCTTCAATGAATCGCTACATCATAATGGACAGTAATGCCACCTTGTGCTTTCTCAGAGAGGTCACCCTTTCATTGCACATTTTCTGGGTTTCTCTTTGCTTATTCTTTTTAAAGAAGTTGCAATTAACTCACCTTTTTCTTTTCTAAGCATTTTTCATGACAGGTGGGTTTATCTGTGATGAGAGAGATGAGAGTCTATGAGCTTCAACTACAGAACAAACTTCATTTCCTAGGGAAGTCTGATGTTACTCCACACTAGGCTTGTGCCCAGACAGTGTATTCCATCAGGTAGTGCAGAGTGTATGGATCAAGACCGGGGATGCATTTTAACTTTCTTCTGTTTTAAGCTGAAGTGTCTAAAAAAGCAAAACCTAAACTCATGCACAGGTTCACTCTCTGTTTTACTTTATGAAGAAAGCACATAGACTTGACAATACAGACAGCAGAGGTTCCACTGGCACATGTACTCAGTTAAAAAAGTCTGGAACAATAAGTGGGAGAACTTTTAAATAGTTTTATTGATCAGTGTGTATGTGTGTTCACTTTGCCACTAGACATGGTCAGATTTTGGGCAGTACCACTTCTATGGGCTTTGGTTTGGCCAGGGTGGCACCCAAAATACTTGGAAATCCCAATCCTGTTTAAAATTGACCATGACTTCACTGGGACAAAGGCTGTATCCTACTCACAGCACACTGCAGCTCCTGGTTGTGTGCTCTTTGAGATTTCAGCATCCATACATTGTAAAATAGCATCACTCTTTGTCATGAATGCAGAAATTATCAATATAGCAGAGACAGACCCAGCTGAAAATGTGTGGTACTCACACATTTCAGTGACATCAGAATTTTGTTCATATGGCTGAAAATTTTTTGTTTTTAAATCCTACTGATTAAAATAATAATAACTCCTACAGACAATACTGTGTCATAGGAGAGCATCCTGCTCTGCCTACCATAGTTTTAATTTGAAGGATTGAAAATATCCATTCCCACTGAACCTTGAACTCCCTGGTTTCTAAATCATCAGATCCCACTGATTTTTGAACAGAGTAACTCAAGTTTATCACAAGGAATGATCCAAGTCCTCATCTGTATTGGGTTGTTAAGACATGCTCATACACTTCAGGAAGCAAACACCACTATGGCGCATTGTAAGAGTGTTGGATCAGGCCTCAAAACACTACTCACTTCACTTTAATTTCTTAAATGAGCTGCCTTTCAGGAACTGCTCTTTTATTCCATTGGTAACCAACTTTTACAAACCACTGGAACAGAAAAATATATACAATTATGCTTCAAGATCTACAGTGAACAGGTGAAGTTTTTCACACTGTTTCCATTTTCACCAAAGAAAACCTCTTCTGTATCACCAGTTGCAAAAACCCTGATTCATGATGTTGGGTACAAGTTAGAGATGGCACTGATTGAAAACAGCAGGGTACAGCTTGTGTGAAACAAGAACATGCACAACCTTGCAGGCTCCAGGTCTGGCTAGGAACAGTCTGCCTCTGGTCTTGTGTCAGTCCAGCTCCTAACAAGACCCATGGAAGTTTCAGCAGAGACAGCCTTCAGGATTTGGCCGGTTTGAGACAAACGCAGAGGCCTTTTGCCTGCCAGATCTGAGGGCTCACTCTTCTGGAAGAACAAAAAAAGTTGGTACTTGTTCTGATTTTTCCCCACTGAATGCAGGCAGCAATTTTTAGTCACAACACACACACACGTAGTTAAAATTTGCACCTATGGGAGATGCTTTTAACAGCTGAGTGTGCACTTGTAAAATACAACTGAGGAATATTTTTCAGTCAGCTCTGTGGTCACACTGAACAGAGCACTGCAGCATGAACAGAGTCAGTAGTAAGATGCTATTGAGAGGACGGGTGTCACAGTAATGGTTGAATAGGGACCACACAGAACTATCAGTAAAAACAAAAAGTATTTTGCAAAAAATATTTCAGATTTTTCTGTTGAGATGATGAACAACTGGAACTTGTGCCCAGAGCACATTAAAGTTCAGGTTCTCTGACGTACTTTCTAAATCACAGTTCTCAACCCATTAATCCAATTGACTTTATATAGAAACACATTTCAATACATTAGAAATTACAATAGTGCTCATTAAATCGTTCAGGTGATGTTAAATTGCTCCCATTAGTACAAAGGCAGCCCAGACCTTCACAGTGAGTTTGTACAGTCAGATCACAAATGTGGTACAGCTGAAACCAGCAGAAGGATAATAGGGCATCTCCTGAGCACTTGTGTCCAGTACTCAACCGTCTGTGTGAGGATTCAAGAGAGTCTGTGTTTCAAGTTTTACCACTATCTCCAAGATGTTGACCAAAACCTAAAAAACCTGAGGCTCAGTGTCTTGTTCTGGCATTGGGAAGATACTCTCCTATAGCTCTTGTAATGAAGTCATTGTCACTTAGTAATTCTGAGACTCTAATAAAATTCAGAACATGGCTTCAACAATCTGACCTATGATAAGCTAAATGTTATGTCTGTTACCTTCTCCTTTAAATACAAACGCACCTCTCTACAGTTTTTGGCCAGACAGCGGTCATCTCCTGTGTTTCTTACGTTTGCAGCTTGGAACGGACCACCAGCTGCAGAGGGAGAAAGTTGCTGGGAGAGAGTTTGCAGGGCAGGAAGAGTGAAACTCTTGGGCTGTGCAACTTGTGATTTGTGTTGCTCTGAGCAAAGAGGCACAAAAACAATGCACATACTGGTGATTCTGCTGTTTTACTGTACAAACTGCAGGGACACGTAACCCTCAACACAACCAACAGATCACCCTGACCAGTAAAAAGCTGAAGGGTTTAATCATTTTTTTAAGAAATCACATGAATGTAATGTTTATTTCCCCAGCAGAATCTGTTTCTTTCACAGATCTTTCAGTTGCTTCTTTTTAGTTGCTTCTTTTCAGTTGCTTCAGTTTTTATTTCAGACAGCTGCCTATACAAAAGCATTTCTTTAAAGGGCACATTTTAAGCTGAAAACTGAGGCTTGAATAACTTAATCAGCATACAAATTACACAGATATAATAGTTCTCTTTTATCATCTTAACTTACAGTTTATTTTGTACAGAATTCATTATGTTATACATCTAAGACTTATATTGTATAAATACCTCAGGTGTAATGTATATACATACTCCATGTTATAGTCGGCAATGACTGGATGCCTTTCACAATGCACCATAGTGTATTTCAATGTAGTGCATGACTGATCTTTCAGAAAAGAGCATATTCACTGTGAAAAGTTGGTATTTCATCCATAGGTTATTCCATTATATAATGGACCATTTGTATTGTGTCATATGGCTGTAAGAGTGATGAATTCAGAAAGAGCAGCTCCAGATGTCAGTTTGTGTGGTTCTACGTCAAGAGGAGAGCAGGCTGCTGTTTTCCCAAGTTCTTAGAGAAATTAAAAAGGTGTAGACAAGCCACATGAGTTTGGCTCTGTGTGATGGCCAAATGAAACAGAAATTCTGCACAGATTAGAACTATGACCTTCTCCATACTCAACACCACTGTCTAGCTGCCCTAAGTCCACCAGCTCTGACTACAAAAGTTGAGAGACTTGGATCAGCTTTATTTTCAATGTTCACCAACTCCCCATGTTCCATCATCACACACTTCCTTTACACAATTTTTCCTGGTACAAGTGCAAACACTACACGCTGTTTTTCATTGACAGCAGACAAGGAAACTCACTCAAAATGTCTTCTTCATACACACAATAATACATGTTATCATTGTTCAGTAGTAAATTACAGGTATTGCTTCCATGGGTATCTAGTGAAGAATATTTCTGATTAACCTATCAATGTAGCTTCTATCTTATTTTTAAGATTTTTTTCTTTTATTTATTTTTGTTCTAGTTCCATCCATCCATCCATCCATCCATCCATCCATTCATCCATCCATCCTTTTGGTCATTTGGATCCTTTTGCTTTGTAATCTCAAAGGCAGAGATTCTTGTATCAATGCATAAATGCTGTACATTTAACAGCAAAGTGGAATATTATACATTCCATGACTAAAACCCTTTATTTCAAAAGAATCATTGAAAAATTTCAGATGATTTAGAAAAACTGTTTTTTTAATAATTTAAAATTAAATTTACTTTCATTGCCATAATTTTGAAACTAAAATTTGAGATAAATAATTTCAAAAGGACTGATCAACTCAGAACTGTATTTTACATCAAATTCATTCATCTAAGTTCTCATTTTTATGAGCTGATTTTAAGCACTTTAAGCAGCATAACACCACTTTATTAGTATCGCCCTAGTTTTACTGGTAATAGAATTCTGTCCTTCCTTTTTTTACTGCTTTTTGTCCATGTCAGAACTGTCATGTTTTGTGACTCAAAAGCAGCCCCACATTCAGCTTTCAAGACCTCCATTGAAGAACTCTGACAACTGGCAGGTGCTGGACTGAGCTAGGGCTTCACCGCCTTCAGGTAAATAGAACACACCCATAGTTACCCAGCATATTCTACTCCAGAGAATATTTCACTTACAAGCTCAGTCAAACACCAGACTGGAAGTATTTCTGCTCCAACACTAACAGTCCTGTAACCCTGTATCGGTAAATGTCTTCAGCAGCAGCACACAGGTTTGCAAATCACGTGTCGAGTAAAGGCTGAAAAGGTCCGAAGTCTCCTTTGGTGGCTTCAGACAATGATCACACTGTGTGTAGGGTTGTCCGTCCTCCACAAGAGTTTGCAGCTCAAATATGCAGCAGCTTGCAGCTGCTGTGGACAATCAAGGGCTTGGCCTCGGGCACAAGAACACACCAATGTGACAGCAGAGAGCATCCTAAAGTAGTGACCCTCAGGCTTTTAAGTCCTTGAAGGGAAATTTCTGAACAGGTGGGTAAAGCTGCTGCTTTCCATTGCCTTTGATGAGCTAGAAATGCTGCCAGGCACAAGGCAGGTCCCATGGCCCTTGGTGGTCTTAGCACTGCCTAGGGCTGGAGATCAGCATCTGCTACTGGCCTTGGCAGAACTGTGAGGAACAGTGAGGAAGACATGGCTCATGGAGTCCAGTGCACTGCTGTGAGATCACAGGGTCACTCGTGAAGTGGTGGGTTTATAAGAACAGCTGTGCCGTTAGTCCTTCACACCACACCTACCACCAGCAAGCTACTTCATAGAATTATACAACTTTTTAGGCTGGAAAAGAACCTTTAAGATCATTTTCCTCTGATTTCAGCACTGAATTAATTTGTAGCTGATTTCTACTCATTTACTATTGTATGAACTATTGCTATATGGTTGGGCCAAATGCAAAATAACATCTTTGGAAGAGATGTTATGTTATAAAGTGGGATTTGTATGTTGTCAGTAATGAGGATCATAGCAGGAATTCATATTTCAGTATGAGGGAGGTCTGGATCATTTAAAGAGGACAGAATATTTGTTAAACAACCCCAGGTTTCATTTGATGCACAAGTACTGGCTCCCTTGTGAAACTGAAGCATCTCTGTGCTCTATTATTTTCCCCACTTAAAATTAGATTATAACAGATGCCATCCCCTCACTCTGCAGTTCAGTGCCAGCAAACATAAGTCTGTAATCACTTACATAAGCCTGATGCCCTCACTTTCTAGTCTCACCATTAAAATACTCATATAAAACAAGTTACCAGTTGTGGATAAGGATCCAAATGAGAAATTTCCCATAGTTAAGGTTGTCTATGATAAAATAGAAACATTCTCTTGATTTACATAGAAGATGGGAACTACAGTATGTAAGGCAGCTGTAACTTGGATCTTGTGTTTGTTGCACAGGATCCATCACAGGAACATGTGCTTTATTGGTTTTGGTAAGTATTACACAGATCCATTTCTTCAGAGCTATGATTTTCAGTTATCCTTCGGTGAACCATTTAATGCATGCAAAATGGCTGCCCTGAATCTCCAGCATATTTTCTGTTGCAATTGAGAACAGTCACTGGATAAACACGCCCAGTGTCTTTTCTTTCCTTCTTCCTTTATGATTGAAACAGAGTGTAAAGTTTTTCTCTTTAACAACCTTATTGGTGGTTAGACAAGGTCCGGGGCGTTCACCAGAGTGTGGACTTCTTTGTCCTGCCAGACTCTACCATCAATGTATTCATCGTTACAGAGTAACAGCATCTCCAAGGTTTTGCTTATTTGCTAGGAAATTTCCTTCCTTTTCTTCTGTGTTCCAATACCACATCTGACTCTTTCATTCTGATAATGCTGTGTATTGTCACCCAGCTAAGCATTTCCCTCTGAAGTATGTGTTGGTTTGTTGTATTTTTCATATTAGCAATGACAAAAGTAAACCCAGGGCTACTCCTTGATTTTTATTTTCCAGGGTTTATTATTGTATTTACAGTTCCCTGTAAGAAGATATAACCCTTTCCCAGTAAGAGTTCTATTACCTTTGTATGGTTCAAATGCTAACAACCCATACACCCATATGGAAAGGAGATAATCAGTGATGAAGGAGGTATCTCCAGGAGCTGATGCAGATGAATAGGAAATTTAAATCATTATAATTATTTCTGTACTACATTTCGGTACAACAGAAAAAAAAACCCTTCAAAGAAAATATTTAATGTTCTCAAAGTCAAATAAAATTTATAAACAATCACAAAAGAAATTAAACACATGGGAGTTTTATATCTGTAAAAAATAATAAGACTACTTGGCTGCATTGCACATAGGCAATAATATCAGATTCCTTACGCTCCCTTTTACCATCAGCCTTGTTTGGGGCTGTAAGCAAGAAATGTCCGCTGTGCTTTACAAAGGACAATGACTAGAAAAATCAATGCAAACAAATGTCTCTTTCTTTTCTGCTTTACCATCTATCATGAGAGATAAACAAATAAAGTCTCCTCTGAGTCTGAGCATAGTTGTATTAGCATTTTGCTAGTACCAGGCAGTATACAAAAACAGCCATCGTCTGTGACACATCCAACACCTACAGGTAGCTGTTTTAGGGGCACATCCTGGTTTGTGGTGAAACAAGTTTAACTCAGCCAGCCTCTTGTACCTGCTCAGTGATATTAGGTTATCATCTCAGTAACTCCAAGGTCAGATTGTCTTGTTCCTATTGCTGACTGGACTGACTGCTCCACCATCCATAAACAGAAGGCATAAAGGTGATTACAAACATAAGAAAGTACTTTTACATATTGTCTTGCAGTCTTTCCATATAGTCCCTAAGTTCCTTGGAATCACCAAGATTCATATCTTGGCATACCCATTTAATATTATCATCACTGTCAAATAGAATTGAGTTGGTGTAGGGGCCTCCATCCTCTGGCAGTATTGTAGTATATGAAGTGAACTTCACTCGCTTCTGCTTTGGTCCAGAAGGATTTATAGGTTCACTTTTCACTTCTTTTTCACAAAGGTACTCAGAAGATCTGAGGATATGGTTATGAAGAGTCTTCTGAGAGCTCCCATTAAGTAGAAAGTTGCTTTCTTCAAACTGCATCCCTCTGTCAATCATGGTAGTGCACTCCTCTGATGGGAGCGAAATGTCAACTGGGTTTTCCAGCAGTTCAACCTCATTTCCAAGCCAGACCCAATCATGGGAATGGGGGATGTTGCCTTGCTCACTCACAGCAAACCTTTTATGCCTGTACTTCCAAGCAAATGCGACACAGTTAATCAAAAAGACCAAGATTGCTAAGCAGAAAACACAGAGCAGGGCATACATGCCAATCTCCAGATCTGTTAATCCTCTTGAAGTCAATGTGAGATCACTGGGATTGCTTTCTCCTGGGATTTCTACTTGTGTGGGGAAACCCGTGAAGGCAGTTGGGTTATGTTGGAGCTGGCCATCTTCCAGGGATTCCTGATCAATGGGAGACATGAAAGTTGTGCTTTTGTTTGAATTGTCCTCGGGACTGGATATGTCCTCGTGGATTTTGGACCATTCTTGTGCTGTCCTCTCTGGTTCTGCAGCTTTCTCTATAGAATTGCTTTCATGGCTTTTAAAATCCTTATCCATATCATCAATGTCATTAGAGCTTCCTTTTTGGTCTGCAACCTTTTGACCAAACTTCACTTTGACACTTCCTTTCCCAACAGCCAGAATACTCTTCCTCTTAGTCTTCTGACATGGCTCACTGATGACCATTTCAATTTTAATCAGAGGTCCTTGGCCATCCCCTTCTGCCACTACCCCAGGCCACCTGGACTGAAGGTTTTGGTGTGCAGACACTACCATCTCATCCAGTGAGGTGATCATGATTGAGAAGTCCTTGGAATCATAGATATCCAGCGGTGTCACTGACCCATCGCTGAACAAAATCCAAGCACTGACTATGGCTTCCTGGAGGGGACAAGATGAGAAAAACAGAGAAGAGTGAAAGGTAGGAGAGCACATCAGACACTCAGCTTATCTCTGGGGTATTTTGTTCTTTTAAAGAAAGAAAACCAAAATTTCTGCTCTGCTCATTTTCTGGCAGATCTGTGTTCTCTAGACCACTTAGGGATTCATCTTTTCTTCAGGAGCTATCAAAGACACAGCCGTCTAAATTTAATAAACACTGCTGACAAACAGAATTGGCAATTCTGTTTTTCAGTCTGAAGTGAGAGGCCTCTTTTGAATGCCTGGGCCTCCTGATGAAAATAATCATCTTTCTGAAGTCGTGCTTAATTAATTTGAGAAAGAGGCTCTAACAGGGAACTTCTGTACCGCTGCAGTTTAAATGCTCTGTTTAATGCCATGTGCAAAGGAACAGTGACCACATGGAGCCCATGGAAACAAATGAGGTTAAGAATGTATCTCAGTGTAATATTTTAAATGTTGTCTGGTTTTCAAACATAGAACAGGGACTGTAGTTTCTTCTGGGAACTATAGAAATGCTCACAAAGCCACCATTTTTAAGGAGGCTTTGACCAAAACATTTTGTCTTCTTACTGCAGGTGACAGTTACTAGTGATACAGAAACTCAATTCTATAATAAATATGAAAAGTATGAAAGTAATTTATTCTCTGGTCTCAGTGAAGGCTATTTGATTCTGCAGATTATGTGCTCCAGAATAAGTACAAAGTCATCACAGCAATGCAGATGATGAAAACTTCAGTACATGCAGCACAAAGTGGTGTTTGGCTGAATTGTCTGAGACTATGAAGATACAGGCTTCCTACCTCTGTTCAAATCACTAAGCCATATTTTACCACAGAACAAGTGTCTGCAGTGGTACACACACACTTTCTACATACAACACCTGCACAGGCTGGTCTTCCACTTTCCCCATGCAGCCTGGGTCTCCAGGCTAGTCCTTCTGTACCTCTAGCAGCTGCTCAGCAAGATGAACAGGTTTTACTATGTGAAATTACTGCATCATACAGTAAATGTCCTATCTAAAATGTGCAGCAAGCAGCCTTCCCCCAGCTCCTCACAAAGCACAGGGAACTAATTCCATAAACGGTTTGGGCTCCTACCTGTTTGGGAGTGTGAAGGATATCGTATGCAGAGGTGGTAGAAACGATTGCTCTCTTGTTTCCTTTGCTGATTTGTAAGGAGACGGACAAGCCTGAAACTAGTTGTACTCCCAGATCTGTAATGGTGACACGGTCATCTAGAACAATTACTGTCTTCTCTGCCAGGATGGAATCAGAGAGAGGTGACAGAACCTTGGAAGAGAAAGCAAAGGCCTTGTGTGAAGCAGCAACAAACAGATGTGAAGCCACATCAGACAGACAGGCACAGCACTTGATATTACTCTTGGGTTTGTCATGGCTAGAACTGATGTTTTCCCCAAGACACTGCACTCATTTGCCGCTAAATTACTTTATTTAAAAAAATGATTTAATAAAGCAACCGATCAAATCAAAACTCCAGCTTCATCTCAATAACGGGGTAACAGACTACATTAAATGGATTTGGTTTTCCCAAAGAATTAATTTTTGTGTGGTCTGGAAAGCCTCCTGTGAATGCAGTGCAGAACCAGGCATGATGCAGGACACCGATTAATGCTGAAAATTAATCAGGAAATAAATAAGTGTACAAACCCAGTTGAGAGGAGCTTGGCCTGATGCCTTCACAGGGACAGGGGACCTGAATGAAGTGAACGTGAGATTTGCAAAAGGCATTTGAAAACCCCACTGGGTGCCTGGCTGCATTTTTCAATACCAAAATAGACCTGTCAGTTTGCTCTAAAACCTTGTTTCTATCATGGCTCAGGAGGAGACATGACAGTCATCTTTCTTCTGATGCCAGAGACAGCTGCTTCAAGCCCAAAAAATTTAAGGTGTGATTTGTCTAAAGCAACATTAGAAATCTGCAGTGTTGCTCCTGAGTCGCAGCCACCTGCCTTCTGATCTTTTATAGTCACTGGACTGAGACAGTTTAAGGGCAGAAATTCCTTTGGCCTCTGTGTGATATTTGGTTTGAGTTGAAAAGAGCTGAGCCCTGAAGCTACCTGTTTGTATTGACTACAAAGGAAACTTGGAGTGACTAGAACATTACAGACATTTGCAGTTAATAGGGAGAGCCCTAGTGCTTGATTAAGCAACATATGAAGTTAGATAATGAGTGGTGAAAGGTTTTCCAAGATGACTGTTGTGTCTCTTTTTGGGTATCATTTTGTGAACTTAAGGGGGCAAATTTTTCCCAGGCATTTGAGTGTATAAAGACACGTGTGGATCTTAGGTGAAATTCCCTAGCAGGTAAGTTCATCAGGTCCCACTTAACTTCAAAGAAGCTAGTCATGTGCATCATGTAACCTGTTTCACAGTTCAGAAGATTCCACATTGTTGTTAGTCACATTAACATGGGAAATCCCTTCAGAACTTTCACCTAAAGGTATTTTATGGACATGGCAAATAAAAATGAAAACCCATTCAAGCTCCCTTTTACATAGTATGCAAATGTTCTTCAGTTCATTTGTTTCTGAGAGCAATTAGGTTTATCAGCTAACTATAACTCTCTCTACAGAACCTGCAGATACATTTATGCTGTACCTGGACTGTGGTGATGCCATGCTCACGCCCAACCAGAACTCGGCCATCCTGAAGCTTAGCGATCTTGGGTTCTTCTACCTTCATGAAATCAGTCACAAGGTCAGTTATGTCAAACTGCCACTCAGAGCCTAGCATATAGGTCAGGTGGCCTCCAAACTCAGAGGATTCAGCAACAAACTGTGTGAGAACTCGCACCATGGCATGCTGATACTGCAGGGTGCAACCTTTTCCTTTTTTCTCATCGTCCTCTTCATCCTCGCTGTCACGGGTAGGTCTGTAAATAGATCCAGGTTTGTTAGCTGCATTGCCATGACCTCCCTGCAACACTGTGGAGCGTGCTGGATGGTATTTTCAGTTTGATTAATGTCACCATCACCTGCTGCTGTGCGAGAAATAGGAAACCAGATTTTTGATGTGAAGGTTACTAAACCTCGGTGAGGTGCTTGTGCAGAATTTTTTGCTGAACAATTTTAAACACAGTCACTTCTGTTAGTGAATTCTTTGTTGGAGTGAGACCTCCTAGCAACTTGAAATTCTCTCTGCCGTTGCTGAGATTTCAGAAGCATCACTACTCTCTCCCCTTGTCTCCAGACAGCAGTCAGGCCTTGCAGAGTAGTTCTGGAACAAACCCGTGGAAACTCTCTGGGGATGGAAGATCCTTTGCCCATTACATTTGTATCACCTTGCTCATCTCTTAAAGACTATCATAATGTCTTTGGTTTTTCTCACCTAGGTAATGCCACCCCACATTATCCCAAACACATCAGTTCTCTTCTGTCTCTCAAGTCAGCTAAATACCAGGCGCTCACACTTCTCCCTCTACTCCCATGCTGTGGGATTTATTGTTCAGAAACAATTTGCCTTCCTCTCTTATTTATTTATTGAATCCAAAGGCACCTCTATACAGCAAAGGTGGGAAATACAGGGCAAGCCTCTGATTTTTCATGGTACTGTGGGAAGTTGTTTTGTGTTTACTGTGTTCCTTTGAAACAGAAGCTGTGAATAACTATTATAAAACAGAATTGCTTTTGTTATAAATTGTTTTATGACAAAATTGGCAAACTGTAAGCTGAAAACATATCTAAAAAAAGCCCTTGTGCTCTTCAAAATGATAGTCCTGGCGTTACAGAACCTAATATGTTGGAAACATATTTTCAATGCATCACATACAAGCTGAATAGGCAGCTTCAAATAAAAGGTATTTGATGCAGCCTTTGTGGTCTTGTGTGTGTGAAACAGCAGTGCCCATTGCTGGTCACTGAAGAACCTCTGCCTTGTTTAGCAAAGAACAGGATTCTAAATCAGGATTTACATTACACAAAGAAATTAGTTTTCCAGAATTAGGCTAGCTGGGTATTCCAGGGAAACTTTCAAATGTTCTCTGTTTCCCAGCCAAAGTGTCAGTCTAGACTATGAGCTGAAGCTGGTCAGTCAGCAGAACAGCTGAAAGGAAACTACTATAGCTTAAGTAGACCCTGCCTACTCACACTGCGTTTGATTGTAGTGCTATAAAAGACTGTAGGAACGGAACTCCTTAACGTTCTCACCTCCATTTCATTCCTGTATTATGACTCTCTTCAGCTCATCCAAATCATAACCCAGGACTGAATAATCTCAGACTTTGGGAAAACCAGGCTTAGCCCTGAGATTTTGGGATTTAGCCCTCTTTCGTTAGTACAGGCAGTCACATTAGTACTCGTCACACAGAACTGGGGAAAAATGTGCAGCAGCTATTCAGGTCAGCAGTACTTACAGGATTTGGGGGCAAAGAACCACAGAACCTGTTTTCTTATGGGAAAAGAGACACAGTGTTCTGTGGCTGGAGAAGAAATGTTCAACATCCATGCTGACTGAATTCTTGTGCACAACCCTGGTTTCTGCTATAAAACCAGATGTTTTACTCTAATCCAATGGGTTACTTGTGACATTTATTTCTAGGCTTGATAACTACTTTCACTGTTCAAAACTTTAGGCTACTGGACTGTTCAAAAGGAAATACATTGAAACAACTTCAAGTGAAAGAATTTTTCATCTCCAGTGTCATGCAACTTATAAATGTGAGTTGTGAGATGACCTGAGACAAGGAATGTTGCCCAAGGGCATGGAGGGAGCACTCCTGCGCTTATGAACAGGCTTGAGGCTAGATGGGCAGCCAGCACTATCAACCACAAAAAATTATTCAAGTCTTAACTCCTTCCTTGTGGTTTCTCTAACAATTCAAGGGCTCCATATTGTTACAAACCCATTTATTTACTGCATGCTATTGTAGAACATGAAAGAAGCATCTCTAAACTGTAGCATGTGCAAGACACTTTCTTACGCCAGTGCAAAATCTACATGAACTGAGTTCTCAGTACCAGGCTTGCAACTCTGCTTTACCAGGTAGTCACTCAGTTCTTTTTTGCAAAATAAATTTCCCCTTCAAAGCCTCAGATCCATGATTCAGTTAGTAATTCAGAGATTTCAGTGTTTTGTCTCCATGGGCTCAACAAAATATTTGAGATCGACTGCACTGCATAGTTCCCTTTAGAGTCTTAAACATCATGTTATGATGTTTGCAGTAGGCTTGAAATAATTAAGCAGTGAGCTCATTTTCTTTTTAAGACACATCCTTGTGATTATAAGCTATCACTGCATGTGGTTCTTTTCCCCCCTTGGTCACTGCCAAGGTTAACTCTATGTATCCTTCAGTATCCTTCTTATCTTATTTCTTTCTGCTTGGCAAACTTGCTGGGAAGACTTTTTGCCAGAATTCCACTGACTTTACATTTCCCACAGAGAAAGCCTTTGCCAGAGAGCTGAGTTAAAGAGAAGCCCTGCTACAAGGGTGCCTGCTAGCACTGATCTAATCAGTGATCTGTCAACTTTCTATTACAGCCCCTGTCTGAGAGCAGTTTCAGTGTGTCTCTTTTAATTTGCACCCCTCTCGAAGCAGTCCTGGGCCAGATGCTAATTTTCTGTTAAAAATGAACCCTGAAGAATTCAGTTTTGCTGCTTTTGAATTTGAAACACTCATTAAATTGAGTAGTGTATTTAAAAAGCATTTATACCACCCCTAACTGAAAAAAAAAATCTGTTTGGGATACAAAATACAATCTGCTAGAAGTTGATTTAATTGAAGCTACAGAAATGAGCTGCAAACAGCTCCACTCCCAGTTTTAGGAGGAAATACAATTTGGTACCTTTACAGCTCTTGAAACAAGAAGTTAACAAAAGTCTCCATGGCCTTATCTCCATAGGACATTGAAGTCAATTAAATAAAGGAGAGAATTTAGAGTGTTCAAGCTTTGTGCAGATGTTGTTATAAACAAATCAAATGGCTTGCATCCAGTTTCACTTAATTCACCTTAAAGGTTGGCAGTACTCACACAGAGACTTAACTACAGTCATGTAGTTTTTGCTTTTAGCTTAAACTAACTTTCCTGGTTTTCTCTCTGGTACTAGACAGGACCAAATTAACCATCACTTCAACAACTATGCCATGTATAGATTAAGTCATTTTTGAAGTTTTAAGCTATTCAGAGATTTGCAAACACCACAACTTAGTAGCAGTTTATCAGCTGGTGTTCTGTAAGGCCAAACACAGGAAAAAGTTAGTAAACTCTGAGCCTCCCACTGAAGCACATGCTGGAATAACACTGTGTAATGTCTCCCTGGGAGTCTCACAAAAACTATGTGCCAAAACAGCTGCAAATATTTACTGAAATTAAATTTCCATCTTGCTCCATGAGACTTTAGCCGTGCAGTTTCTATTAATGCAAGCAGAAGCCACTCATCCCCAGTAAATGTACATGCATAGAGCTAGTGCAGGAACTTCAAGAGGGTAATTATTTTGCAGATGCATGAGGAAAGAAAAAAAATATTCTTGCTAGACTAGCAAAATCTGCCCAGACCTCTCCTACACTCTAATATTTCACTTTAATTTGAATATGCACCTTTCACAGAATCACAAAATATTATGGATGGGAAGGGACCTCAAAAGATCATCTAGTCCAATCCTCCTGCCAGAACAGGATCCTCATGATCCAGTTGCACAAGAACATGTCCAGATGGGTTTTAAACGTCTCCAGAGGAGACTCCATAACCCCCCTGGGCAGCCCATTCCAATGCTCTGTCACTCTCACTGTGAAGAAGTTTCTTCTCATATTTATGTGAAACCTCCTCTGTTCCAGCTGACACCTGTTGCCCCTTGTCCTATCATTGGATGGCACTGAGTAGAGCCTGGCTCCTTCCTCCTGGCATCCGCCCTTCCCATACTGATCAATATTTATGGGGTTGCCCCTCAGTCTCCTTTTACCCAAGCTATAGAGACCCAGCTCCCTCAGCCTTAACAGAGATGTTCCACTCCCTTCATCATCTTTGTGGCTCTGCGCTGGACTTTCTCTAGCAGTTCTGTGTCCTTCTGGAACTGAGGGCTCCAGAACTTGACACAGTATTCCAGATGTGCTCTCACCAGGGGAGAGTAGAAGAGGGAGAGAGGGGAGGAGAACCCCTCTAGATCTACTAACCACTCCCCTTCTAATCCATCCCAGGGTGTCATTTGCCTTCTGGGCCACAAGGGCCCATTGGTGTCTCGTAGGACTCTTCCTCCTACACTGCTCTCCAACAGATCAGTCTCCAACCTATACTGATACCTGGGGCTGTTCTTGCCTAGATGCCAGACTCAACACTGCCCTTGTTGAGTTTCATTAAATTTCTCCCCAACCTTTTGCAGCCCATTGCAGGAGTGGAGTTCCTTCCAGACCTTGCTTGTTCAAGGGTTTTGTACCATGCATTAGTCACGAGCTGATCTGCAGAGCTGAATTTCATCCGGAGAGGCTCTTCAGAGGTGCCATGGTACACACCATAGCTCAGGTTCTCTTCTAGATAATAATAAAGGTTTGACATATAGTTACAGATTGATCTGGTGAATTGTATCACTTCTCTCACGTAGCAGAGACTGTTAATTCCCCTGTTTCTTGCATAAAAGCAGCCTGCTTTTCCCTTCTGTTCCTCCTCTTAAAGCACTCAGCCCAGGTGAAGACTAACACAGTTGGAACCGAACTCAGCTGTAAAGACCTTGTTTCCATTGCTTCGTGCAAGTCATTCAGGAAGACAGGTAAGCAAACATGTCTGTAATCACAAACATTTTACAAATGCAGATCTGACAGGGTTTTAGGAGAAGCTATACATTTTATTAGATCCACAGACACGACTGGAGAGAATAGGTGTGATAATAAACACTTTTTCAGGTCTGAAACAGAAGCAGCTGTATTCAGATGAAGAACAGCCATGCTGTGTCAGTAGTTCCACAATCATTTCTTTTGGCAATAGCACCAATAAACACATCTAAAAGATCACTAGAAACCCAGTAAAATTTTGCCATCACACAGCTGAAACAGCACAGCCACACTGAGCATGCGGGACCAAGGCAGGAGATTGGGGGAATCAGAGGAGATGGAGTGTTTGAGTTTGCTGGAGAGTACCTGCACATCTCCTACAAGAAATGCTCCTAACTTTTCTGTAGATTAATGAATTACTGTATAGCAACATTTAGTTCTTGCTGAGAAGGAAGTGGTGACAATACCAACCCCAGTGGACAGACGGAGAGTATGAAATTGTTTTGTCTCTGGTAAGAAATGAAAAGAGACATGACAATCCTTCCATAGCTAAGCCCCAGTTCAGTGATACAGTCAGTCTCAGCTGACCTGCAGGCCATATGCCATGTGGGAAACATGTAACTATGAGGAAACGGAGGTATAAGCAGATAAAAAGATTAAACAATAAAAGAAAAGCCACTGAATCTCAGGTAAAAAACATCCAATCTTGAAAATAAAGGAAATGTAAAAGCCTGATGTACAAAGTAAATGTCAGAGTGAGCACAACTAATGCTGGTCCTAGACTGCCTGTTGATTCAGAAGAGCTCTCAAAGTTAAAAAACCCACATGATCATCCCATGAACAAGAGAAAATTAATTTCCAGTTGAAATTTTCCTGTTTCACAGGACATGAGTTGCTGACTCACACTGTCATAAAGTACTAGCTGCAGTTCTGGGGAATGGTGCAGTGCCCACCTTTCATGGGAAGCAGTAGCTGAAGACATGCCAGCACTTCAGATGTAATCTACCACAACCTCTCCCCAGTTCCAGCTTGCAAACAGAGCAGACTCTCAGGCCATTATAAATAAATGGCTAAATAAATCAGAACTAGACACCGGGGGGTAAATTTACAACATGGTGTGTAATGGGTTTAAAGTCAGACTGTCCACGACCGGTTAACCATAGTCGCATGTCTAACTTACCGAGACCAATGATGAAAGTTTACTCCCCTAAGAAACATCAACAGACTAATCCTGCAGCCATTTACTCAGCAAAATCCCCACCGATTTTAGCAGGAGCTGTGCCTAATGGAATGCTACAGCACATTACAGGCGGAAGAAGGTGAAGGAAGCTCTAAGAGTCAGCACATGGCTATTCCTCACCCAGCACATCTGTTCCTGCCACAAATGGCAACTTGGTCCTTATCAATGAAGCAAACACACAAATCTCTCATATGCCAGATCCTCACTCCCTCTTCTGTCACAGCCAGAAAAATATCTACATAGCCCAGAGCCAGGCCCCTTCTTTGGAGCTCATTGTCTGAGTATCCTGTCAATTGTGTGCTATTACCCTTAGCTTTATGCCCTTATAGTGTGTTATATCATTCTACTCCAGTGCTGACTGCTTGAGCTCTTTAAGGCTCTTGAATAGCTGTGATGTTCGCCTGAGCAGTGAGTGCTCAAACTGCCACAGTGGTTAGCACTACAGTTACTGCTGCCAGAAATGCTTGTTCACTGCATTATAAATTTGAGCTGGTGTTGTGCCTTGTTCTCCAACAGTGTTTCTGGAAGTTTCTAATCTTGCAAATCATCCCAATGATGGTTATTCTAGAATGGGCATTTCCAGTAGAGAACAATGGGACCAGAGCTCAAAATCCCAGCATCTTCCTTCTCCTTTCACCCAATAGACATTTTTCTGGGTAAGATCTCTTCATCATCACAGCTTTAATAGAAATATAAGTGGTTTTTTTGCATAATTTAGATCTGCTAAATTATGCTTCAGCCAGGCTGGCTGTACTGTGCATCTGTACAGAAACTGAGTAATTACACAAACTCATAGAATCATGGTATGCATTGGGTTGAAAAGGGTCTTTTAAAGATCATCTGGTCCAACATCCCTTCCAATGCCCCCTCCTTCATCCAATTTTATTTATCATAGTAGAGAAAAATAGAAGCACCGGCAGTGCTGAGAATCCCATAGAATCACAGAATGTTATGGTTGTAAGGGATCTCAGAGATCATTTCATTCCAACCCTGCCACAGACCAGATTGCCCAGAGCATCATCTAACCTTGCCTTGAACACTTCCAGGGATGAAGCAGCCCTGGGCAGCCTGTGCCAGTGCCTCAGCACCCACACAGACACACAATACCGGCGCCCCCCCCCGCTGTAAGAGGTCCCCATTCTTTTCCTCAGATGAGCACAGCACATCACAGTGTATGATATGATTTCCTGAGATTATGTGGAATTGATTAATGCTTCAGGCAAAAGCCACATAGATCAGGATAAAATGGAGCTTACTGATACCAGCAGTGGATGTTTCAATGAGGGCTAAGACAGGCTGTAAAGCTAATTTTGAACAGGAGAGTTTCGATTCTGAGGAATACTCTGAAAAACTGTTGTGTTGTACAATCAGAGGCCCTGGGCATCTCTCTGGATTGCCCGGGAGCCGCAAGCATACCTTTTATTAGTTGTGACAGGGATCCTCCAGCCTTTGATCTGGCTAAGCTCTGTATCAGAGATCTCTATCTGCAGTGGGAGCCTGGGAACCCAGACAGTCACTTCTAATTGGGTGGTAAAATGCTGGTAAGTGAAGTTAACAACAGTATCCACTTTGCTTTTCATTTCCTTGCCGTTAACGAAGATAGAGTCACAGTTGTCAGAAACCTTAAAAGAAAAAACAAAAAAAAGCAAAAAAAAAAAAAAAAAAAGATTAATTGGGAAATGAATGAATAGAAGTTCCTGAGGAAGCACAAGGAAGGATACATCAGTCCAAAGACAACACTGATAATGTGCATCATATATATTGCATTTTCAGTTTTCCAATTAGTAACAAACAGTGATAAATGGACCCCAGGGAAACAGTTCTGCTTTCCTCAGTGGATACTACTCAAAGTACAGAAATAATTTAATGATGTTATATAACCTCTGTGAATCTTTTACACCAGGCAAATTAAACTCCTCAGGAATTAAATTCCATGTGCATGAAAGTTTATGTTTACAACTTGCTTAAAGAATGTAGGAAAAACAGGGCCATATGTTAGAAAGAAAAAGACTGACTCGGAACTATAAAACAAAATCTTCTCCTTTTTCTTTGAGTGCTGTAAAGCTGAAAGACAAAGATCCCCTTATGGCTCATGAGCAGAAGTGCAGCAGAGGCATTAATTTTTAGAACTTCTCAGAATTTTCTTTAGCAAAATGTCTTCATAGTTGCTCTGCATCATTATATGAAATGACTGCTAGACATAGCACATGGGCTGCGTACTACAACTCATTTACTCTCTTGGTCTCAGGGATCCTTTGGCTCAAAATTGAGGTTCCCAGCACAGATCCTGTTTACATCAAGAACATGATGCAGCAACACATCCGACATTCATCCTGGAAAGGCAGAACTACAGCTTCATGAGGTACAGGATTCTAATCTATTTATGAACATGTGCGTGTGTGCTTTTAGATTGTCACAGAATCATCAGGGATCGGAAAGGGCCTTGAAAGATCATCTATATGTATGCATACACATAAGCATACACTGAAATGCCTGTATAAGGGGTTAGTGCAGGAGTATATATATGTACAAGTCTTTGTATCTGTATCAATATTTGCACTCTGCTTTGAAGTGAGAGAGGTGATGGTCCCCAACAGAGTCCATGTACAGTGGTTTTAATCTTTTAAAGCCATGGCTTATGAGACTTCATTGTGTTACTGAAATGGACTTTGTTCTCTTGTCAGGACTGTTCTGGGTCATGTTGTATAATGCATTGAGACTCAGATCTGAAGGGATTCTGGCTAAGACAGTGATGAAATTCTGGTTTACTGAAGACAACTCATGCAGACTGCAGTGGGGAATGTGCTAAAACACAGGCTGGGTTTGCTCTGCAAACATTCCTCAAATCTTTCCTGATATTGACAGGAATTAGGGGTTACCAAGCCAAGAGCAATAATGAAAAATGTGTAGCAGATGTTTCTTACCTCTCAAAAGCAGCCCTCACATAGAACTTTGGAATTAAGTTTCTCTTGCCTTACATCTCAGAATAACATTGTTTTTCACTTGAACTCCAGTGTGTTTTATTATTGTCAGATGGACAGTACCTGAATTCTACTATTCTATGGAGCACATTTAAATTTTGTCTAAGAGTCTCTCCTAATGCTTTTAAGATTTCTAGGCCATGTACCTTGAGAATCAGTTACTAAAAACCTAAAGGCCACAAGCATCTGTACCGAGACCATTCAGTGACATGTTGTATTTCCAGAATGAGTGTGAAGATATTTAAAATTATGGCAACAGCTGACCATCTACCCACTAATGATCTATCAGATCGAATGAAACCTAGTGAGACCACACAACCAAATTTTTCAGATTGTCCCTGTTCGATCATCACTGTACAATGTCACATCATTCTCCTGTTACTGCCTATTATAGGGAACAGCTTCAATAAATATATTGCCAAGTGCTTTGAGTTTCTTTTTAGAAAAGCTCACTGTCTGGTGGGGTTTATCTCCATAAACAATAACCACACATAAAGATGCTCTTGCACACTGGCCATTTTGAAGTCAGTAACTCAGATCCTAATCAATGTGCAGAAATGGACATCAATTACTTTTTTACAAAGGGACTAAGCCACGTTGTGAGGCAAGGGGCAAAGGAACCTAAGTCACTCTTCTGGGAAGAATACTCATTCCACATGCATGAGTCAGCAATGTGTCCAGGCGGCCAAGAGGGCTAATGGTGACGTGGCCTGTATCAAGAATGGTGCGGCCAACAGGGAGAGGGAGGTTATCCTTCCCCCGTATTCAGCACTTGTTAGACCACACCTGCAGTACTGTTTTCAGTTCTGGGCCCCTCAGTTTAGGAAGGATGTTGAGGTGCTGGAACGAGTCCAGAGAATAGCAACTAGAATGGTAAAGGGCCTGGAATGTAGGCCCTACAAGGAGAGGTTTATGGAAAAGAGGAGGCTCAGGGGTGACCATGTCACTGTCTATAACTACTTAAAAGGTGGTTATGGTCAGGTGGGGGTCGGTCTTTCCTCCCTGGACACTGGAGACAGGACAAGGGGTCACAGTCTCAAGCTCCATCAGGGAAGGTTTAGACTTGACATTAGGAAAAGGTTTTTCACTGAAAGAGTGATCAGCTTTTGGAACGGGCTGCCCACGGAGGTGGTTGGGTCACCGTTTCTAGAGGTGTTTAAGGTTAGTCTTGATGAAGTGCTGAGTGGCATGATCTAGATGTCAGATGGTTAGGTTTACTTGGTTGGTTTTAGGTTGGACTGGATGATCTTTTAAGGTCTTTTCCAGCCTCACCATTACTGTGATACCTAATGAGTATCAAAAAACAGTTTGTCAGATAGCTGGAGAATGGACTCCAGGCTCAGGAGTACCACAAATCAGATGGAGCACAAGCAGTATCTTTGTTTCCTCCTCATAATGTGTTCCAAGTGTCTCTGGAAATTTTAAGCATCTGAGAGTTTCTGTCAGAAACTCTACATCTAGGGAGTTTTGTGAGAATTAATATAAGACAGAAATAATTAAAACAAATCAAAGACAGAAGGATAAACACGAAGACTGGATCGGGGGCTAACTAATATCTGACATGACAGCAAATAATATCTTAGATTCTCTTCTGGCTGCTTAAAATATTCTTATCTTCCTGTCAGCAGGCAAGAAAGGTGCTAAATTAGGGAACTGAAAAACAAATTTTAATTTAGTTTTAAAAATATCAGGCTAGGCTTACAAATTTCATAGGCTGTGTTTCTAGCCAGAACCATTCAGCCATTTCCGTGCTGACCAAGAGGTAAGTATAAATCAGTGAGTATAATACACCTGTAGAAGTTCATGTTGTTGCCTTGTGTAAAGTTCAGAACTCATGTTTCATTGACATTTATTTTCCAGAAAATAATCCAGCCTTGAAAGAAAACTTGAAGAGAGATGTTGTTGTTTCATTTCTCTATCTGGAATTTGGTTTTAACTCTATTAGGAACAAGCAATCCAAAGAATCCAAAGGAAAATTAAGTTTGTGCAAATTAGGGCGAAAGCCACAACTGAATCCAGTAGTGAAGTGTGTGGAAACCATGACCCTTAACCATTTGGGCCACACAAAAGCTCACCTGAGGAAGCCTATGTTGCACTCACATACATTTAATTTCTGCCATGTTTCATTCACTACACCTCACAGCAGTTGTTATTTGAGAGTAGCTTCATCTAAAGGAAATGAGAACTTCAATCATGTACAGAAAATGCCCAGCACTCCCATTTCACTTGGGATCTACTGTAGACCCAGCAGCACAGTGAATGATTTTTATCCCAGTCCCAGAAAACAGCTGTGATCTCAAGCTGACTGCATTCTGCCACTCCTCCGAAGTGAAAAGAGAATGAGAAACACACTGAGCTTTGGGGACTCAGTGTCAGCTGCATTCTTTGGCTGATGGCCTCCAGCAAACATTCCCCTTCACCTTCTACCCCTCTAAGTTTCCTCTACACTTTTCTAGTTGCAGTCAGACTGCCAGAAGTGGCTGATGGTGCTGCTGGAAAAGGAACTCATACAAAACTACTGCTGGAGTTTGGGAAATCTGTTTACATCAGAAAGCACTCGGGTTTGTTATGGGCAAGCTCTGGTGCAGCACGGCAGAGTTACAATCACAGGTGATTCAACACAGAGATTTCTTTTGAGCTGCTGCTTCTAAATGTTAAATCTCTCCTGCAAAAACTACACAGTAAGGAGACAGCGAAGTCTTGGACTGGCACCTTCTCACCTAAAACACACAGAGCAAGCCTGTCCAGCAGTCTGTCACCACCCATTGTCCACAGCCTGGCAAAACCAGAAAGTGCTATTTGAAGCAGTGTGCAATGAAGAGGGCAGGATGACCTGTGATGTGCTCTGGTATGGAGGTCAAGAGAAAGAACTGCAATTAACCTCTCTGGGCTCTGAAGTGAGTGGTTGGCTCCAGTCCCCAAAAGTAATTGTAAAAAGCACAATTTGCCCTGTCCAGCCTGTCACAGCCTCCTCAATTTAGACTAATCCAGCTAGTGATCCAAAGGAGAAAATGGAAAACTGTTTGATGTTCAGGGCAGCAAAAGTTTATGCTTTGTTTGGTGAACAGGGAAAAGGGAGGGAATGTGGACTAATAAGAAACCAAGTGGTTTGTCTTTACATGCAGATTTGACCCCAAAGCTCCTACCCTCCTCTCATCTCACAGGTCTTTTTGTAAGGAGACTGGATGATGTAGAGGCAACAGAAAACAGTTGCAATCCTTGTAGCTGTTAACCATTGTTGTAGCTTAAACTCAGGAGATTCTCAGTTAAGCAAGAGTACTCTGCTGAATTCCTGCTTGGCACAACCATTTTTTTCTCAGGCCCTCTGTTGTTGGGGAGGGGACCAAAACACAGCTTCAGGAGAGGCCTGAAGGAAGGTGGCTCCAGTCCAGCACTGCCAATCTGTCCTATAGCTCTTTTCATATCTGATTTTTTTAACACACAATCCCAAGGGGATGATGATACTTTTACAATCCATTTATAGAAGAGGGAACTGAGGCATGTACAGGGTGTATTAGAACTGGGTCTAACACAAGTGTTTTCAGCTGAGAGCTGTAGCCATTGGGTTCTCTAGTCAGATCCACAAAGGATCTAAATTTGAAGTTTGAACTCACTAGATAAGTTCTTTGGACACTTGCTTTCAAAGGAGACTTCACCAGGACTTCAGCAGAACTGGTCTTTACAAGAGGCAAGTTTTTGCCTGGAGTCATTACCATTACTGGCATTACAAATACTTCAGATTAATGGAAGAGATGTGCAGACGTCATCAGTTTTGTAGCCCTGGTTTTCTCAACAGCAAACCTCAACCTTTTCCAGTCCCTGCCTGAGGCAATGCTGGGACTGATGTCCAGCACAGGAGGCAGAGCCCAGAACAGGGTCTGGCTGCAACCATTAAAGTCCTCTGGAAACAGACCCACCCACCACTGGTCTCAGGAGCAATCTGGTCTCCTGTGGTTGAAATGACACGACAGCAAACTGCAGACATTTATAAATAGTCAGAGAGGCAGCGCACACTACTGCTCTGCCGCGGATGGCAGAGGAATGCAGGAATGCAAAGTCTCATTATCATGGCTGAGGTTATAATGAGAACAACTCTGACAGGATTTGGAAGGGAATGGTGCCCAGTGGAAATGACTCATTCTCATAATCATGTAAAAACTGTAATTTTGTGGTATTTGCTGAATGGCTTCTTTCCCTTCTTTTCTGCATGTTGCTCCTGGCATTGTCTTGTTAGCCCATTAGAAAGGACTTGCTGAACTACTTCAGACCATTCTACTGTGTGATTTTCTCCTGCTTCTTGCATCATTTTTATCTGGCCACAGCAAAGCTGTAGGTGGGATTATTTTATTTTTCTGGTTTGGATAATTTTGTACTTTATTTTTATTATTGCTATATGCTTGCTTTAGAAGCATGAGCTGAAACTGCTTCCTCAGCCTGAGGAAGCCTTAGAGTCAGCCAGTAGCTGAAAACAAGAACCATTGTTCTTGTTCCCATCAATCTTCTTACTCCAAACAACCAGCTACCTCCATGCCTTCTCCAGCTTATTCTTCACTAGGCACTCCCTGAAGCTATTGCTGGAATCTCTAAAAAAAGGAAGGAAAGCCACAATAAAATAAACAAAGGTTTTTCCCAAGCTCCTTTCAGCTAATAAATGATGTTTTTGTATAAATGCAAATTTATACCTGATAATAGTTAGTCTAGAAAATATTGGATGTCTTGTTTTGCCTGTAGCTGTATGTAATGTCATGATGTGTTAATTATTCAAATGCACATCATTTGCCACATGCATGTGTCCAGTGATAACCTAACAGTAGGACTTTTCATTAAACTGTATTTTAAATTAAAATTAATTGTCAAGGTTTGAATTACAGTTCTGCCCAGAACAACTTACTGTCTTCTTCGGGTCTTGGGTGGCAGAGACCATCCAGTGTCTCACCCTGAGCTGTTAACTGCACAGAAACCTCTGCACAGCCCTTCAGAGCTAACCTGTCAAACTCCCTATTCTACTGTGGCAGCAGGAGAAGTCACACTGTGCACCAGGGCCTGGCAAGGTAAGGACCACCCCATGAGAATCAGACTCTGCCCTTGCTTCTGACCCACATGCAGCAACACAGCCTAGCTATCAGAGCAGTCCCATATTGTGTGTATCAAAGCATCACATGTGGCCTGCTGGGACTAATACTGCACTTATTTCAGCCTCTTCCCCATGCAAAGATTCTTCTGTGCAGTTACTTCTGGCAATGGCTCTGCTTTCCCTACCCCAGCTACATATGTGTATGAGGGTCTGCAGAGACTGGCTCCAAGCAATTTGAGGCAAATGACACATTAAGAATATGGAGAGTAAAGGATGGTAAATGACACAATGCTGAAATTGAAACTAATGAAAACAGAAGTTTTATTCCCTTTTAATTTTAGACATGTGTGGAATAGTCTTGGAAGTGTCATCTTTGAAACAATCTTTTCATGTTAATTTGTTTTTATTGGCAAATCCGTTCTCCGAGTACTGTTCTCTGGAATAGCTGCTGCAGTTGCAGATGTAAGTGTTGGCTACAGGTATCCCTTGAGATATATTCTAGGGGATTTTTCCTACTTTGAAACAATAGCAAGAGTTTAAGTCAAGTATTACCCATCCCACATGTTTGAGATGTTTACTTTTCATAGTACCAGCGAATAACAGTATTAAGCAGAAACAGTACAAACACTGTACATCAGTGTACAGTGTATCCATCAGACATGGATATAGTGCAGGTCAGGGGAAGTCACTATCAGCTCTCACAGGAGAAAATGTGAAATCTGAAACTCATCAGGGTGTGCCTGAAGCACTTCCAATGCTCTTCATCCAAACTAGTCTTAAATTGCAACATCTAGCCAGAAGAAAACCATGTACTTCTACACAGAAACAAGAGGTACCCTTGTCTTGTCTTCTGGGGAAACTTGGACTGGGGTAGGAAAGTTTGTTGAGCTCCTCCCCAGCTCTGTGGTGTCCTGTAACAACAGGCTGGTCACATCAGCTGTCAGTGACAACAATGCTGTGTTTGGTTTCATTACTTTCAAATGCACCTGCTCTTTTTTCTTAATTACTCAGAGTCTGCTGATGTCATGGCTACACAGCTGCACAGAGAACATCACAGGCACAGTGATATCTGAGTGCCGGACTGGCCCATCCCAAAGACTTTGTACAAAATGCAAACAGTAACATATATTCAGGCCAAAAATGTAATGACAAAGAGTTAGAAACAAGATCAAAAGGAAAACATTTTGTCTGGGAAAGCACACACTTTGGAAAAGCAGATAATAAATGAAAGTGCTGGTGTCCAAGAGACCACAAAAATGTGACGGTCTGAACAACAGGCTAATGGAGGGAAGCACTAGCTATAGAGCTCACAGAGAGCAACATGCAGGCATCAGGCTATGTTAGCAGCATCTTAGCAGCAATGAGCGTAATAGAGTTAGTGAGACCCTATTGTTTTATTGAAGAAGCCTTCATCACTGTAGAAGTCACTGTTAAACACTAGATGGGAAGAGATGCAGGATGTTGTTGAGAGAGATGGGACTAGGCATAGTTTGTAATGATGTGAATGAGTATTTGAAGTGTAAAGAGTGTTTTTACCTTTCAACCCCCATTGAAATGCACTGAACTAGAGGGAAGGACAGCATGGAAGACATTAACATTTTGGTGGAACAATGAAGACAATTGCTGTGGCTTAGAAAAGGTGCAATGATCCATGAATGTACGATGAGAATTTAAAAACCTGCTGCATTGAATGAAGTGTGCGCTATTCAAAAACTGTTGATCTATGCAAAATTATTAGACAACACATGAGATCTGCCAAGATTTCAGTCCCAGGTGCAGAGCAGCTGCTCTTATCCACTTTCCCTCATGCTGCGCAGGGGCGTTCCTGCAGGAGATGATAAGTTTGGCGGGTGCACAGGTTGAAAGGGGAGGACCATGGAAGGTGAGTGTGCTTTCAGACTGTGCTCTGCTGCTCATCCTGACTTCATTCAGACTCCTTAATAACTGCTGCATAGCCACAGCAGTGGTGCAGCTGCTGGGAAGGGCAGATGCTTTGGCACTGCATCCTTATTGATTACGTAGAGTGAGTCACTGGAAGTGATTGAGGGGCAGCTAATAGCGGCACATGTCAGCTGCCAAAATGTTCTCTGCTCCATGCAACCAAGTTTCTTTACTAACCAGCTGAGATCCTAAATGCACTTCTAGAAAAATCAAGCTGAGGAATTCTGCGAGAATTAGACATTCCTGCTTCTGTTCTCCCCAGTGATTTATCATCACCATTAGGAAAGAAAGATCATCTTCAGTGGGTCAAATCAATGGCTGTAGTAAGATGTTATTGTCTGTAGAAGATAAAGGAATATGTTTGTTCACAGTACCTGCAACACACAGTGACTGGTCCATCAGAAACCTCAGCTCCCCTGCACAAGAAGAAATGATGCTTGACACCAGTAACTAAAAAGTAGCCTTGGCTCTATTGGTTTTAGCACAGTCATTTCTACAGTGAAGACATGGTGAAGGTAAAAAGGGAGCTCTGCTCTTTCCCATCATTTCCATTCCTGTCCCAGATGTCCCAGCTAGCCCTGACTCTGGGCTGTGCTGTGTCATCTCCTTAGCGACTGCCCATGCTGAGCTGTGCTCCAGCAGCAACTGGCTACTTGCAGGGAACGGTCTCAGGGAAACAGAGGGAGATCCTTTAGCATGAATGAATGTACTAGAAAGAAAAAAGTCTCCATATGTCAAAAATACAGCCAGATTTCCACTGAAGTGTACACTCCGGGAGCTCTTGAAATTGTCAGGAAGTGACTGAATTACACAGAAAATCTTTTCAAAGGAAATACTTCACTTTAATGTTGAGGTGACACAATCATGACACTTAGCTCAGCTGCTTAATGTGATATGTTGGATTGGCTTCTGTTTAGGCACAGGTCTAAGATCATGCTGAAGATAGAAACACAGCTTTGACTTAGAAGCTCAAGCTCTGCTTATAAATTCAAAGGCATTACTATACGTACACATCCTCTCAGTCAGAAGGGATCCTTTGAAAGGAGGTCCCTATAGAATCCACTGTTTCTGATGGCTGCACACCTGCAGTCCTCCTTCTAGTGAAGGGTTCTTGTCAGGCCAGGGAAGGGAAAATCCAAGATAAAAAACAAGGGAGGTCTAAGGATGGAGGCAACAGTCTCTGTGGGATCAGAGACAACAGAGCCAGAGGGTGCCTTGGGGCAAAGGTCTCCTAGTGTCACCCACACGGGGGCAGCAGTCATAAATCTTCTAAGTCACAAGGAGGTTGCAGGTAGCTCATGAGGTACAAGAATGAAATTCTAACCTGATCACAACAGCAGCAGCCTTTATGTTCTCCACTTGGAACAGGAGACCTGTGAAGTGTCCCTCTGGTGTGGCAAGAAGCGCTCCCTTAGAACAAAACAAATCCTGCAGAAACAGCCCCATTTGGGGAGGATGCTCAGGGTGAAGACTGCTCTGTCACTGTCTGTTGTTTGATTTTTATGTGTGAATAAATTCTAACTCCAGCAAGGGGAAAAGCAGCACATCGTGGCTGGAGTGTGTGCAGCGCAGAATAAGAAACTTCTGTGTACAGCTGTAAAACAGATGTTTGACTACTGCACTGATAGTGATGGAGACATTGTTCTGAAGATGGAAATGGTTTTTCTGTGAAGTGCACCAGTAGTGGAATCATTTCTACGTAAAGAGTCAGCAGAACTAAGGGGCTGCTGGTATCTCCTGCTAACACCCCCTGCCTTCTTTTCCTCTTTCATTAGCCCGCTGGAGCGTTTGACTTTTAAATGTCTTCCACCATAGGCAACAGTCAGTGCTCAGGAGATGGCATTGCCAAGGATGACAGCTTTCCTACTACCCAAACATACCCCACATCTCACACACCTGTCACAAGTCACTGAGTCGGTTTTATATTTCTATAGAGGTTCTCTGCTAGTCTCCTTGATGTATTTTACAAAGAGAATGGAATGTCATAATCCTTTTCACTAAGAAGGGGACACAGTATCATAACCATTGAAGAGAAGGGGAGTCCTGAGATACATGGTTTGTTGCTTAGAAGAAGCTTTTGGGCAGGTGGCCCTGCACTGAGCTAAACCTCCCAGACACTGGGAGGTGATAGAGGTGATGGAGCACTGGAGCAGGCAGCCCAGAGAGGTTGTGGAGTCTCTTTCTCTGGAGACTTTCAAACCCACCTGGATGCATTCCTGTGTGACCTGACCCTAAGTGGTCCTGCTCTGGCAGGGCGTTTGGACTAGGTGATCTTTCATGGTCACCATAACTTTCCGTGGTTCTGTGTTTTCTCAATACTGTCTTCTCAGCCGACATCACACATTATTATTTTCCCGCAATGTTGGATGCTGTGGTAGGATGGCTGTCACGCCCAGGACTTCATTTCCTATTTCATCCTGAGATCTTCAAATACTTTCTCACATTGATCTCTCACTTTTATGGCAAAGGAGGGTTCAGTGAAGTTTTGTTTGGGACTTTAACTAATCATGCTGCTAATAACCGTATCTTTTCTTCTGTCCACTCACCTCATACTCTGATAGAGTCCATATTCTCTCCTTTCAGCCCTTTCTTTCTGCTTTTTCTTTTCAGCTCTCTTTTCATTTTTCTCCATTTAAGTTCTTAGACCCTATAGCAATTGGCTTCCCCTCTCTGTTTTATTCTCCACACACTTTGAAAAGGGGCTTAAAAGAGTCAGATCCACACATCCTCTCAATTTCTGTTGGTGATGAGTGGCTAAGACAACCCTTCTGAGAAAGGTAAGAGTCAGACAGGCATTGTCTTGATGACAGAAGATTTGCTACCTATAACAGATGAGCTCTTGAGGTTCTAGAGTAGCTGAAACCTCTCCCCAAACCTCTTGCCTTGCTAGGAAATGTCTTTAGCCACTGAGCAGCAGCAAGGCACAAACACAACATTCCTGTGACTGAGCAGCTGGGCCTCGAACAGCCTGGAGCTCTGCCTGCAGGCACACTGGAGAGGAAACATGTTCCTGGACATGCACTGATCCCTGGAAAAGCTAAAAGAGGCTTCCATCGAAACTGGTTTGGCCAGCATGGCCGAGACCAGGGAGTACTGTATGTCCGTATATTTACTAGTTGCTAAAGGATAACATGAAAAAGGACACAAGGGTTCTAACCATGGGCATAGGTCATGAAAGTAAATACTCCAGTCTTTCAAGGAAGGAAGATCCATGATTTTAAAAGGAAATATTTCTGTTGCTAATAATCTCAGCTTTAGAGCATGACACACCCTTGGAACAGGCATGTCCAAAGTCAGTGTGTGGCTATCAAAGCTGTTAGATTCTCTGTACTGAAGTAACTATACGTATTTTATGCAGGTCACAGATGTAGTCCTATTGCTTTAACTTGAGCAAACACCCATTTTTGTGGGAGTAAGATGATTGTTTTCTTACACTTTGCTGCCTGTCATCTTCCCTAACATGACAGTCTGCAGCTGGCCCAGGTCACTAGTTTTCAGTGAACTCATGTTCAATGCAAGAATTTGCAGTTATTGATTCAGCATTAAGGGCCATTGTGCAGATGTGATCTGCCTTGCCAGGCTCCATTTCTAGCCATGCACTCAGGTTCAAGGGGATTATTCAGTGTGGATTTATTCAAATTAGAATAATCAAAACATATTTCTGGTGTCCTGTGCTGCTTGAGAAGCTGCTGTCTAGAAAGACACCTGCACTTTGAGGTTTGTATCTCACATAGTGTGCAGCATTTGAAAGGCATTGAAAGAACTTCAGGAGCCATGGAAAAGGTTTGGTACAGACAGTCAATTTCTAATGAGCTAAGAAGCTCAGCACCAGTGGACATCTCTACCGTCCCAGCGAGCAGCTCATACAAAGTGGTTGTAGCTACAGCCAAGGGATTAGACGAGGTTGCAACAGCATCCTGCACTGAGTTAAGGAGTTTGGAAGGGATGGGTTGCTCCAGCTATATTCCTGCTTTTCAGGAAACTATAGTTCTTTTCTTTCAGCTTCACCCTATAGTTCTTTATTTAGCATCACCTTCATTTGCAGGTACTTCAGGCTTTTCCTTGAGCTTGTTTCAGCTCTTTCTGAACTCCCAGTGACAGACAGAAAAATAATTACTTGGAAGACAGGAAGAAGCAGCCACCTTCCAAATCTCTTCAGTCTCACTAAACAAGATCCCTTCCCATCCTGACCCACAGACACTCAGTCAATGCCAACAACTTTCTCCAAGCAGCCATGCTCCTGTATAAAACCATCTGTGCCTTCTTCAAACAGGCCAAAGCTGGCAATTAGACAGTGTCAAGTATGCTAAGAACAGAAGGTCTCCGCACGTGGCCGTCTACTACACTTTAGAGACCCATCCTCACCACAGCATGGTGAAAAAACAGTTGCAACTTGAATAGTTACAGTTGTGTGGTGTTCACAGTGAATACTGGCACACATCCACATGTTGTGGGCTCTACTGAACAAAGAACACAAAACAGAAGCCTTCCAGTAGCTTAACTCTCCCCTCTAATGATGCTGGCTGTGTCTTCCCTATGTCACCATGGCTAAGGGCAATTATTTAGGATCCAGCTGTGCCTGTATGGTGCCCTCCCAGTGTAATGTTGCATAATGAGACAAAAAGCCATCCTGGTCCTCCACAGAGGAAGTGAACAGGAGATGTCACAGGGTATACTCTAAGGAGGAGACCCACAACTCTGTCAGTCTGCTGAAATGAAATGCAGCCCCAGAGCTGCAGGTGCCATTTCCTTTCCTCCCTTTATTTGCGCCAATGCCACTTTGTTTCTCTTATGACACTCATGTCCTGCTCTTCACCCAGCAATTTTGCAAATGCTTGCTTACAGTGCCAAGATGTGCTTAAAACACAGCAATGAAGTATTTACTCCAAGGAAGGATTTTCTCATTTTACACTGTTAAATCTCTCATGCCAAACTCACTGCAGGTTGGGAAAATCTAAAAATCTACAGCTTCTGTGTGGCAGGGACTATTCAAATCTGCCATTTACCAGTACTGGTGCATTGAAATCTTTTATTTGTGGGGTGGAAATAAAAGATGTAGAGAGCAAAATCTCCCCTGGCAACATGTACTCTTGAAAGACCCTTTCAAAGGAAATATTCCAGCAGTGAGAAATATTTAAGCATGCTGTGTTCCTGACTTCTCCTTCCTCTCCTCACTGCTTCACAACTTCTGCTCTTAGTATCAGAACAATAGAATTCTTTCTGCCCCATCTTATGAAACCCTTTTACATCACCTTTGTGCACTGGGCTGGGGAAGGTCTCACACCCAAAGGTTCTTTCACACAGTGCTGTCAGTATTTTGTTTTTTTTGCAGCCAAGTGTTATCAGCTGGCCATACAGCGCTCAGGTTTTGGGGAAAAAAGAGTAATCACTGTGTTCTGAAATACTGATTACATCAAATGGCAGCAAGATTGGAAGACAGTAATCACGCTGAGCTCAAGCGATTAAAAACTCTCTTGGAAAACTGGCACTTGCTGTGCCTCTGTGGGAAGAAACAAATTTTGAGGGAGAACAATAAGGAAGGGCGTACATTAATTTAACTCTGCAGTGGGTAATGCTGAGTGTAAGAGATCTAAGGAAGACCTTTGTGTCTTAAGGATTTTCTTTTATGTCTTCAGCAGAAAATCCAAGAGCTGTTGGGAAGGGGTTGCAAAATAAATCAAACAGTAATCTCAGAAGCAGCAATTGGCAAAGAATAAATAAATAAAACATATAAATAGGAGATAGCATTTCCTGCTAAGACCTTATCAGCTCTGACAGTGCATCTCACTCAGAGAATTCTCCTTTGCCAGCATTCCCTGGGTATGTTATCCCCCTCCTTACTGCTAAGCTGCACTGGTGTTTGTACAAGTGATGCATAGAAGGCTTCCAGAATACCTGTAGCAAGCCCTCTGTAACCCATGTTCAGCCGTAGGAGGTGCAGGGTAGGCACCATGCCCACACTTCCACACAGTGCATGTAACTCAGATAAAATCCCAAATCTTCTGAAGTGAAGTATAAATGCATTTTACAGCCTTTCCATGATTCTTGCAAGAATTCATATATCATGTAAAGGATAGTACGTACACTTTATGACAAACACTTATCACAGTATCAAAGTAATGATGAGGCTGGAAAAGATCTTAAAGATCATCCATCTCTGTACAATATGGATCTGTCCAACTTGGCCATCTCTGCAGTGTTACCCATTCACTGGGCAGAGCAGATACCTACAAACTCTGACTTTTCTGTGTCTGGATTGGATGATCCAGAGCAGAGTATCTCACCTCACCCAGTGCCAGTGGTGTTCAGGAAGCCTGACTCCTGTCAAGCTGAACCACCAGATACATCAGTTGTTCTTCTAGACATTGCACCTCTCCAGTGCTGGTTACTGGATCTGAGGCCATCTCCCGCACAGATGTGTCACTCACAGAACCTGTCAGCCCCTGCCACGAACCTTTTCTCTGGGCACATTTTGAAAAGCAAAGCAGGTGTCCAGCAGTTGCACCCCCATTTCAGACCACTATGGAGACAGGGTAACCCATTCAGCCTGGCCCAGAGCCCACCCTGCCAGTAGGGCAGGAGGAATTCTCATGCATTAATTCCTATACAGGTATGGACCTATACCAAAGGCCATTTGTATATCTTATTGCTTCCCTGACTGCCAAGGAAATCTGGTATTGTACTGTTCTTCTGCTTTTGAATCTGAACTGACAACTTTTTAAGCAAAGTCAAGTGTTTTGCCATACAGTTGTGAACAGATATGTACCAAACACAAACTGTGAAAACTGACCAGCTGTCTGGAACAGAAGTACTAAGGAGGCTGCAATTCCTGTTAATCTCCCAGGACACAGGCATGGTGTGAAGCTGATAGTGGCAGTAGCTGACACTGACAATAATTTGATCACTACTTTAGTAGAAACACACAAGCAATATGCTTATTTGTCCTAGAATTGCAGAACACTTTCAATGCTCTTCCTCAAGAGAAATTCATCCAAGGAGTAAAATTAAACAACCTAATATTAATGAATAAGTAATACATTTTCACACTGGGTTCGGTGGAAAGCTGCTTAGTGCCCCAGCAGAGCATCACAGAGTTACAAATCTGGCCCAATGAGGAATTGCAAAATGTAGAGGTAATGTATTCTGTTCCCATTTCCTATGGAACAAATGTAAACTTTAAAGTTTTAATCACTGCTTGACATTGTGATTTTTAAAGATATACCTGGACCCTACTGTAACAGCCTGACCTGACTCACAATAGCAGTTAAAGGAAGTCTTTGATGTGGCAGTGAATGGTTTGTACAGTGACATGAGCATAAATCAGACCTAAAGAATCCACAACACAAAACTAAATGCTAAAATCCTGTCAACTTTTTAACCCCCAAAACACTGGGCACACTGAAGCTGATGAACACTCTTACCAGATTGTATAATGCAACTGAAAGAAAATCCACAACCCACTGTGTGTCTTCTATGTACTTCATGCAAATGCACAGAGAAATAACATTTATACCTTTTCTTGGTTCTTTCATCCCTATTTAATGAGCTTTCTGATTCGTTCGTCCAGAATTTAGCAACTACTCTATAGAACTGGATCTTCCCCATTCCTCTCAAAATCCTAATACTCTCCAATCCTGATGTGTGAAGACACAAATCTGCCTAGCTACCTGTCATTTCTTCTCTTGTTGTTCCTACAAAGGAAATCAAAACAGGTTTTACTCTGATTTCCAAGTCTGCATTACAAGAATGTTAAAATATTAATAATTAAAAACCAGATAAACCACCTTCTACCACAGAGTAGGGAGGGAGCTGGTTACTGTCACTGGTAGGTGCTTTTTATGTCAAACTAATTAACTGCACTTCAAAATGACAGTGGCATGTCAGCCTTATTGGCTCCATCATCAGCTTCAAATACCTACCTCAAGGGAATGCACCTCAGAATACAGCACTAAAGCACAGCTGTGCGTAAGTCAAACCAGCAAAACACACACTCAGGCCACATTCAGGCTGTAATTGTGACCCAGGGAGCCAGGGGGACACAAAACTCTGGTTGCCTATTGTGCTCATAGCTGCTAGGCAGCCTCACCATGAGGTTCTCTGGAAATAAAGCCTGTTTGTGGGTTGAAAGACAGAGCATTGTATGTACATTTTAGGTACAGTGTTGGTGCCCCAAACACTATTTCTTGCTTAAAATGAGATGCTGTGCCATCCAGAAAACTCCATTGGCTGGCCACTGCCACTTCTCTCAACTACCACATCAGTGAAGAGGGCAGGAGATAAAGAGTTTTTTCTCATCCTGTAGCTGACAGCTAATGGCTGCTTTAACTTTCATTTTGCCCTCTGGAACACATCTGTCACTCCAGTGCCTTTCACACAGTGCCATGACTTCAGCTGAGAGCAAGCTTTGGCCCTAGGGCTTTTGATGACAATGGAAAACTGAATTAATTTGCCCAGCCAGGATGATAATTTGAGAGGTATAAAAGCCTCAGAATCCATGAGGTTCATGCATCTGCAATTACAGTATTTAAATGACCAGCTGCATTAAAGTTTATAAAGCAGAGCTAATTTCCTACAGAACTTGAAGAAAAAGACTCCAGAAGTTTGTCATTTTCTCCTGATAGCAGCTATTTACTGCTGCACTGGCTGGACTGAGCTGTTTATTCTGTGCACCTCTCAGTATAAAATATTCTAAGTTTATCCTAAGCAATATCGTGGTTTGGGCTAATGAATGTTTCCCGGGACTGGGATCCATGCCCTTTGTGTTTCTGTTCTGAGAGCAACCAAATGCTAAATCATAAAATTGTTTTCTTCTTCTGAAGCAGCAGCTGGTCCCTTGGAAGACACCATAAGCTTCTCTGCCGAAATCTGTGTAATTGCACATGTCGGCATGGTCTGTTCTTAACGTATTCTAGCCCAGACAAAACACTGCTTTCTCAAGCTGGCTTTGAAGTTTGTGTGTGTTTAAAAATAGCTTCATGAAGATACCCACATATATTTTGCTATAAACTGTGTACAATATGTACTGTATACAGAATATTAATTCTTCAATATGTGGTTGTGGTGAGGCTGCTTCACTGGTGTCATTATCGCTATACATGGAGCTGCTTTGTGGGCAAATATGATTCTAGACCCAAAATTTTAGCTTGGCACAACCATAAAACAATACAGATCTCAGCCTACAGGGCTGTGCAACAAGGTTTTGTGAAGACAAATCTGAAATATGCAGTAAGTGGCTCTGTTACTCTTCTCTGCACATACCTTGTCAAACTAGAAGACTAGCAGAATCTTATCCTGGATGCTGTGTCTAGGCACATAAAGGACAATAGGGTCATTAGGGACAGTCAGCATGACTTCACCAAAAGGGAATGCATGCTTGACCAACCTGATAGCCTTTTATGAGGGCATAACTGGGTGGATAGATGATGGCAGAGTGGTGGATGTGGTCTGTCTTGACTTCACTAAGCCATTTGACATAGTCGCACATAACATCCTCTCAGCCAAACTGTGGTAGTGTGAACTGGATGACTGAACAGTGAGGAGGATCATGAACTGTCTGCAGGATAGAAGCCAGAGAGTAGTGGTCAATGGGACAGAGTCTAGTTGGAGGCCTGTATCTAGTGGTGTGCCCCAAAGGATTGGTTCTGAGGCCAGTCCTATTCAATCTATTCATTAATGACTTGGATGAGTGATTAGGGTGCACTGTCAG
>VZRI01006498.1:0-136514 GCA_013397515.1 Upupa epops | reverse complement strand
TACCAGATCCAGGGAGGTTCTTCTCCCCCTCAACTCTGCGCTAGTGAGACCACATCTGGAGTATTGTGTCCAGTTTTGGGCCCCTCAGTTCAAGAAAGACACAGAGCTGCTGGAGGGTGTCCAGCGTAGAGCAATGAACGTGATGAAGGAAGCAGAACACCTCCCTTATGAGGAAAGGCTGAGAGAGCTGGGTCTCTTTAGCTTGGAGAAGAGGAGGCTGAGGGCTGACCTCATTAATGTCTATAAATATGTGAGGGGTGCGTGTCAGGAGGATGGAGCCAGGCTCTTCTCAAGGTCATCTAGTGCTAAGACAAGGGTCAATGGGTGCAAGCTGGAACAGAGGAGGTTCCATATAAATATCAGAAGGAACTTCTTCCCAGTGAGGGTAACAGAGCATTGGAACAGGTTGCCCAGGGGGGTGGTGGAGTCTCCTTCTCTGGAACCTGCTGGGACATTTTCCTGTGTGACATGGTCTAGGTGATCCTGCTTTGGTGGGGGGATTGGACTAGATGATCTTTCGAGGTCCCTTCTAATCCCTAATGATTCTATGATTCTATGAATCTGATGACCTGAACGTTAGGACCTCTGAAATTTCAATAAAAAGCAAAATCTGAAAGCCAACACGCTGCAGCAAGATTTGTTGTACCCTCTGCCTATCTCTTACAACTCCTAATGATAAACTTTGTATGGGGGAAAAGAAGGTAGAGTTTGGGGCAAAATAAGTAGTAATCTTAAAAGCTCTAATACAGAAGTTGGATGAAGTGAACAGAGCTCCATGATGTTTTATTATTGCTCTGACTTGGTGTAACTGTCTACAGGTACAGAACAAGATGTCAGCAAGAGGTTTCTCACCAATAAACACCTCTGGGGCAGAAGTATCCTTATCACATGTAAGAGAGACCTGAAACTTCACAGTGGAGGTCTGGAGGCAAGCAGAGAGATGTACGATCTGCAGGATACTTACCTCCTAAGTTTTTATTTTGCTTAATGGAGGAATGCTTCACTGCCATATACCTCTTGCCTGTGCCAGGCACACGGGGAGTCATTATTTCAAGGACTTTGTAATGGACTCTCAGCTCCCAAAGATGGATGGAGATGAAGCTGACAGTAACTAGAAGATGCTAATAGCTGATTTCATGGAGCTGATGGTACTGACTTGCTGGCACTAATCAGGTGGGATTATAAGGACAGTAGGGACAGGGAGATGGACTCACCAAATTAAACATTCACACTTCTAAAGCTTCCTAATGGAACAGCTGCCTGCCACAGCCCTCACCTGTCCCCTGATCTGGGGCAAGATGGAGTGGTTAAGCCTCTGGGGTTGTCAATCTTGAACACTCAGCAGCACTCAGGAAAAAAAATCTCTTAAAAAATAAGATCTAGTTCAAAATGAATTGTGCAATAAACCAGCTGGCACCGAAATAAATCCATCACATAAACAAGTACAGAGTCTTTCTACTGCTTCCACAAAGAGTGTAAACTCCTGGACTGAGCTAATCTCTGTGTGTGAGACTGCAAAACAAAGCTCTTAGGCAACGTAGTGATAAATATCAAAAATATGACAGATGGGGAAATACGTACTCTGCTGTATGTATGAGCACCTCCCATTCTTGATCACATACTTTAATGGCAAAGCAGCTGCAGAACTTCCAAATTACCAGCTCTGGCTTTGTTTTCAGAGCTCCTGCATAAACAGTTGTATTTAACAACTGCAGGCAGGCGCTTCTTTCTGTAAATCATCCTAAAAATGTGCTGTGAGTCTGCAGCAAGAAATTGTTCCTAAAAACCCAGTGTCATCTGAACTGGGGGACTGTGGCATCCCTCCCTTTTCTTAGGTCTTTTTTTCCTAGTGGTTTCCTGTAGTTGTAATTCTGCTGTATCCAGAGCTGTTGAATATGGTCCTCAGTCACTCCTCTGCTTTTTGCCTGGAAGAAAGAATTCTTCCTCAGATTCAATCTATTTTAGCTATTACCTTTCCTGCCTTCCTTACACTATTTTTACTGCACATTAGATAAAGCCTAGCTTTCTGCTACTAGGAAAATTAGATATTCTATTGTTTTCACATTAATTATATAGAGTTCAAGGTAAGGTTTGTGTTAGAAAAGTAGGGGGGAGGAATAGTTCACATCTTCCTTGCATTATAATTACAGAGGAAATTATGAAAAAGTGAAAAATAATTCATTTAAGTGCTTTTCTCTCACCAGCTAACAAGTGTGTTCTCACACAGACAGAGTTCATGGTGTGTTATTGAAGAACCATTGTTCTTAATGTACATCTCTGCCTGAGCATGACCAGACTCTTCCCAGTGTGCTCTACATGTGGGCAGAAATGGGCAAAATGAGGCCCTCTGCCTCTCTTCTGTTCAATTAAGGGCCCCTTTTAGCACAAAAAATTTTAGCAAAATTAGTCTGTGGTGTGACTTCATGGAAGCCATTTGAATTTCTGCAGAGATTAATCTGAACCATCAGTCATTTCTGTGTAACTTTGCAAAGGACAGAAAAATATGGCTAATCTAAGGATGATTTAATTGGGCAGCCTTCTCCCTTTCATCTGTAGACTACTAACATAAACAGTTGGACTAGGATGCTGTCCTCAGTAAAATTTCACTCACTCACTCAATGCCTCTCTGTGGGCGATGTTTGACTTCCACAGAACTATGATGTTTTCAGAACGTTTCTTCACATGGAATTACTATGGCTNTGGGGGAAAGGAGTGTATCGTTCCTGCTTGGATCTTCTAAGAGCTGCAAAGATTGACTGTGCCAAAGCCTCTCAGGCTACACTTCCCTCTGTAATAAATCATCTCAAGATGTCATCTCCACCACTGATGTTGGTCTAATTGTTTATTTCCCTCTACAGCTCAAAGGCCAGCAGGGACTTTGAAACCCACTGTAACAGTCCAGCAAAACTTCAGCAGTGCTTACACTTCCTGGCAGAGTGGAAGAACAAAGGAGGTGCCATGGCAGAACCACTTGAATCTTGTTCTTCAAAGTTTTTACTCTCTACCTGTGGAAACCGAGGCCCCATGTGTAGCACACATATAGAAAGGCTCATCCCACTATGCCTAGCGTGTGTTTTTCTCTCAGTATATTGCCAGAGTAGACGGGTAATTTATGCATTAATTCTGTTGACTTCTCACCACTTTGTTCTTTTTGGCTTCACAGCCCTGTTTAGCTGTGGTCAAGCAGGACACTGTGAAACAATTCCTTCAGGTGAATCCAGGCCAGAAGACCACTGCAGTTAATAAGACTAGCAGAGATAAGAATTTTGCCCATTTTGAGTCAACAGTAGCCTCAGAAACTACATAAGGCAGGCAGAGGAAAAGATATATTTCCCCACCTTGTTTACAGATAAGGAAATGAAATTCCAAGAGGGATGAATGACTTACCCACAGCCACACACGAAATCCACAAGAGATACGGAAATTAATCATAAAACAAATATTTTCTCACAAATGCCGATAGTATTGGATGTTCCTTTTCAATAATGGAAGAGTTTCACTGATTTACAGCAGTGCTTCCATCAAAATATTTTCTAGGGTACTCAGTTCAAAAATCGGTGGTCAGTATTATGACCTGTGCCCAGCTGTAGCAATCAGTAACAGTAGTGACCAGGGACTGTAGCTGAAGTTCACCTTGTGAGATTCCTTTGAGGAATCAACTCATGCTGAGGTAGGAAAATGCAAGGTCAAAAGGTACTAGGTGTGTTTCACTGTATTTACCACTAATGAGGAGAAAACAGCAGACTGAAATATTCTCTTGCTAGGAAGCTGATAAATAGCTAGGCTTAGGGAATGTATGACTTAGACGAAAGATTCACATCTCTTGCCTACAATTAATCACTTGTACATCTTCCGTTTGGCCATCTCAGAGTGATACTTACATCAATGCAATACCTATGGTAGCTGCACAGAGGCATATGGTTTGTATAAATATAACACAGCCTGGGCCCAAAAACTAACTTCCCTTCTTTGAGTCTTAATTGAAAATAATAGTGTTACAGCCGTGATTAAACAATTGTTGCATTAATTGTCTATCATTAACTATTAAATAGAAATAAAAGCTTAAGAATGTGACACTCTGCTCTGCCCAAAAGAATACAAGTATCTCTGCAATTACAAAAAAACAATAAAGGCAGAATTAACAGTGAGAAGAAGCTTAACATTAGGCAATTACATCCCAAATGCCTGACAACACTTATTAGAAGTTTTAGCAGTACAACCTATATAGAAAAGGCAACACGAATTTGGAAGCAAAGTCAATATTTACTTTACCAAAGGAGTTTATAAAGGGAATATGCGTTTTTCTGAAAAATATAGGCACATAAACCAGGTGCTAAATTTTAGCTCAACTAATTAATCGTTATGGATTCAATCTTGCAATGTTACATATATTTCCAGTTTAAAACATTATGCCTAAACAACAGCATTCAGTCTGAGAGCACCTCTCAGTGATTCGTGCCTCCAATCCATTACAACCGTGCTGCAATTTTCACAAAACAACATCACTCCCTTTTTCTAATCACCAGGATGAGGCAAGATGAGTTCAGCAACAACCACACTCAGACCTATTAGTTTTGTTCATTAAGTCTTAACTTAGAGAGTCAGGTGTGAGGAAGAGTCCCAGAGACATCCTCTTCTGTCAGCAATGTGATACCCGAATTATTTCACAGAGCAGCCAGAGGAAGACGTGATTTATTCCAAATTGGTCACTACTAAAAATGGGAGAATTATAATGCAAATCATATAAAAGCTGGGCACAATGTTGGCCTGTACTTTGGAAGAGCACTAAAACGAAAGGGAAGACACTCAGCAGCCTGAATGCACTGTGGAGAAGATCTAATTCCAGCTAGAAATACAACCTGTTTAGAAAAAGCGAAGATGGTCAAAGGGCAAGAGTTTTGCTTTTCTGAAGTATATAAATACACAACTGCAGCTGCAATTCTTTCTCTGCTCAGAGGTCAAAGAGGGATAGGACTCTTTTCCTGGCCAGTTTAGTGCAGTATTCTTTAACTAAAGGAAGAAAAGAAACTCAATTAATAGAAACAAAAGTCCACATAGACTATCTTTTTGATCTGGATCTGCAGCAATTTGCAGATGATAGATAACTTAGAGCTTGTGTTTATAATATGAACAACTTATTGTTCATAATTACCAATTTATAGTTAATATCTGCTGATCAAACAATAGCTATGTGTTACTCATCAAAAAATAATGGTAACATTCATCAAGGTCATCTGTTTGTTTGGCAAATAAATTAATCATAGACAAAGATACTAATATGTGTTCCTTCTGGTAAACTTGGTTTCCAGAGAAAAAAAATGTGGTTTTTTTTCTTTCCCCATCTGATGTAGAAAGGAAAATATAGAAGCTAGAGCACAACCAAGAGACTCAGGAGACCTATTCCATCACTGGCTGAGGCTAAACATTGGAACAGTCACTTTGATGAAAAGGGAATATTACACTGATGTCCTTGGCAAAATGTTTGGAGGTCTGCAAAGTCCTAGGCATTGTTATTGTATAATACAGCCCCAAGCTGTCACCTTCTCTGAGCAAACAGCAGCACACATGCCTGTGCCTAATAATTTGAATCTTATTTATGAATTTGTTGCCTTTGTGTTAAATGGAGATAAATCTTAATGAAAAAAAAAATAGAAGCCAGCACAGCTTGCCTGACTAAGGCTTTTGCCCAAACTCATCTGCCTTTCCTACAGCTACCCAGGCACCAATGGATGCCAACTCTCACCTCCTGTAATTCTCTACAAAATATACAGTTGCTCTCTAAGCTGTTAACTGCAAAGGTATTTCTTCATTGTTGGATCCAAATTGTAATGAAATTATGTTTGGTTTAGAGGATATAATTTATTCCAAAAATTGGACACAAGCTTATTCAGAGCTGTCAAAAGGTGAATGTTGTTGCAGCATATTGTCTTCAAAATAGATAGCTTTGCTTTATGCAATTGTTTAGCCATCTAAGGAACATGCAAATTTATCTGACAAGGTACAAGCTACCTATTAGGACCTTGGCAGTGCTATCTACAAAAAAGTTATAATAATAGCTTACAAATACACAGGTGTAGGATGTGGGTTTCAAATGCAATCCGAAGAGAACTTACAGCAGTGCTTGGGTCTGGAATGCATTCACTGTACTGACAGCTAGAATATCAGGAGAGCTCATTTCTTGAAAGCTACAAAGACAGTTTATCATCAGATCTACAGGTTACAGATTTACTATGTAAAAGGATGACTGTACTACCCTACTTTTACAGCATTTATATGTAATATACTGCACTTCCCTGGTATTGAAACAAAAAAACTATCTTTCTAGGACTACTCTAAGAAACTCATAAATAATACAAAAGAAACCCCACTCCTACACAGAATTCATTGTAGTCAATTCTTAAGGTCATTACAACAAGAAAAAAGCATTCCCAAAGTGCATAATAAAACAAATAAACCTATTAAAGCTCTTCAAAAGTAGCTCTTTTATGCCTAAAAATAATGTGCTAAAAGCTAAAGCCATGCAATGGTGTCAGAAGTCATGTACTTGATGTCTTGATAAAGTCACATTAATGCTACTTTCCCTTCAGTTTCAGAGAGGGAGAACCAATTGAACATATTATTTAAAAGAATAAAAAACACCACACCAAAATACATTGTTTAAAAGCTCTCAGTTAAGATTCTTTTTACACTATGATTGCTGTTTTCTATTCTCTGTCATGCTCCTACAGATTTTGGTTCGGTTCACTATCTTCACTCATAAGACATTCCACAATCTTCACTCATAAGACATTCCTGACTGGGAAGCAGGTGGTGCGTCAGGAGCTCACAGGAAACCTTGCTGCACACTATTACCATGCGCTGCCTTATTGCCAGTAAATAATGGATGCACAAGAGCCACACAAGAGCAACAATCCCTGTGTGGGGAGTTGACTTTTCCCAAGTGGGATGTATCAGACAACAAGTTCTTTCTCATCAGTGCTGGCTGGCCAGTGAAGAAAATCGGGACTCTGTCAGCATCCCCAGCACTCTGTCTAGTGCAGAACACACCAGCAACCTAGGGAAATATGCCAACCCCACATAACCTGTGGAGACCATAATGCTCGTGGCACAGTGGAAATAACCTGCCATTCCAAAACCAACCATAACTATAAAGCAACTCTTTGATATAAAATCCCAAGGGTGGTCCAGGTCCCAGTATGGTGGTGATGAAAGAGAAAAGCATGAATAGCCCTGTTCTTTACATGACATGGTGTCTTACCTTTATGACATCTTCATCTGCTGATTTGCACTCAGTGGAGTCGGAAACGTCAACCACAGACCCATCCTCCTGCACTGCAACAACCTTAACTGGAACAGACACTGTTTTCCCTGTCAGAATGGCCGTGTTAAGGACTTCTGTGTCCTGTAAAAACACACACACAAAGGATGTGCATTAACAAAACAAAACCCACCAGAGTGTCATGGATGGCAGGCTGATGAACCAAAGGTCTGCCTGGGACACTGGTAGGAGCACAGGAATGACCCTTCCCTGCACACACCCTTTGAGCTCTCTGCAGTCAACGGTTTCACAACTGTCTAAACAAAAGGCCACACCAAGACCATCAAGTTCTGGCAAACACCTAGAGCTCATTTACACGTCTGTCTGCTGTGGCAATGAAATCTGTAATGCAGCCCCACATCAAGGCACATCTGCAGCTTGGCAGAACCACAGTGCTGTCTGTTCATATACTGTCTCCTGATGGTATCAGCAACTCTTCCCACCCCTGCACCCCAAATCATGCCAGTGATTTGGGAGGTGATTGTCAAGCATTACAGTAGCAGCAGTTTCTTTCCATTCTAGCTAACAGTGCTGCAAGTTGACCATTTTCCCTTCATGGGACATAAACATGTGAGGAGAAAAACTATGCATGAGGTGGAGTGTTACACAGCAATGCCATCTCTATATGACATATTCAATTTTTCCCCACCAAAATCCTAGAGATGGTTTACCACATTTCTCTCTACTCCTGATAAATTCACAGCAATGGTTCTCTAATGACTCCATTAACAGAGCCTTCTATTTCAATATGGCTGCACCTTCATTAATTACTCCAGTACTATAGATTGCTGCAGAGGTCCCCGCACTGTGTAAGCAGGTATGTGGGGTGGAAGGAAACAGCCTCCAAAGAACCACAGAGCTGCTTAACTCTGCTCAACCGGTCTTCCTGCAGGTCAAAAACCACATGCACGTGCACACACACAGAGACACACACCCCGCAAGGAACAACCTGCACTTTTATGGAGATTCAGTTTGGCCTTCTTGAAAAGCCAGCAGTAGGAATCACAGAATGGTGTAGCTTAGAAGGGATCTGAGAGATCATTTATTTCCAATGCCCTGCCATGACCAACGACACCTCTCATCAGACCAGGTTTCCCAGAGCCCCATCCAACCTAGTCTTGAACACTTCCAGGGATGGACCAGCAACATCCTTCCTGGGCAACCTGTTCCAGTGTCTTAGCATTCTCACAGGGAACAATTTCTTCCTAAGAGCTGATCTAGCTCTTTCAGTTGAAACTATCCCTCTTGTCACTACAGTTTGTCATATACAGTCTTTCTCCAGCTTTCCTGTAGCTGCTTAGGGTACCTGAAACTGCTATAAGGTCCTCCCGAGCCTTGTCTTCTACACGGCTGAACAGCCCCAATTCCCTCAGCTTGTCCTCACAGCAGATGGGCTCCAGCCCTCTGATCATTCCTGTGACCTTTTCTGGACTCACTCCAACAGTTCCATGTCCTTTTTATATCAAGGACTCCAGAACTGGACGACAGCACTCCAGGTGAGGTCTCACAAGGATAGAATCATCTCCCTTGTCCTGCTGGTGACTCTTCTTTGATCCAACACAGGACATGGCTGTCCTGGGCTGCCCTCACACACTGCTGGCATAAACACTGCTTTGGATCAGCCCATGTTTCATTTGACAGCTTCCATAAAACTAATTTCTTGCCAGCTGGGGGAAAAAAGTTGCTTCAAACTAATCTAACTTTAAATACCATTATTAGAATTGGTGGAAGCAGAAATGGATTTTAGTGAAAGATTTTATGGCAGCTTGCATAAGGAGATATATTCACTATCATTTGCTTCTCTCTGCTAGCTAGATTGATAGAAAGTAATGGGCATTGACCACAAGCTAAGGACAGCTGGGGAAGACTGATAAATACTTACAACTAAGATGCATTAATAATCAATATTCAGAAAATTCTGTAAAAAGCACCCTGAATTAATTGAGTTGAAGTACTAATAACAAGAGTGCCAGGTCTCACTAATACAGTCTACTATAGCTTTATGGGCAGCCATGTTCCAGAAAAGAATTTAAGCATCTACTTGAGTCCATTTCTGCTCTGAACAGCACTGTAAGTACGTGCTCAACTTGACACTCAGGCTTCAATGTGATTTAGGCATTTAAGTGTTGTCCTGAATAGAGATGCCTTCCCGAATAATGCCTCATGAAATAAGTATATTGTCTGTATTATGCTCTCCATGAAGAATGAACCAGATGTTTCACACAGCAAATGACTGTCTAGTTTTTGTTTATGCTGAAGGGGCTCATTTATAACCAGCTTATATCCATGAGGGTGGGACCTGTGGAAGGAGAGAAGTGTGTGGCAGAAGTGGAAGTATGAAAGAACAAATGTAAAACCTTCACAGAGAGATTTCAACAAAAAGGCACTGCCAGGTGAAAGAAGACAGATGAGCCTCAGGTGGAAGAAGGCTGCATAAGACAGATAAAACAAACAGAGGGTGCTTCATCTACAAGTATGGAAGAGAAGAGGTAGTTAGATTTCACCAAACCATCAGCAAATGTCCCACAAAACCTAGTCCATCAATTTAATATGTAGATATCACAGAATAGCAAGGCTTGGAAGGGACCTCTGAAGATTGTCTAGGCAAATCCCCATGCTCGAGCAGGATATGCCACATATATAATGAAGTCACAGTGGTCCTGTGTTAAAGGGTTCCCAAGAAGTAGTTTGCCAGGATGCTACTTCTGAGACATTCCTCAACCAGAGTCTTCTTCAGGGCATCAGAGAAACAGTATTTTTGCCAAGGTCAGAAACAACAAATATGTGACTAATTCTACTGCCAGCTCCCACTCTGTTAGCACAGGTCACAACTCCTTCATATGAGGGGTAGGCAGCACTTTGTATACAATTAAGGTCTGATCCAAAGCCCTCCTGAGTCACACACTTGGGCTTCTGTGAACTTGGAAGCAGCTTTGCCACAGGTCTGAACTAATTTCTCCCTTGTCACACATAAGGGTCAACATCAGGGTGATGATGCAAGGAAGGGCAACAAATTCTGCAAAACAAAGGAAAACAAAACCTCCAGCCTCCCATTAAAAAACTCTACCTGCTGCTTAGCTATCAAGCTAGAGTCAGACTTTAATGCTTTGATGAATAATACAAAGTCCATAAAGACATTTGCATTCTTTTGTAAACTCCCTGTGAAGATGAGTAGGAATTAAAAGTCTTAGAAGAGCCAAGTTGTGATCCTGTTGCCCGTGAACACTCTGAAACACACTTATCCTACTCCTGACACCAGTGTTGCCCTGAAGCTTCCCTCCTTCCCAGTGTGTACAAGTACATGCTGTCCTAATTAGCTGGTGATGCTTCACAGAAACTACCCTCCTCTGGAAAGCAGTTCCACTATCTAAACCAGTATTTTGGATGCCTGATACCTGGGTTGAGTGTTACATGAGTATAATAGGCTGTGTAAAGACCTTTTGAAGAGCTGGCTTTTTATAGACTGAAAGATGCATTTCCTCTGAGGAAGACATATGAAAGCAGAACAGAACTAATAATTTGCTAGATTAATAAACAGACTTCTTCTTTAGTGCATCTTTAACAACTAATAGCATGTAATCTAAATTCCATTAGCCATGCTTTACATTTCCATGTCAGGGCTTACTGCAGAGAAAACGTGGTACTGAATTTAAGGTACCTATTCTGGTTACTCCTAACAGCATCTGAACCATCGACAGGGATAATGTTGGTTTGCATAGACAGGTCCTCCTGTGAGGCCAGTAGCAGTGAAACATCTGGAGCAATACCCAGGAACCATCAGCACAAATCTCTAACTGCTGATGATGCTGCAGGGTGCCAGGCTAAACCCTATAAAACCCTCTCAATTTCTTTTGTCTTGCCCAAACCTTCAGTTCAGGCATCCTGAGTACAAGCTGCACACTCATTATTCAGGAATAGGGCCTGCAGTATAACAATGTGTGTGTTGATCTTCAGCTCCTTTTCTGTACCTGAATGCATTAGCACTTCAGCAGAGATCGTCTTAATTATAACTGTAACCTGCTAATAGTGTTTCTTTCTTGTCTGAAATAATCTACTTCTTATCCAGCCCAGGCTAAATTAAAATTTAATACAACATCAGTTCGCTACAGAACTAGTAAGCAAATGACAGCTGTTTAATTAAAACCTAAAGCTGATTAGATGGCACTACTGAGAGAAATACTCAAGAGGAAGAGCAGAAAACTACTGAAACTCAAGGCCAGGATAATGACTTTATTTAAATATGAATAAACCCAGGGCATAGCCACACTAAATGTTTGACAACTCATCGCTGTGGACAAATGGGGGAAAAATGTGAACGTGAGACCTGTCAGGAGTTATGTCAGAGCTGTGATCATCGATGCTGCTGCTACCTGTCCGTGTGACCAGAAGCAGGGATCACTGCAGTGGGTAAGACATGAGCAAGCTCAGGAACTCCAAGCACAAAGTTCCCAATGATTAGGCTTTAAGCAACACACTGACCTAAATCCTTCTTTGGCAGTTCTTCCCCTCCAGAAAGACTTTAGGTGAAAAATAAAGACGTGGTTAAGTGTCTCATAAGAAAGCAGCTCAGGGGCTGGACAGCAGTTACCTAGAACCCACCCCAAAGCCACCAGCACATCTTTCCCCTGCAGGAGCAGCCAGCACCCTTTCCATGAAGTCTGGTGGAGCACAAAAGCACCACGTAGTCCCAGTTTACCAAAACAGGTACCATCCCTGTAATTAATGCACAAGCTTGGTGATCTTTTTTAGAAGTTAACAAAACATACTACAGTACAGTAAAAGAAATAAACACTGAATTGTTAATCAGGAGGGAAACCTAAAAGCAACCCTATTGCACTAACAAATGCTCCAGCAAAATGCCTTTTGGCATTTAGTTGAAATGACTGTCCTCAGTGAAAAAGGCAGAGAGCTGAAACATTTGTCTGCAGAATTGCATTCCCTCATTATTATTTTTCTCCCCAGAGTGTACCTTGCAAAAACACATTTGTAATATTAGAAAGAATCTTTAGGTTCTCCTGCCTGGAAATGGCGTCTCTTAACAAATGCAAATTACAGGGCAGATGGTGAGATGTGGGCTGGGCTAGGGACGTTTTTTTATTTGATAAATTATTCATCACATTTTTCTTCAGATCAAAGACCAAGGCAATATAAGTCCATTAAGCAAGCTTAATATATAAATGAGATACTTTGCTGGAATTATTATAATCCAAAGCAATTCTGTACTTTTCCCCCCTTGTAGCTGGGGGAACCATCTGGGGTTTCCAATACATATTAACGAGGCCTGCTTGCTGGAAAGCTATTTATATTTTCCACCATTATATCAGGTAAGACACACCATTTTGTCACCCAGTGGTGAGAACAAACAACTGGGATTACATGTTTATGAATCATTAGAAAGCAAACAATCTTAAAAAGAGCTCAACTTGTTGCCTGAGACTTTTTTCCTCCCTTTTTCCATATAACCACACCAAGAAGCCAGAGCCCACAGTAATGCTCCCAGAGTGCTGTTTCTGCTTTGGCAAAGAGCACACTGTTCACTATCTGTGGGCTGAACTGGCAATGCTGCCAGGTCAGGACTTGCCTCAAGTCTGCCTATGAGAGGAGTTACAAGTGCTTGCAAAGAACTGAGCAACAGCCCTAGAAACACCTTATTCGGCAAACAACCATTTCAGTGGAGCCACTTGTGGAACCAACTGATTACTGAGTTTCCAGATGTCAGCGTGATGCCTAAAATGTAACTGAGCAAAAGTCCTCCTGTCCTACAAGCACATGTGCTGCTAGAAGGTCATACCTGCTCCTCTGCATTCCCACTTCCTCTGTCCACACTCCTTCCTTGTTTCAGTTATCCAGCATATCGCCAGGAGTGATCAGTTCTGACAGATGGCAAATCACAAAACACTGCAGGTTATTGTGTCAAAGTTAAAGGTCAGCCTTTACCTCTTTTGTTTGCCTGCACAATAGATTTACTTCCTGTTGGGATCCCAAATGAAGAACAGGAAGGTGCATCTATTCTGAAGGAGAAATTAATGGTTGTAGACTGAACTATACAGAGTGGCTCTTAATCACCACTTCTTACGGAATGATGCAAGCACCAATTATTATCCTAATTGAATATTATTCTAGATGAACATTAGCCTGTGCTGCAAAACGTATTTGCTATAGCCCAAAACAGCCTTGATCCAGGGGCTCCAGGGTGGAATCCTAGCTCATAGTTTGTCTTTTCACCACAGATATAGCAAGGCAAGCTCTTTTCTTAGCAGCGTGTACCTGACCCATGTGGTTAGCTGGAGAGGTAACTCTGTTTTGGAATTCATGGAAACTAAAGCTGAGATTTTATTCAATTTCCATGCTTTTTTATGAAGTACATTCAGCTCATTTTGAGGTTTATGTAGGATGCAAAAACAAAATCTGCTGCTGAAGGTGAAATCTGATTAGAAGCACAGACACTGTCAATCTATGACCTGAAACAGTTTTACTTTACTTTTTATAACTCAGAACAGATCTGCCCCCATTAAGCAAAGGTTCAGAACGTAGCCTGGTGCACTTGGCAGAAGTAATTGCAACCTGTCAGGCAGTCTCCGCTGTCTCAGCTAAGTACAAGTGCTTTCTGCATGAGCAAAAGACCTTTCCTGAGACAAGGCTCATGCTATTGCACTTCAGCCCATCATGTCCCACTAGAGTTTATACTCCAGACTTGGTATGTTAAACATCATGACACCATTGCTCTGAAATGCACAGCTGAGGCAGAAAGAATGGGAAATTCTTGCAGCTGAAGAACAACTCTTACACATCTAATTGTAGTTGTCTGCATTGGAACAGACACCAAGAGCTCCCAGCTTGCATTTCAAAACCTTTATAGTAGAGCAAGAAATACAGGGCTAAACTCTGCCAGTCATTCACACTGGAACGTATACTATGTTTAGGGATCAGAATAGTACCTGAGCATTTATCTGACCTGTACCAGCTCCTCTCTATAGTGGTTAGTGACCACTTCCAAGAACAATTAGAATTTCATTATTCTTTTAAAGATGTTGTTTTCCCTTTTAATTTCAGGAAAATATGATCACATTCTGACTAAAGAAAACTGGGTCGCCTCAACTTAAATCAAACCATACTCCCCTGAACTCAAGAGGATACAAAATGGGCAGAGCTGTCTACTCAAGAGCAACCTAAGCCTCATGACAAACTGATAGCACTAACAATTCTTCTCAAATGCCCATGAAATAGTAATACATGCACTCCTCAGAGGTATTGCTTTGTCCACAGAAGAACCTAGGGAGGCCATGCTTTGCCTAGTTTATAGAACAGAACTATTGTCATGGAATATAACTATTGAATTCATTTGAGCAACAACAGTGGTCAAAGGCAGAATATTCTGTCTCTGTATCTTTGTCCCACAGGCTTTATAGTATTTCACAACATGCTGAAAGACCATTCCAAAGACTTTCTTTCAGACACTTCTCAAATTCCCCATCATAATTTCTTTTGGAGTGGGCTGCACGGAGGGTTTTTGGGAGGAAATATTACGCCACCGGTGCACTGGGAGAGCTGGCAACTCAGTGGCTTGAAAAGGCTTCAGTTTCACAAGTGCAAAACTCCAGACACTGGAACATAAGGTTGTGTATCACACAAGTTTTCTGCTGCAATCTGTGTGTTCGTCTTCTGCCATGAGTGCTACCTGGGCAGAAATCCATGTCCTTCTGTAATAACAGCTGTTTAATGCTACAGAAGGATGTGCAAATTAATTACAGTGTGTCTACATGATGTCACAACCTCCTGCAGAAGCAGCCACTCACCAAGGAACATGGTGACTTTGCTGCGTTAAGGAGCTCATAGAGCAGCTATGGCTTAGGAATCCCTATTCTATATATGATTTTTATATTTGCTGTTATAACATAATGCTGAATGGTTGCTTATCCTAAATGACTATATATTATATTTATTTGTCATTTTAAGGTCAATTTATAAATTTGGTTCTGGAAAAAGAACCTATATTCAAATAGACTTTAAAAAAAAGAGGAAAAAAAGGAAAGAATATAAAAAAATAATAGGTTTACCATATGGTATGTAAAAGGAGTTATAAGCAGACCATAGTATAGAGTCTGGCATCTGGACAAGAACAACCTCAGGTACCAGTACAGGGTGAGGCCTGATCTGTTGGAGAGCAGAGTAGGAGAAAGGGCCCTGGGGAACCAGGTGCTCAGCAGGATGACCACGAGCCAGCAATGGGCCCTTGTGGCAAGAAGGCAAATGGTATCCTAGGGTGGATTAGAAAGGGAGTGGAGTGGTTAGTAGATGTAGAGAGGTCCTCCTCCCCCTCTACTATGCCCCACTGAGACTACATCTGGAATACTGTGTCCAGTTCTGGGGCCTTCAGTTCCAGAAGGACACAGAACTGCTAGAGATAGTCTAGCTCAGAACCACAAAGGTGATGAAGGGAGTGCAACATCTCTGAGGAAAGGCTGAGAGACCTGGGTCTCTTTAGCTTGGAAAAAAGGAGACTGAGGGAGGACCTCATTAATGTTTATAAATATGGAAAGGGTGGGTGTCAGGAGGAAGGACCCAGGCTTTGCTCAGACAGGACAAGGGGCAATGGTTGTAAGCTTGAAATAGGATGTTCCACATAAATACAAGAAGAAACTTCTTCACAGGGAGGGTGACAGAGCACTGGAAGGGGCTGCCCAGGGAGGTTGTGGAGTCTCCTTCTCTGGAGATTTTTAAAACCCACCTGGACATGTTCTTGTGCAAATAGATGATGGAGATTCTGTGATTTATGAGCAGGAAATAACACTTGGGAAAGTGAGTATGGCATCGTGCAAAGTCCTCTGAAATCCCCTGACAGGTCAGTTATCCAGCAGTCACTAGACAGGGAGTTAGGAAAAACTGTATTTTAAGTCTTCTGTGATGCTGATAGGGCTAGGAAGAGGTTGGACTCAATGATCGTGAAGGTCTCTTCCAGCTAAAACTATTGTATGATTCTATGGTTCTTCCTCAGTATGGTTCAATCACTAGTGTAAATGCAGAGATTATAATGAGCAAAGAAATACAATAAAGAATTTATTGCTCATATTTCCTGGGCAGAGCTAGATGTGCACACTTATTAACTGTTTTTTACAAGCACATTAGATTTTAAAATGGAGCAGTAATCTAAGGTACTCATGTCCATCATCCTGCAAACACAGGGTGTCATTTCTCAAAGATCTCTAACAGGAAACACCAGGACTTCCCTGAGGAAGTTTTTGGTTTTTGTCTTGAGGATATTCTATCTTATCTGTCAGGATACTGCACTGTACTTATTTGGTTTACCGTTTAATTCATTTTGTGGCCTCGCATTCAACTACTCTCTGGTGTAAAGCAAACACAGTGCAGGAGTGCCTTTTCACATGAGGCTTTGGAAGCAGACTGGTCCCACTGCCTACTCTCCTGCAGAAAGCCTGTTATCCCCACAAAGTGCCTGGGGACAGTGATTCATTCTCTGGCAGATCTGTCTTAAGTTCATGTCTTAGTGACACCAAGGAAGTTTTATCTATCTCCATTGTCTATTAAAGGACTCAGATGTCTAGGTTAGACTTGATGTATAGGACTGGGGAAGAGAAACTCTCTCTCTTCATGTATCTGCACATTACTGTTAGCATCTGTGCTCCTAGGAGCAGCAGTACCCCTAACAATCTTTACAACACAGCATGGTCCACTGCAGTGACAAGGGCTTCACAGATGGTACAGCCATGCCTTTCTTTTATCTACTTCTTAAAGCTGTCTACTGCTGAAGTGAAAATAAAAAGAATAACAAATCTGACACCTGTCCAGGCATCTGCCTTTACTATCCATGCACATTCAGAGCTTTCCAGTGCTTTACTCACTGATTTTAAGAGCATCCATCAACTGCACATGACTCAGTCTTGGACTGCCATTCCACTTGAACAAAGTGTTGCCTTTCAAGTCTTCAACATTTACCTCTAACTAAACAAACTCTACAGAAATTGTCTCCTGCCTGTGTTCAGATCTAGAGTTTCTCTACAAAAATCAAAAAGTGTATAAAAGACCTTCATTTCAGACCCAGGACACTCCTTGAGAATATTTTATTTTACAAGGAAGCAAAATTAAACACTGTGATTCTTTTTTCAGATGAGAATATTGTTTATTTGTGGAGATTTTTTGACTCTTATGACTGAACTAAGGACTACTGGGGGAGTGGGAGGTCTTCCTCACTCTACTTATTCTTAACTTGGAATTTGTTCTTCATGTTAATTTTTCAGTCTGTTCACCCTGTACCTGTTCAGAAGCACCAACCTGTTTGCCCCCATATCAGATTATTTAGTGTTGTACAACTTTTATAAAGAACAACCTCCTCTTTATTCAAGTTCAGAATGAGATCCATTTTTTGTGGAAAAATACTAACTGGATCCTGCTCTCACCTACAGTGGTTGCAAGAGGGAGTAATTATGATAAAGACCATGAAGGAACACAAATGTGAAAGTCCTGTGAAATTAGGATCAAATAATCCAGTTTTTCATCTTTTCTCTGTCTGTCTTTCATCTGTTATAAAACTTACATATTAAATTACTCCTCATGGTATCTTTTCTTTCCACAGTACTTCAAAACCTCAGCTCTGCCAAGGAAAACAGGTCAGCTGTTTTCATTACACAGCCAAAATAACTGCAGGCCAATGCAGATCAAGAAGCTGAATCCATAGTCCCAGTGTCCTAGGTCCACACTGCTTCTGAGGGGTTACGCTCATCAGGCTGTTGGCTCTGTACAGTTTAAATACCAGTTCCCACATTTTTCCTACTAAACAGCCTTTGTGCATAACAAGTAAACACAGAGGATGCAACATCTCAAAGAGATAATTTATCAGCTGGTTAATGGAAACTCAGCTGGGTGACAAAACAAATACCAGTGGCTGTAAACTGATGTAGAGGGCTACAAATAAAGCAACCAGTAGCAAGGGAAGGAAGCAGTAACGCATCACTTGTCACCCTTCTTAGGTGGGCAAAGATAATGGTGCATAAGCATGCACTCCAATGCTGACAGCTGAATGCACTTGAGGAAAATCACAGAGTATCTCTTAATGTGAAATTACTGCAGAATGTTCCATTTTGAAAGGCCTTTGAACAGCATCTTGCAGGTGCTTTGAAATGGGCAACACAGTAGCAGACAAGGGGGATGACATTAATGCTCCTCAGGAACAGAAATGGAAAGTTACAGTATTATCAGTTTTTGATAGACACATTCTGTCTACAAAGGTCTCCCATTTGCTACTCTGTGAATTCAAGCTTGCACCAAAACCACAGCTTGCTGCTTTGATGAAGAATTTGAACAGTTCCTTACCCTTGCCACTCTAAACCAAACTCAGCCCACATAGTTTTAAAACTTTTAAGCTGTTTGTAAACTAAATGAAGTAGTGGCTGAGTCGGCTTTCCATCTCAGCAAAAGTCATTGAAGGACAGGAGGAAAATGAAAATGAGACTTCTATCTTTGCTTCCGAAGTGTTATCTTCATAATTAGCCTTTAGAAATAATTATGACACTATTCAAATTCAAATGTTACCATCTATTTCTTTAGAACCTGTTACACTAAGAGTAATGGAAAAATACTGATCTACCAGAAAGATACCCTAGATACAGTGTGAGGAAAGAGAGAATTAACCACTTCATGTTGCAGAACTCATCTACAAGAACTACTCCAGTGGAGGAAAATATCTCCTACCATTTGCTACCATTTTACTTAATGTGAGACACAAAATTACACTGCCTGACTCAGATGCAAAGAGAAATTGTCCCACCTCCACCATGGGGCTGCTCAAAGGGAATGAGTATTTGCTATTTGCCTCCATTAAGGAAATTTATCTTCCTTAAATCAGTCTGTGCTAACCATTCATTCTTTACTTTTCCTCCAAAAATGGACAGATTTCCAAATGACATTTCTTTTTTCTTTTACAGTAGCAATTTCAAATTGTTTGCTGTTGAGGGTGGGCAGAAGACTAGCTCTAACGCTGTGTTCTTTCTTTTCCTGCAGCTGATGGGGGTCTCTTGCTGCACAGACACTGCTCCTGCTAAATGGACAGATGAACACTGGGGACAGAAGCCATAACTTAACAAAAGAAAAGGTTTTCTGACATTTTGACACATTGTTTTAGTTAAGTATTGACAACCTGAAGATCTTCATAAATGTAATGCAGAACACCAGCTCTTTCAGTTGAAAGCACTCTACACAGGAAAGAGCAAGCTCCCCTCACCATCCACTTCTTAGAATATTGACTCTTCTTGTTATTCTTACACCTTGAAGTATTCAGCAACCTTCTCTCTCCGTGGTGACATGTCACCTCCTCAGTGGCTGAAATGTGCTCACACAGCACATTCATGGGCCAGGACTTCCCACCTTGTGTTTTTACAGTGCTCCTCCAGACAGGAAGCTTCTTACAGAAGTCACAGAATTACCAAAACATTGAGGCTGAAAAACCACTCTGACCTCATCCAGCCCAGCCCACGACCTAAGATCACCCCATGTGCCACACCAGGGCACTAAGGGACACAGCCAGACCCTTCAACACCTCCAGGGATGGAGACTCCACCACTCTCCCAGGCAGTCCATTTCAGTGTCTGATCACCCTTTCTGTGATGAAGGCCTAGGCCACCCACCCTAACCCTCCTCTGGCAGCTTCAGGCCCTGCTGCCCTCTCTGCCTGGAAGAGCCTGACCTCCACCTGCCTACGAATTCCCTTTAGGGAATTGTAGAGAGCAATAATGTCCCCTCTGAATCTTCTCTTCTCCAGGCTAAACAACCCCAGCCCCCTCAGCCTCTCCTCATAAGACTTTCCTTTCAGTACCTTCATCAGTCAAATTATAAACTCTCTCACTTAATCCCCACTAACACTTTACATCTATTTCATAAGAATACAAACAGCAACACAGAAAAAGACATTTGGCTCTCCATGTGTTGTGATCTCACGGTGAGCTGAGGATGCAGGGGTTGAACATCATCATGATGTTGAGCACCACATCCCACAGTGTCTCAGCACAACTTCCACATGCTCTCCTCAGGTTTCACATGGATAAGGACTGAGCAACAAAATCCACGGCAATGTCACAACTGAAGAGTGCTTATGTTTGACTCGATGACATGAACATACAAATGTAAAACCAAGGAGTAAGCATTCACCCACAGAGGCTGAATCTAGGTCTGGGCATAAGACAGCCCATACAAAGACATCAGTGGAAACACGGTAAGCCAAGTGCCTCATTTACACTACTAAATGTACACATTTTCTAGGCAACAGGAATGATTTGAAAATGCATAAACTGGACCTTGAAATAAAAACCTGTGTTTCACTACATCTTTTCTCCTTTGCTATGATGCAACTTCATCATTTTCCACCAGCCCAATGATTGCTGCCAGAAGGCACCTTGTGCCAAACATCAGAAATAGATGATCCAAAGTTTCACTCCATATTCTCCCTTTACTGTAGGTTAGATTTGAAGGTTAAATGCTTGTTCTGTTCTTGGCAAAATATAACAGAAAACAGTCAACCCAGCGCCCTACTTCTAAAGTCACAGGACCATGACAACTGCAAACACACCTTTCTATTTGTTTTTCTTTTGTTTTAAATGACATTGACATTTAACTAACTGCCTCAAGGCTGCAATCTCCAGCAACTGGCACTTTAATGCTGTTTTTTCTTCCTCTTTGCTAATCAAGTAATTGTGCCAGTTGTTGCTGATTTGGTTTAGGATTTTCCTCACAGTACAGCTGTAATTGAACTCAGGTACATGTACCGAATGCAATCTGACAAAAGCTATTACAGAGAACAAGCAGAATAAAACTGCAACCTTACTTCTTCTTAATGACAAGCTGGGACAGGAATGGCAGAGGAGGTGATGTGCAAGCTTTCTAGCCAGGTAGTGCTGGGCTGTGCCACTGAGAAGGCTGAAAAACAGCAACAGCCTCAAACTCAGCCTCAAACCTCACACAGAAGCATTTCACACGGCAGCCATCTGATGATGCTGTCTGAGGGCAGCCATGGCTTGCACCAGTTTTCTTCTGTGCAGCAGCACCTCTGGTTTGTTGTTGGATTTAGTCTTTTCTTGGCCAAGACTTCAATCAACGGAGACTAAGTGTAAAAAGCCTCATTCTGGCATGCACTGCTGTTCAGTCCAGAGGGAAATAAACCCAAAATCTGGGAAACTTAGTGCAGGGGAAACACTGTAGAACCCATTTAGCTTAGCTGCACATAGCTGCCATTGCTTATATTTCACCAACTTTTACTGTAACTCTTCCCATTTATTCCACATGGGCTCCTGGGGAAACCAAAGCCAGAACCTCCATGTTTGATTAAAAAAGCATTGGCATGAAAGGTGGAATGGAAGATGATATATAAAGATTTTGCTATTTTAACATGTGCAGTGATATTTAGAAAGGTTGGGAATGATGTTGAGATTTTATCTATTTCTGGTCAAAAGGATCACCAGAGGATTTTTCTGGTATGTAAATGTTACTTTTCTGGATGGTAATTGTCTGCAATTCCATCGCAGCAAATATGCAAAACCATGGATTTTCCTAGGTTCTAGGATTTCAATCATAACACATCGCAAAATTAACTCACTTGGGATAGGAGCAGGAGCTTCTCCATATGTGTATGTTTTTCAGAGGACAATACATCTGAGAACACACTCCTCGCCAGGGAATGTCCCACTGACAATTATTTTTCCCCATTACAATAACCAACCCCATGCTAATTTTATGGCATTCTCTCATTTTTAGTTCTGTAAGCACAACATGAAGGGGTTGAAACATGACCTAAAGCATCTCTATCCGGCTCTTGCATGGACAATGAGGAAAGCACCTTGGTGCTCTGCAACTGATCTTGAGCATCATATGTTCAATAATGAGACAACTCTGGCTTTCATTCAACCATCACATGGACAGTCCTTGGCTTTTTACCAGAGACCAAAATACTTTAGGCTGGTTTGCACTTCCAGGCTATGGCCTGAAGCGTTTTGGGACAGTGGAAGCTCTCAGATGAATGAGTTGGAAACACCAGCCAACAGAGAATGCCCTTATAGTGAGCCTACCCTCAAATTTATGTTTAGAAAAACACCATGATTTGGCTGCAGAGTTTGGTGTCTGTATTTACAACATGTTTATCTCTACAAGGCGCATCAGATTGGGGATGGATCTTTTTCTCATACAAAGTTTTCTGATAGCAGTTCACTAGTGACTAAATTTGATATTCAGTATTTAGCTCATGTACCCACCAGGAACAGTGCAAACATGACTTTCAATTGAAAACAAATACACAATGATTAATTGAGTAGATTAACCTCCAAAACAATTAGACAGCTGTTTGAACATACTGTCTTTGAGGCCAATATGCTGAAACAGCTGTTCTTACGTGTAAGGTAAAACTGGACACTTTGTTTTGCCATGTGACTACTCTATTTCCTATTTTAGTAACTTCAGTGTACACCTGGAGCTTTGACAATGTTTCTTTATCACTTTCATACATGCCTTTTACACATAATTAGGAACCTCACCAATGTCAACTCTCTTGTTCAGTAATATGCTCAAAACCAAAGGCAGGTGGCTTCTTGTCATCTTGAGGCAGGATCCGCATATGCTGCTGCATGCTGCTGTCAGCAGCAAGATGCTTACAGAATGCATGAATGAATTTGATTGTTTCTGAATGTAGTTTTACAATAGCACAAACATTCCTTAAATGGAAAGCTTGTTCTGCTTTATGGCACTTTGTCCTCTTGTTTCCATGACAACTCAATATACAAACACATGCAAAGACACGCATGCATGCTATTAATACTTTTATTGAAGTGAGGGATTTCTTTGTTTATTAGTGAAATACTAGTCAGCTTCTAGAATAGTGATAGCCAGCAACAAACTTCTAACAGAGTAACTCACAGCAGGAAAACATTAGAGAAACATTTTCCTTCCAGTGTACACTCAGACCACTAAACATTCTGCACCAAGATCTCCCGCCTCTTCTAGCCACATACAAAAGGAATTCTGGGTCAACTACGCAATGTCCTTATGAATTCCTTCTACAACACAATGCTTTCAGTTCAGCTCTTTCACAGACAAAGGAATCATAGAATGACAGAACAGTCAAGGGCAGGGACACATCTCACTAGACCAGGTTGCCCAGAGCCCCATCCAACCTGGCTTTGAATACTTTCTAGGATGGAGCAGCCACAGCCACAACCTTGTGGGCAACCTCTTCTAGGGCCTCAGCACCCTCACAAGGAGGGATTTCTTACCAAGATTTAATATAAATCTCTTTTAGCTTGAAACCATCCCCCTTGTCCTATCACTCATAAAAAGTTCCCCTGTAGCTTTTCTGTAGCCCCCTTCAGGTCCTGGAAGGCTGCTATAAAGTCTTCCCAGAGCCTCCTCTTCTCCAGGCTGAAGGTAACCTGGGGGTTTGGTTTGCACATAAAGTCTCTGTACCCCCTCCTAGGACTAACAAGCTCACAGAACAGGTGGTGCTTTGTTCTGAAGGACAGGTAAGTCAGTCTTGCACGAATCAACCTGCAGAAGCCGCACCTGACACATGGCACTGGAAGCCACCGAATCTGCTCAGTGCTGCTAAGTGAAACTAATTTCAGAACAAGGAAGGCCTAGGCACAGAAACGATTTGTCATGCTCAGCACTCCATGCTAAATCACATTTATACCCTCTGATTCTCAGTTGTAATCCTCTTTGGAATTCACTTAATTGTTGGGCTTTTATGAGCTGGGGGTCAGGTACAGACACTGAGTAATAAGTGAAAACTGCAGAGGCAGAGTCTGACCAGCCATGCGGTCTGTAAATGAGCAGTGACAAAGAGAGGCAGCTGGAAATTGGTTTTGAAAGAAAGTACTTTGAATCATTGCTGGTTTATTGTTGTTTCCATCTCTCTGATTTTTTTCCTTCGCATAACAATAAGCCCCGCTGATTGCTGCTATTGCCTGGGGTTTTCCTACTTGTCATTCCCACACTGTTTTGGAGGATTTCAGAGTACAGACTTTGGACTAGAGCTGTCTCTTGCCTATCTAAATATCCTGTTAATCACAACACCATGGTAGCACCCACAAATCAAGCATATCCTTAGGGATTAAGTGCTGTTTCCAGAATAAAACCTAAAGTACTAGTCAGGGGGATTCGCAGAGGCAATGCAAGTTCAGGGCAGGGCAAAGGGTCACTCACATCTCACTTATGCCAGTGGAGATCAAAGGGCCATAAATGTGATTTGCCTCCAAGTGTAACAGCAGACAATAACACTGGAGTGGGATGCTATTTATGCCAAACTCAGTTCAGTTTAGGGGCTGACCCAGCAACAGCTGTCTGATTTATCGGACCAGGAATGGGGTGGAATTCTGTTACCAATGGGGAATACCTGTGCACTCACACAGCCACATCAGGGAACCAGGCCTTTGTTTCCACATGTGAATGCACAGTGCTCCTACTCATTTGCATGAATATTTGGAACTGTAGTTTACACAGCTCTATTCTGTGCTAAAAAACAACAGAAAAAGAATTCTACTTACCTGATAGATAGGATGTTGTAGAGTATCACCTCTTCTTTATAATCAGATTTCTTTTTTTTTAAAAAGTGGGTGCTGTGGAAAATCCCACTAAAGAGTGTGAGCTCCACTCTCTTGTACTAAGAAAACAGTTTATAAATACAATTCCTTTAATTGATACACTCCCTAACTTTTCAAGATTGCCACTAACCTGCGCGCCATGTAGCCTTAATGATTTTAGGTTAAATTTATATGACATGTTTCTATTTAGAGGTGGTTTATAAGGGAAACTAATCAATGTTTAATAGGCATTTTAAGTGTCCAGCAGACACCAGTAACATGTGTGAGGAAGGGTTACAGACACATCAAACCCAAGGGATATGAACATCTTTAAGTTCTGCCTTGTAAGTACCTACTTGGCCAACAAAAATCTGTAATGATTTCAATAATGAGTTACTCAGCTGATAACACTTTTATTAATAACTAATTCCTGTAACCTATTTTAAATTACAAGGAAGCAATTATGTGACCTATCCTGTTGACAAGTATTAAGGAGAAATCTGTCAGTTTGAGTTTTAAATGCCACTCTCCTCCTCTAAGCTGAAACTCATGCTGTAACAACCCAACACAAATACCATTACGGTATTATTCTGGGATTTGGGCATTTTATCATCCATCTTTAGGGTTAAATCCTGCTCTAAGACACATAAATTTAATTCTCACAGGAGCCACCAGTGCTGCTTGCTGTGTATATCTGTGTGTGTAGGATGGCACAGCTTAGCCTTTTTCTTTACAAAACCATTAATTAAATTACTGCAATTAAATACCAAATCAAATCGATAACATTAAGCACACAGGAAGTCAGAATCAGAGCTTGTATGAGGGTTAATGGGAGCTACACACGGTTAGTTTGTAAAGCACTTCTCTGTAAATCATAGCCCAAGGATGTAGCTTAAAACCAAAATGTTATGCAAATGGTAGCTACCAAACTGCAGCTACAAACCCAGGACGCTATGCAAATACTCTTTCACAGTAGTCTAGTTTTTTAATTGTTTCCAGCTGTTGGTGTGGGCTTCCTGCTCTTTGTCTCCTAAGGCAAGTCACCTCCAGTGACTTTAGAAATTAAATTTCCTGATCAACTCAGACCAGTTGAACAGCTCAAAATAACTCCTTGCTCCAACAGGAAATCCTGCTGAAACTATGACTTTTCTGCTTAACTTTCAATCTAACTCGAATTAACTGTAACAGCCACTGAGACTTCTGCCAAAAAGAACAAGACAAAGGAGTATAAAACCCTGGTTTTTTTCCACTGTCACACCCCTACAACTGGCTGAGTCACATGGGTCTGGGCTACAGCTGGCTGCTGACATTGCTGCAGGACCCGCGGCTGGCCAGCTGCTGTGGTCAGGTGTCTTCTAGTACAGCTGTTCTGAGGTCCTCTTTGGAGGATCGTGTCCACCACACAAATCCCAGCAGCCACATCCCCCAGGCAGCTGGTAGCTATGCAGGAGGTGGGATCTGTCACCTCAGAGGTTTTGCATTGCCTAGGAAACCAAAGGAATCCCCCCAAAGTCTTGATTTCTTGCCATAGCAATAAAGGGGAAGGACTGAAACCTCTGTTCCCGTGCCGTCTGGAGTGTGTTACAGCACTCCAGTGAAACAGAGAGACATGGACCCTCCCCTTAAGGACCGTACAAACGGCTTACTGGAAAACCATCACTGAAATGGAAAAATGTTATTGCATCAGACTCCTTGTAGATTCTTGCTGTATTCTGAAATTAATCAATTGTTTGAGAATTTTACAGTAGAATTCAAACTATACATATTTGCTTTTCTACTGATCAAATTAGCAGAGAGCTCTCTGTGCCTCTATTTTCAGCTGAAGAAAAACATTAAGAAGATTCAATATTTATGTAATGTTTTATAGAAGTTTATCAGAAAAACTCAATATAATTTCCCAATTAAAATCGCCTGCTAGTTGACTTACATCCATTACTGTTAGCTCAAGCTGCTGTACCCTGGCGCTCTTCACACAACAGCCTTATGTGAACACGCATAGGTTAAAAATTAGTAATTACTGTCTAGACAATTCACTGTTAGCTGTAGCTGAGTGAATAGAATGAATAATTTATTTCATTAATTTTGCATTCCTTTTCCTCTTTGTGAATTGGTCATGACCACAGAAAACTTGAAAATGTACTCATTTATGAGAATCATTTTCTGTGAATAATTCCTAACCTGAATGTTCTTTCACCAAGCAGAACTGCATTAACTTGTGGTTTGAAATACATGTTAAGGGATATAAGCTATGGAGACCACTGGGACTGTTCTTTTTTTTTTTTTATTGAGCAGAGAATTTTGTAGCTATAAACGATGCAACAGTGCTCTTACAAAAACAGCGCCAGTTTACAGCTCGTTTTGTTATATAAGTTCTGTAATTAAGAAAACATCTTATGCAACTTAGCAGCAATAGCTAATCTTAAATTTTTAAGGGTAAATTTACAACTGAAAATAACTGATAAATTAGAACCTTCATGAATGCTGCTATTTGTTCTATAGAATCTCAGGCATGGACATGTTGGAGGGGATTGGACTAGATGATCTTTTGAGGTCCCTGCCAATCCCTAATGATTCTATGATACTTTTAGCTGAGCTACTTCTAGCTGAGCTGTACCCTTCTAATGCATCAACTTTTATAAATTTCCTGCTGATCACTTCCTCGAGCTGCTGCCAAACAGCACCAGTCCTCAAAAAAGTCTACACCTGGATGTCAAATGGGAGTTTCCAGTGCAGCTGAAGTTTTATTAAAGGGTGAAAGATGTAGCTTTTAATTAAATACCTCTGTTAAGTTCCTTGCACAGGCTCTTTTTGAGCTGAGCTACTCAAATCCTGAGGTATGTATGTGCATTACAAGCCTCGTAAAACCAGAACTCAAGTCCCCCCCCTTGCCCTAACCACTACTTACACCTGTTTTGTGAGTATTTCAGTAGAGTAAGAAAGGCTCCAGATGAGAGACTGAGAGTGGGCTGCTCCCACAGTCCATACACTAGAGATTAAGTGAGAAGTTCATTCTCTTCCCATAGAGTAACAATAGACAATAGGTGAACTGGGCAAACACTGGATAAACTTGTCATTTGGCTGTAATGAAAACAGATACTTGTGTCTCTACTGTGCTAAGCTATGGACTTCCTTAAAATCTGTGTCATCTCTGCTTCATTAAAATCTACTGCCCAGCACCACATAAGACACACTCCCACAAAGGAAAACGCTTCTCAGCACTTGTCCTCTCAGAATCTCCCATGTTCTGGGCAATGCTGTGCTAAGGGGAGCCAACACAAGATTCCTAATATCACCAGGCAGCTGTGTCTCTACTCACTGTCATAGTGCCACTGAGCCCCCTCCTGTCAGCACAACTGAGCTGACCCTGACACACACAATCTACTGACAATGCCCTTCTTTAGTATCTGTAAAAGCCACAATTTGCAAGGAGTCTGTAGCAGAGGTGAAGAGCAAAGCCCATTGCAAAATCCCATGAAGGGGCTATCTGTAGCTCCTGGTATCTTTCAGAAATCCAGCCCATGAGATGGTCTTGAAACCTGATCTCAAATTCTATGAACATGACTTCCAGTACTTCACAGTCATAGAGCTATCACACTCCACAGTGGTGGAGTTTTGCTTTAAACAACATAAATTGCTAGTCCCTAGAAACTAGATTATATTACATGGTAAACATTTCTCATTTCTACTGGCAAAATTAGATTTGAGCTGACAATTTAGAGGCAAAAAGCTAAATAACCATTACAGCTTCCTATTCTGACACAGAATTTAATGGCATCTTTTTCCCTTTGAAATTTGCTTTTCATTAGGTGAGCTTCAAACACGGAGACTGAAACAATGAGTGCAGCAGATCAAATGTATTTTAACATCCATACTCTAAGGAAGAAATTACACACTAATAAGAGACAGAGATCAAACACTCTGTCACTTAAAAACGTGAAGTACATCAAGCCTGTTAACCCATGCCTGGCATACCGAAATGCTGCAGTGCCCAAAGACTCCACATTGTCCTCCCACCAAACTCCAACTCTTGCAGCTCCTTCCTTTTTGCAGCACCACACCAGCATGGCAGGAATTAGTTTGTTCCTGACCACAAGGAAACAACACAAAAAGAAAGGAGACATGCAAGAATGGGGGATGAATGAAGTGTCATTTTTTGATTGTATTCTCCACCTTTTCCCTCCCACTCTTTGCAACAAGCCTGCTGGGAGATTGCACTAGCAAGAAAAGCAGATACTGACTTGATCAGTCAGGGCAAGACTTCAGTTCCTTAGCAGGAACTGAACAGAGCACATTTGAGCTCTGTCCCAAGCTCCAATACAGAAACCACATAAGTATTTGCCTCATGGCACAGAGGTTGTGGGCAGTTGTATTCCCAGAAGCTGTGGAAAGCAAGCTGGAATGGCAAGAGTCATTGCTTTGCAATGCATTTATCAACTTAGAAGATCCCAAATATTACACAAAACTCAAATTATCTTCTCCCTGTCCTAGAACACAGATTTCTGTCTGATGCAAACATTTCATTCCTTGCAACCTGATGGATCAATTCCTTCTCCTAGCCTCAGTGGTGCATGTAACCATTAACTCTCAAGTAACTTGGAATTTGCAGTGCCTACTCCCCTGTCCTCACTTCTGCCATCCACACAAGGGAGCATTTTCTTCTGCCTTGGACTGATGGTGAAAGAGCTCACAGACAAGAGCCAACCAGTACAAAACACAGCATTTCAGCTGCCCAGGAAGCAAAGCTGTGAAACTGCTAATTCAAGAACTTCAGAACTGAGAAACACAGAATATTATAAGGATGTCCCACCGTGTTAGAGGGATTGATTATCTTAATAAAGCTGCAGCTTAGCATTTTCAGTAAAGCTGTGGCATCTTTGGAAGAAATGTCTTTACATACAATAGTTGCTTCTAGGCTACATTACAACTTCTACAGCACCCTGACTGCTGCTCTGCCCCAGGATCATGATGCTATTTTAATTGCATTAAAATAATAGAAATTAGATGTAAAATAATTCCTAAGCCCAAATAATATTTGGGCCATGTAAATCTGAAGTAACTAGAATAGTTCAATGCCAGCTTTGAACAAGAACTGTGTTAAATACAAATGATCAATCAAACAGATAAACTTTCAGTGCTCCATGTAGGTAAGACAGTACAGGATCTGCCTGGCTCAGCCGTGGTCTATTTGTGTAGGCTAAGAACTCACGGTATCACATTACACACAATGCAGAAGGGACTCGGCTCACTGTAAGCCTGGCAATTTGCTCTCCATCTAGCAGAATAGTTCAAAAACAAACATAATTTTGCTCACATGTGCCTATTATATTAATGTGCTGATTTAATTAATAGCAATTTCAGTATCTCTGCTATTTCTTCTCTATTGTACAAATGATGCCCTTTGGATGAGAGCTTTAGTTCAAATTACTGGTCAATCAGCTGTAGCCCAGGACTGGAATGCTAACTTAATTGGCAATAAAACCAGAATGAGCACTCTGGAAAAAAAAAAACACAGATGAGACAAATTGCTAGGGAGTTGTTAAGGAACAAGAACAGTCTCCTTTTAGGAAGAAAAAGTAAAAGCTTTGTAGGTCCCTCCAGCACACTGCATTCCCCAGTATGGGTCCTGTTAATGATCAGTACTGCTTACAAAATCACTCTGGGTTGGGTCTGCTCAACCCTCTTGCAATCCATTCTGCTAAGATGTTCACTATGCCCTTATTCCTGACTTACAGGGGGTCCTACCACACTTGACAGTCTGTCTTTATGTCTCTCCATCAGCACATTTTTCATAAAGATGGAAGCAGCAAACCTAGAGGAACAGAGGTAGCTATAATTGCCCACTAGTGGCATCTCAGCCCTATCAGCTCACCAGAAGAGCACCTCTTAGCATTTTCTTCTGCACATTTATTTATTATTGGAACCACTCACTTCTACCAAGAATTTAGAGTCTGTGCTTCTGTGGAGAGGGTTTTCTAAGAATAGTAACTCTTGACATTGATCAAAGATACCTGAGGACACTCTGGCTGTAAGAATATCTGGGTGTCCCCCTACCTTTGATATATGGATAGTATGTTAACTCATCCAAACAGAGCTTTATTGAGGAACACCTGACCAAAGATGCCACATGTCTCTGTCAGTCAACTCTGAATTACTCTGAACTAATAGCAGAGACAGAGCAGTGCAGTGTGAGATTCAGGCATCATTAGCCCGATCTTCAAAAAGATCTCCAGAGCATTACACTGTTACTAAGAAGGAAGGGCAGGAAGAGCATGAAAGTGGCAAAGCACACAGCCTCTGTGTCAAAGGGATTCATCACAAGAACAGACAGAGCACCAGCAGGGAGAAGGGGAGGATGAGGTATGGCCACACCAAGAAGGTAGGGAACATACAGCACTTAAGAACAACAATGGGTAGAGATGTCACCTTTATCTCTCCCCAGCAGTTGCCTGCCTGGATGATCAACAATTAGTTCCAAAATGGCATTTTACAACTATAATGATTTAGAGAAGCAAGGCCAGACTTAGGACATCTGTGGGCATGTTATCTAAAGGCAGATGCCAGTAAGGGATCACAGCAGGCATTCCCACAGCACAGACAGTTCTGCCTCACTCCTTGTGGTGGAGAGGCAGAATTTTTTTAAAGAAACACTGAATGTAGAAAGCCAGTTTGCTATGCTGGTAATTGTTAGCATTAATTCAAACTGTAAACAAGTAGCAATATGTGATCAAATCACTACTGGCTGGTTTGCTTCTGAGGGGTTTCCAAGAGGAGGATTAGTGGAAAATGCTGCCTTTAGGGACTTGATCCTGAATAGCTTGCAGCAGGGTCTCTTGAAGCACTTGGCATCAGCACTCCCTGCATATTCATTAATATTTGGGCTCTGGTTGTACCAAGTATCAGCAAGTGTATCTATTTTCATGAAAAAAATTACTGGTTGACAGTGGAATAACATGGTGCTTTTACTCAAGCAGGCACAAAACATGAGAATGAAATTCCTCATATAATCTCTAGCTATTGTCATTCAATATTTATCATCGAACAGGGTTGAATACAATCCTTATCTTTGATGGATATGGCACACAATAGCTGTTTCTTGAGAGCATCATAAATATTAATAGTATTCACTGAGATTCTTAACATTTGTCATGTCATGGTTACGTTCATGGAAATGTTCAAAATGCCAGTAATTTTTCCCAACTGATAGCAAATTCTCTTTTGGTTTCTTTCTTTTTTACTCGAAGATTAAGGGGTAGACGATGTTTAACTGAACAGAGGCAAAAACTGATAAGGGTTTCCCATGGAACAATTTCAAAACCTAATCCAGTGGAAAATACAGTCCAATTAAAACTGAAACACTTGATGAAATTGAGGTGATGTGGCTGGAATTCTGTTTTCAGAGGGATACTGAGAAAGAAGGGTGACCTTATCAAAGTGGTCCTGCTTTGCCCTCTTCACAATGGGACATTTTTACTTGATGAAAGAAGTGGGGGTTTTTCAAACTTCAGTGTTTGCAGATATTTAATCAAGCTTCTCAGGTAAACAAGGAGAAATATTTTTCCACTGTTAAAGGATTTTCATCAATCCAAAACAGCTTTTCTGAATGGCTGTTCAGAAGTCTATGTCAAAGCCTTCCCCTGGATCAAACGTCATACAATCTTCAGAGGGCTTGTATTTGGGTTGATTTGTTTCAAGAAATATTTTAAAATTTCATCTTTCGCCTCAAAATTCACCCTGTGATTGTCAGAGCAGCCTCACAAAACAAGCTCATTTCATTTCCTATGATAATTAATTTGAAAATGGTAATAATTGCAGAAGATACTATCTCTGCTACAGAACACTCACTGTGGGCATAGGAATATAATGATGCAAAAGAGGAGTGGCTTTTTTTCTTGTTCTGTGCTCTCTCCACAACAGTTAAATTTGCTTTGAGTTGAAAAATCAGTCCTTACAGTGTGGGATTTTAGGGAAGCTCAAGGCTTCAACCCTGCTCCCATTAATTAATGTTAAAACACTGAAATCTGCAATCCAAGAGGCAGAGATCCTGGTTTTTGAGAAGTTTTCAAAATCCTAGAGATTTTTGGGATTAAGATCTACTCTACAGTAACTTTAATTTTTAATATTTTTCCTGTGAAACACTGAAAGACAAAATTGTTTTGTGTGCAGGTCACTTTGCATGTGAAGCTATAGAGAGATGCACTGTGAGATCTAATGGGAACTGGAAGTCCAAAGGTCAAAATAATTTCAAGTAGGAAATATGCATTCAGTGCAATGGATAAACACAGATGGGACATTTTACTCATCAATACATTTTAAGCAAACTACTAAAATACACAGAAATCATCAGGGCTTGCTAGAAATGACAGATCCCATTCCTGGTATTTTGACACTGCAGTGTTAAGTGATTTTGAGTTTTTGACCTGTTCCCCAAGACAGTGAAGAAAATAGACAGCTGAAGCTTGAGATTTTCTCAGTTTAGTTAAGGTTAAGGCAAGCTCCTCTCTATGCCTGGGTTAATGCACATCTTGGTATTAATGTGCTCCTTTAAATGGTGTCTGGACACAAGCTGCACTGCCCTTAGCAGGAATGATTTCTGCAGGAAAAGTAATTTTTTTAAAGTCTGTATTTAATTTTTATTTTCATTATTTTTAAACATATTTTGGAATCATAGAATCATCAAGGTTGGAAAAGGCTTTCAAGATCATCAAGTCCAACCATCCACTCTACAACCCACAATCTGTAACCCATCACCTCAAACAGCCTGTCTGCCCATTCATTGAACAACTTCAGGGGTGTTGCCTCCACCCCCTCCCTGGGTAGCCTGTTTCAAGGCCTCACCACTCTTTCTGGGAAGAAGTTTTTCTTAATCTGAACCTCTCCTGACACAACTTGACCCCATCTCCTCTTGTCCTATCACTAGTTCCCAGGGAGAAGCAGCCAACCTCTGCCTCACTCCAACCTCCCTCCAGGTAGTTGTAGAGATCAAAGCAGTGAAGTCTCCCATCAGTCTCCTCTTCTCCAGGCTGAACAGTCCCAGCTCCCTCAGCCTCAGCTCATAAAACCTGGATTAAAAGGCAGGAACATGGACACTCAAGTTCACACTCCTTCAGACATCTTTCAAAATTAAAACAAATTCACAGATGAAAACTTTTTTCCAAAGAAGAGCCCAGAAATCATCATGAATGAAAGCTGTGTCAGAACCTGAATAAGGGAACAGGACATAATTGCAGCAGGCTCCTACACAAAAGCTACAGGAGACAAGCAGCACCAGGAGACATGCAACTTCTAAACTTGAGGACTCTGATAGTTCACTAAAGGGTTACAGAGGCATCATCCTGCATGAAGAGAAGCTGCAGACCACAGCTGCATGTGGGTCTGTCTTCAGTTTGTGCCATGGCTTGATCAAAGACTTAGGTTTGCACACAGAGACCACTGCTCTGTAGGCACAGGACAACATTCCCAGCACAGTCCAGACAGTCCTGTCTCTTTTATATAGTTCAGAAAAAACCCAAACGTTTTGGAGAGCGTTTTTTATTTAGTCAATCTTTTGTGGACAACCTTCCCACCAATATATTTTGCGTTTTAAATCTAACCTTTAACTGAACAGGCATGCAGACCCTTACTGGAACAGCTCTGTCAGAGCGTGGCAGGGGTGAGCTGCCCATAAATACAAGTGCAAGGCCATGCCATCTCCTATGCGTTCGGACGCATTCATCCCATGCTGCATTTATCCTATTCCTCACTGGATACCTGTCAGCCAGAGCAAGCAGTATATTAAAAACCAAAAAAACCCCCACCTAACACTGCAGTCCTGATTTTTGTAAGACAAATACGTGGAGTGTTGTGCTCAACAATCCCCTTTCAGCCTGAATTATAGGAGTGGGCATCTTTAAGGATAATTTTTCCTGGTATTCTTGTCAGCACATTTGCTAGCAGCAACAGGAGATGATATTATTCAGCCTTCCATTTAAAAGAAACCTCACTGGAGTATATACAACCATCTGTAGTTTTAAGTGATTCACAACATTAGTAAATCATTAGTCAACTGTAGCTTACATTTTTGGGGAGGAAAAAAGATTTCTAAAGACATAGATTAAATATTTTAAAGATATACAGAAATGTTTCAGGCTGAGGGGCTTAGAGCACTGGTGAAATACTGACTGTGGCATTTGAAAAACATTTCAAAATAATGACAGTCTGGGAATTACAATTCTATTACTATACAAGAAAGGATCTGTAGAACCTGTATCTGAAACACCAGTACTGCCAGTCACAGACCAAGCCATCATTTTCCTAGATAAGAACAGAACACTGGATATTAATCTATTATTAAACCCATTGTTCCTCATGCCTTTAGCCTCAGCTGGAGCCTTCTTATAAAACCAGTTAAAATATATCTTTTCCATGTCTTGATCTTTGACTAAGTTCCTGGTTGCTTAGAAACTCTCTAAAAGACCTGGTTTTTTAGGTTTTTATTATCTTTTTTTTAATTTCCCCAACTGTTAGTTAGATAACAGAATCATCCAACTACATCTATTTGTGACAGAAACCTGGATGGCAGGCTCAAAGCTGGTTGAAGCATTATAGCCCAGGAGTGTCAGACTCTACAGCCCACCTTGCTACCAGCAACTTCCCATAACTATGGATATTGCTGATTATGCTTGTGTCGATCAAAAGAAAGAACTGTGAGAATAAATCCACCTGTGCTAACAGTTTCTAGGCTTAGCAGGACACACACTTCCACTTCAAAAGATTGTTATATCACAAGATTATTATATTAAGACAAATCCAGGTGTCTACTTTGGGTACAGCTTTACGATGTTCTGACAGATATGCTGGGTGCCTAAATCACGTCAGACATCAACCAGATTCACAGTTAGGATTCTATTTCAATGCCATAAAAAGCATTTTACAGTAATCACTGGCAGTGTTGCCGTAATAGAAGGGAGATTCTTTTCCAGATAATCAGTAGCATAAAAAATAGAGAAACCAAATAGCTTCAGATGAGGTTGGATTCTACTTCCTCACCTCAACAGGATGAGAATGGATAAGTTTTCCACTTTGGGGGACATTAGTGCCATGCTTTAATCTGTACACCACATATCAAAAGAATCAGTTATCATAGATATTTATTGTCAAAGAGGAAACAAGATAATCCTCACAGGTGCAAAGCAGCTGACATTTTCATCTGACACTCACTGAGTGGAACCTTAAACTGCACTGGCACATCCAGTCCCACAAAGGTATTTAAGGAAACGATTGTGGCCTGCAATTAGATGGGGCAGTAATGTTCAAGCTAGAAGCCTCCACACTATCTCCAAACCAGCCACCTCAGCAGGTTCACTACCATTAATTTTCTACAGGTAACATTTTCTGGAGTGTTTTTTTATCTTAAGAGCTTACAACAAAAATTCAGTTAAACCACCCTCCTCCAAACAGACCTCAAGGAGTCAAATACTCTGGCTCCTAAATAGGCTTCAAATTAAGCAAGTAATCCTCCCGTCCATGCATTTTTACCTGAATTAAATTGGCTTAAGTAGTTATCCACAGCTTTAGGTGATAAAACAGCATTTACATTCTTCAGAGCCACTCATCTGTGCTGTCATTAGTTGTTCACAGTATAAATCCTCCCTCTTTTCTAACTAAAACAGGTTTTAGAGATTAAAAAAATACTACAGTGCTAACGCTTATAAGTGATTTTAAAAGTACTTCAGGAAAAGGAAAAGTGATTTGCAAATAGTTCAGAAACAGGCAAAACTGTGTATGAGCGACTTAATTTCCATTTCGTTTTCCATTCTCATCAAGCTTGGTTAATTCAGGTCTGATTAATTAATGTCTGTAAAGTGCTTTGAAAATATAAGCCACCACATAAATACTAAACAATAATAGAGTGCTTAAGGAAAAAATAATTTGTTTATTTTCATGGAGTTTTAGGAATTAGCACTGATTTCCTTTTCCTGTGTAAGCAGGCCCATCCAATCCCTGTCAGCCAGCAGCAAATGTCCTATGAGATACAAGATGAGCCATCTTCATGCATTTTATGTGCCACAGAGAATTCTCTTTGCCCAGAGAATGAATTTGGAATGACTTCAAGGTTTACTTAGAGAGAAATATATCAAACCTTCAATACATTAAGGTTTTCCTTCATTTTCTGATCTGCTGTCCCTGGGAACAGGAACCTAACTGCATAGCACCCTGGGATTACAACAGCAGTGCTCTGAAGGATTTCAGAGGTTAAAACATTTCCTCAGCCTGTTAGCAAAAGAACTTTGAATTTCACTGGTCACTTCTATAGCTGCCTGACAAGAAAAAGAGAACCAAGAAAGAATTCTGTGTTTTCCCCCATCCTCATACCTGGGCATGTTATGACTTCGTGTCTCAATACACGTATTTTTAAACCTCTATATCCAATCATCATGCTCAGAAGGAGTGGATTTCCCAATCTAACCTCATCTACAGAAACAAAACCTTCCAGGAACAGAAGACAGGCTTCATGCATAGGTATGTTGGGAGTTCAGTTACGTTAGAAAACAATGGCTGAGTAGGACAGGTAAGTTATAACTGGAATCCTGCCTAATCATCTCAGCATAAGTCACATTGAATACCAGAAAAAATAAACATTCTGTTTCTGAGATGCAATACCTTCTGGGAGAGATCATATGTAAGCATGGAAACAGTGCCAGTGAGACACCAAATGCTTTGCACTCTGTATTGATTCTGAACTGGTGTTCTAGTCACCTGCTAAGAGGTAACAAGGCCACATTTAGACTAAAGAAAAAGTAGGGGATGTGAGGGATTTTTTGGGGGGAGAGCAAAAGCTGAAATATACAGTCTACCCTCTGATGTCTTTTCACAACATAAAACATTCCCCAAGGAGAAATGGCAGCAAGATGTGCCAGGGGATGTTTGGGCTGGATGTTAGGAAGAATTTTTTCACCAAAAGGGTCACTGGGCATTGGCATAGGCTGCCCAGGGCAGTGCTGGAGTCTCCATCCCTGGAGGGATTTAAACAATGTGTGGCCCTGGCTTGGGGATATAGTTTAATGGTGACCTAACAGTGCTGGATCAAAGGTTAGACTTGATGGTCTTAATGGTCTCCTCCAACCAAAGATATCCTGTAAGTGAAACCACATGTGTTTTCCTATACAACTCTGGGTGCATACACACATACAGACCAGAGCGCTTCCTTTTCCACATTTCTTAGAAGCTGGGAATGATGGAAATGACAGTATGGCTTAACAAAAGCATTCCTGTGCTGCAGGACTGAAGCCTTTCACCAGGAACCTGGTTTACAGGCAAAGCCATCAGATCAACTCCACAAAGAAAGCCAACCCTTATTTCAATACTAGGGTCATCACATTGTCAGCTCTGAAGAAGCGCAGGCTGCGTGCATTTGTGATCCCACATCTTCATATTTTCTCTTTCCTTTGCTGTGTTGGCTAGGGATAGTCTGCAAGCTGACAGCATCCTTCAGTGCACTTTCCCACTGTGCACAGAGACAGCATCGCTCATCCAACAGTAGGGGAAAGGCTTTCAGAAGGCAAATCATAAGCTACTGGACTGTGCTGCTTCCATCTGGATGTAGTTCCCTTGGAAATCCAAACTGTCTGTCCCTGTGCAGTTGCTGAAACTGGATGTTTCAATTAGAAGGAGCTGAAGGATCTGGGGAGAACTGTCAGGTAATGCATAAAATGGATTCTGTTTCAATATGGAATGCTTTTGTTTTCTTTACTAACATATTGTGAACGCACTCAGTTTAGCCATACATAACACTGACACTATTATGTAGGAAAATTTGAATAAAAATGGATAGCTTATTCCCTTTCCAAAAAAACTATGCAATCCCACCCCCCTACCCCCCCACCCCCGAAACCCAAAGTGTATTTACAGTTACCAAACTGTTGGCTTTGCTACACTATCTCTAGTTTTCTCACCAACTACCAGGTTTCCAGTTACTTCTTAATGTCCCTACCAAAGGCTCAAAAATCTCTGTTCCTTTCCAGTCAGAGCATACAGGCACTGCAGTTTATCAGTGTTCTTTCAGTGAGTTACGTTGGAGAACGTCACCCCAGGAACAGGCTAAGAGCAGGCACAGAGCACTGGTGCTACCCTGGCCAGCCAGCAGACTCTTTCTGGCCCTGCTTCCTTCTGTGCATCTTGAAACTGGGCTTGTTAATGCTCTGCTGATTTGATACCAAAGGACCAGCCAGAAATAATCTGCAACAGTAATTCATTACAGCAAGATTTTATGATAATAAGGAACTATTTTTTGCTACATAATATGCAAACATCAGCTGTATCTTCACTTAGAAAAACCCAAAAGCAAAAAAAAAACAAAGGAAATGCCTTTTAAGCTCCCTACCAAATGTAAATTTTAAGAACATGAGATCTGATGTTAAGGGCTTCATAAACTCATGAAGGCAAAATATCAGATCTTTTTATCAGGCTATAATTCAACAATTACCATGCTGTCTCCCATGCTGTATCTTTATCTACCAAAAAAAAAAGCAAGCTAGTAAAGACAAAAATACCCTCACCACTATTTCCGGAGCCACAACACAGTGACCAAATAAATTATCAGGGGGCCCTTTCAATCTTCTTTTGATTGCTATGAAAACATGAAAACCAAAGAGAAACTCATGGCCAACTGCAGCCACAAAACAATAACATCCCAAACTACATGGCAGAAGTATTTTTATTTCAAGCACCAAAGTGGCTACAGAAAAGGATTCACACATTAAAGTTAATTCTTGTTTTGCAGGACTACACAGCACATTTCTCCTTCACTAAACTCTTACTAAATCCACCTCAGCCTTTGTACTGGAAAGACATTGTTCCTCTTCATGAGCTGCACTTCATGTCATCACTGCTGAAACACCATGGGGGGTTTAGTAATCCCATCAAAATCTTCACTCCTGCAAATCAATGACTGAGTATTTTCCTCAAACCTTAAACTCTCTGAGGAAGTCTGTGTTTTCATCTATAAATATTCAATGTTTATGATGAGAGTGGATACACTGCAAAGAACAGCAAGTTGTTTATTTTCAGTGCAATGGCAAATACACAGAAACACACTGGTTTCTGATTCCCTTCTGGAGGCCCAGGGTCTGGGAGATGACAAAACTCTCCTTTCCAGATACCAGCGGCACTCAGAGGGACACTGTCTCACCAACAAACCAGGCCAGTGTTCGAGAGGAATGAATGTTAAAATGCACCTAGTTCAGCCAGCAGCTCTGGGCCTTGGGAATGCTGCTCAGAGGATGATGCATAGAGCAATTATTTCTTTGCTCCTGTCTGGGCAATGCAGTGCCAGAACCTGCACCAGTTAGTGACTGTTAAATGAAGCAGCACTGCAAACTGGCAAACATAAGGGGAAGAAATGCAAATACAAGCTGTTCTTGCTGCCATGGCTGTCATCAATTCTCCTATTAGCCTTAGGCCAAGCCAGTCAAGGATGATCACACCCAACAACAAAGTAACAACCCACATGAGACCCCTCCACCTTCCCTCCCATTTAAGGAATAAAATCATACATTCACAAAAGAAACTTTTTCTGTTACTCCATGGTTAGTTTACAATGACAAAGCATCAGAGATTAATTAGCTCCACTTTGGATTCAAGATCAGCCTCAGATTTTCTCCAAGGACATTTAGAGACAGCTGAAGTGGCCAACATGTGCCATAACTACACGCAGGTGAAGTAAAACCCTGGCGGAGACTGCAATGAAGCTCTAATCCTACTTTCACAACAGGCTTTCAGGTCAGACTCGCTTTGCTTTTCCATCAGTGGTGCTCTGCAGGCCACAAAGATACATCTTCACAAAGTCATTCTGTCCTTTCAGCAACTCAAATAGACCTTTTATTAAATGGGCACTTTGTAACTTACTAGCCTCTGTGGCTCTTTGGGGAAAAGCAAAGAAGAAAATAGTGAGTTGTTTGGTTTAGGAATGCAGTTCCCCAATATGCACGTTAATTTATTTCTTTGAAAACGTCCCCACTAATTGCCACGTTCACTCCTAAAGCACTCACAGCAGTTCCATCCACACAGCAGAAAAACATGGAGCCAAAGGAGCTATTACCGTGTACCAGGCCAATAAGCCATAAACGGTAAAGGACTTTCACAAAGGGCTCCAATGGTTTCCAAGGAGCCATTACGGCATATCGGGTAAATAAAATATTATTGAAATGTATTTTTTGCATTTAAATCACTTGCAGCAGGTGCATAGGAAGTATTAGATAGTAAAATGGCTCACGTTCCCCTGAATACTAATGAGAGTCAACGGAAACATTTAGCTAAAGGAAGAAGCAGCAGGTTCTTACCATAGCAAGGGGAACAATTCCCACAAACATTGTTCGGCTGACAAAGATCTCAGAGACCACAAGTTCACTAAGAGAGTCATCTCGAGGGTATTCCACCTGCCAGGTAATTTGCTGGGCCCCCGCCTGGCTGCTAGTGTTGTCAATCTCAAAGTCCATCTGCAGGATCTCATAGGAGGACATGTTCACTCTTAAAAAAAACACAAAACAACAGAATTTTCCACAACATCAATAGGATGTTAATAATAAAATACATTTTGATTTCTCATTTTGATTCACCAGAAGATTTACCATTAGATTCAACATGCATATTTGAAGACACTAAATCAAACTACTCCATAGGCAACAGCTATCCTGTATTGATAAGGTGATCCTATATCTTTTAGTTTCCTGAAATTTAGATGTTTTTCTCATAAACTCTGGCATTCATTCTCCGCAATAACAATGAATTTATAGAATAAGCCCCAAACCCTGGGAACTGCATCACACAGATGCAGCTAAATTGTTTAAAATACCATTCTTGTGTTTCTGTTGCTACCAAGACTGATGCTCCAGAACAATAGAATATTTGACCATTCCTCATGCTGGAGCAGAAATTAGCTTCTGGGCAGGGCAGGGGAAAAAGTCTTTCAAACCCAAAATTGCCTGTAGTTCAATGAAAAAAAACAGATTTACTGAAATTATAGAAAATGAGAAATGGGGGTAGATTATCCTTATTTTCAATTCATTAAAACATTTTTTTTTCATCAGCAGTGCAGACTTGAAATTATATATTTATCATTTCATATTTCTCATCTGGAAATAAAAGTTTAAAGGTAAAGACATGGATGAAAATACATCACATTCAGAACTATATTTTGAAATTACTTCTGCTCCTTTTGTTGACAACAATGCTTAGCACTCTCCTCTGGTCCAAGGCTATGTAAATATTAATAATTAATCCTCATGTTAGAAAGGCAGATCCTATCATCATGTTACAGAGAAGAAAACAGGCATCGAGATTTAACCACCAGCACTCAGCATCTCCACAGCAGGAACCTACTTAGAAAAGAGACTTTTGCTCATTCAGTGTTTTACTTCCACAAAAATTAAAGTACTTTACGAAGCAGCACAAATTCCTGCCCCAATTTCCCAGACAGACCCCTGCAGTGTGGAGACCTGACTCAGCTTACAAAACACAGCGGCAGGATGGTAAGGCAGCTGACCTGACTGCGCTGCCAATTCCTTCACCAGATCTTCTGAAGAGACAACTGATGGCATCAAAATTATGGAAATGTCAGAGTGCAAGCTCATTCAACAGGTTAAAATCTGTATTTGCAGCATGTTGGGCCCAGTTCTATATGACCGACTGCTCTTCCCACCAGCATAAGAAGCCTGTCCCTGATCCAGGGATGTGTCCTGTGTACGCAGGTAACACCCCAGTCCTGACTCACCTGCCTGCATCTCACCTTCTGTCCTGTCCCATACATTATCTGTGTGTCCTCACCCTAGAGTAGTGACCCCAAGAGCAGCATTCATGGAGTTTTCACCCCCTGCTGCAAAGAACAGTGACTTAAAACATCCTTTTCCTCTTTCCAACTGCACAGTGGCAGAATCTGCTTTTGCCATATGTTCCTGAAGGCACATTGTAAAGGAAAAAACAATCTGAAAGGGAATTATTGATTTTTGTGCTTTCTTTCTGACAACAAAAAAACACAAACATATGCTTCAATGCCTCAAGGATAAATATTTCCATGCTGACAGAAGATAATATCCACCCCCATGGCAAAACTAGAAGCTATTGAGACATCTTTTGGGTGACCAAGTATACAATCAGCAGAAAACTTTTAAGACAAATAAAATACACAATTATATATTAGGGATGTAATTAAACCATTGTTGTTAAAAACAACCACTGTGGGCAACAGGAACACTTAACTTCACAGTTTTCTCAGTATCACTCCTGGTAGTTTGCAATGTCTAAATTCCATAAAATTAATTTGCTCACAACACAGAAATAAAATGTACAGATGAGCTTTATGCTTACTATGGATCAAAGAATTGGGACTGTCAAGGTATGTTTAGATCTGCAGTTTAGGTTCAATCTGTTCAAATCAATAGTTGCTGCTCACAAAAACATTCATGAGTGTTTCAAATTCAGAAGAAAACCACTGATGGAGGAGTTTGCTTTAGGTTCACTACTTAAATAAAATGTCAGGTTAGTCTACAGCAATAAATCCATTCCATGTGTCCCACTGACTGGCAACTCCTTTGCATTCTGTCCATCATGCCTTCACAGATTCCTTTCCCGTTTTTCCTATTACACATCCAAAAAGTAACACTAATAGTGGGTTTATATTCTTGACACAAACTGGAACTCAGAAAAGCAAGCCTCTACAGCAAGCTGAAGTGATTGCCAGGGAGTAAAACTACTCTTGTGCCTGCAAACATTCAAAGACCTTCACTACATCATTATCACAACTCTATGGCTATAAAAGACTTGAGTTTCATTTAAATGTAGACATGGTTATACACTGCTGGATTAGAAATGAGTCTCTGTGCATGTAGCAAAGAGCATCCCTCAGATCTGACTAATACAAGTGTATGAACTAGGGGAAAGCTGACTTCCCAGCTCTCCCAGGACTTCCTCCATCCTGGTTCCAAAAAGAATCTTTACCATCTCCTGGAAAAACAACCTAGCTTGTCAAACATTTTCTGGTTTTGTCCCAGAAGTGAATGAGGCAGCATGATATATTAATATTGATTAGTGAATGATCCATCTGTTTTTATTTGGACTTTGCTGCAGAGATGAACTGACTCTAACCATCTCTCAGTTATGGAGCTTCTTCACTGAAGGTGTAATTTTAGGTAACCAGTATTCAACCTTCTGGATTCCTCTGTTCACATCAGGTGTCCAGAAACCTTCAAAACAATGAATTTTCTCTAAAATTATGATCTCCCTTTTCTCTTTAGGACATATATTCAGTCTTCTAGCAATGACAAGTGTTGCAGTATCTGGGGTAGCCCATGGACTAATCCACCTTCTTTGTTCTAAGTCTCTTCCCAGGTTACAACTGTAATGGGCCTATGATACAACCCGAAAAGTGAATTTTTCTTGCTCAGATTAGCACCTTCCTAGTAGCCACTGCATGTTTCTGTCTCCAGCAGGTGAATGGGAACTACAGTCAAAAGACTTGCAACTTATTAGCCATTTTCCATAACACCATGTGGCAGACCACTGCCTTTTTCCACTGAAATTCATTGCAGCTGCTAAAGCAAAACCAGAGATAAATTAAACCATAATCAAGACCTCAAAGGTTAGCTCCATTAGCTGATAACTCCACAGCACAACACCTGTATATAAATTTTCTCCCAGCTATGTGGCTGTAACCCTTGTTAAAACGAGTCATTTCCCCCTGCCATGGCAAATCTTCAGCTTTTAGGCTGATTTGTAGGTAGTGGCCAGTACGCTGGGTTTTGTAGTCACTGTTGATCTGCAACTGCCTGGTGAAGACAAAATGCCACCAGTGGGAAATCCACTAGCAGAGAAGACGATGACTATAACTCATGCTGTTATCAGCCATTAAATCCTGCTAAACCAAACTTTATCCTACAAAGATTTTTCAGCTTTTTCTTGAGACTTATTCCATTTTTCTCTTAAACAGCTTTGCACCATTGGTAAGAGTCTGATGAAATCTGACTATTATAAATCACTTCTCCTCACCACATCTTTATTCTCTTTTAAGTTAGATATTTCTATTGTGCAGAGAAGTCTTTTCCTGGTTTAGAAGGATTTTGCCAACTCCCTGTTTAGAGGAGCAATAAAAAATAAAAAGTCAAAATTGCTTTTATAAAAAAAGATTATTTCCTGCAAGCACAAGGAAAAGACCTTATAATTTTAGGCAGCTGGCATGCTTGCTAATAAGTCCATTTCTATGGAAATGAGTTCATAACTATTAATTTTGCCTGCTCCTGATCTATTCTTGATGAGCCTTTCAAATTTAGAAAAGCGCTTCATGATTCTCTCAATTTGGTAATTACTAACTCCCTTTGATGAATCCAGCCCAGTGTTTCAGACATGAGACATTCATTACACATTTTTCTTTCTGATGAGAGGAGAAAAAGAAACCCTGGGCTTGGATTGACTTCCTCTTGCACGCTACAGTGAGTAGACCTTCTTCCTCACATTGCATTGCATACTTCATAATGCTGCCTGCACTGGGTGCTGGAAGAACCCCCAGAACCTTGAGATTTCTGCACACTTTGCTGTTGCCTTGACTCAGATATGTTGAACTCAGTCAAACCAGGTTCTCAACAGCCCAGTAAAGCTCTGTGACATCTCCAGCTTCCCCTCTCTACACAGCAGTTAGTGTACACTGTTGTGTTGCAACTCTAGCTCAAACCAACTCCAGAACGAAGTTAATCAGGACAGTAAAATTAATCAGGACAGGAAAACATTTCAAAGTCCCAGAACTGTCCTGCAATGGACATATCCAGGCAGGCAGCTGCCAGAATGCACAGCCCAACTGCTCTGCTTGCCAAACTGAGCCTCAAGTGTTTCCTCTGGGTGCACATTAAGGCATAAAGGAGCAAACACTTCTCCCAGAGCTGGAACCTCTCCTCAGCTAAAAACACTCTCCCAGTGGAACAAATTGCAGACTACAAAATCCACTAGAAAAAAAAGGTCTGGGTTTTTGAGTGCTGCTAAGCACCTCAGAGAACTCTCCTGCTACTGCCTTGTAAAGATTCAAGCTCATTTGAAGGGCTGCTGCTCATGTTACCTCATTACCTATATTCAGGTTGATCTTCTTCCTGATTCTGCTTGTGTATGCAAACAATAGGAAAAACATTTTTATTTTAAATCAAAAAAAAATCCACTATCAGATTTTGTTTCTCTGCTTCAGAATCTGTGATCAGCTCTGGAGCCCCCAACAGAAGAAGGACAGCAGTGAGTTCAGACAAGGACCAACAAAAAAGATCAAAGGCTGGAGCACCTCTCCTACGAGGCTGAAGGAATAGGAGCTGTTCAGCCTGAAAAACAAAAGACTCCAGGGAGACCTGCAACTACATAAAGGAGTCAATAAGAAAGCTGGGGACAGCCCTTTCCACAGATCCTGTTGTGAGAGAACAAGGGGTGATGGCTTTAAAAGAAGAGGTTTAGACTAGATATGAGGAAGAAGTTAATCATGTGAGTGACACAGGTTGACACTGGCACAGTTTCCCCACGTAGGTTGTAGCTGCTCCATCCCTGGACGTCTTCAAGGCCAAGTTGGATGGGTTGGTGAGAAGCGTCGCTGCCCATGGCAGGGGGGTTGGCACTGGATGAGCTCTGAGGTCCTTTCAGCTCAAACTAATCTATGATTCTCTACATTATTAAGTATTCATATAAAACTGCAGGGGACTTTTTACCACAAAATAGTAGATTGCAGAGAAGGTCTACCACGGTTCTAATGTTCAAGGTCTCACTAAACAAAACAAAATTACCTGGCATTGAAATAATATTGAATTTAATTTATTCCTAATTTTTGTCTAAGCCAAACATGAAGTTTATTAATTAAGTAGTGGAATGATACTCAGCGATTGAAGTTATGATAGCACTGACAATCTAGTTAGCAGTTACGCAAAATAAACAAATGACTATTATTAAAGATTGACATCATTAACCAAACTGAAGAATGAAATATGGAAGATGTCACCATGACAGCAGAGGGCATATGCCACGGACACACACAGGGTTGGTTGACTCACACCACCAGTTCATTGACAAGTCAGTTAATAAAAGTCAGACTCTCCTATTAGTGCAGCTGGCAGCTACAAGAAACAAAGTTTTATTCATTAATGAAATTATGTTTTCACTAAATGACAATCTGGGTTTTGAGGGCTACAACAGCATAAACAAAACTTTTAAAAATGGAGCAGAGACCAGGTAATGGTGAAAATCTTTCTGAGGTTAACAATGGTCAACTCTAACTCACTGTCGAGTCATCACCAAATTCAGTGAGAACAGGATTACATGAGGAAAGTACATTAGTTTATAAAATATTTCACATTAGTTTATAAAATATTTCAGTAATACAGGTCTCACTCCTTTGATTTCGAGAGGATTAATTTCCTAAGTACAGTTTACTGAAAACTAAACACTTACAAGAGAAAGATTTTCAACAACTCATTGGAAATGCTCAAGATCCTAATTTCCTGCTGAATCCAAATGAAGGAGCAGATAGCCAGGATCTCTCAGGAAAAAGAACCAGATTAAAGGTCCTGGCCTTCTCTCTCTAAGAAAATTCTTTTCCAGCAGCCCAAGAGAAAGGAAATGAGAGTGAATACCTATGAACAGCACAGCTTCCAGTCTCTGAATTACGAAGATTTACATATTCCTAGCCCTTTCACCCTACTGAATGCCACCTGAACATAGGTACCAGGAATCAGGAACAGGCAGCAGCCACACTTTTAAAGCCAGAGTATCCTCTATAAATTACCACACCCTTAAGGATAGATCCTACTTGAGAACAACTGGCTGGTGGGAAGCAGCTGCACCTGATGGTACACATGAAGCTTGAATGGATAATAGCTGTTACAACCCTTTTCCCCAGCCTGTATCATTTTCTCTGGGCTATGAGGACACAGAGCTGTATGCGGGTTTGGAACTCACTGCTCTCCCAGGGCAGGTTGCTGAGAAAGGGCCCCATCCTGAGGAGCACTGGAGATGGGCCTGCTAGCAGCCTTGCATAAATAAGAGCAGGTATCCCTGTCAGACATTGCAGGGTACAGTCCCTAAAAGCCAGAGCATGCTAACTGCATGCCATGAGCATTTCTGCAAGTTTTTGCATCAGTGTGAGAATGTTCACATGACACAATGTCTGTGAACCCCCTGGAGCCCTGTGAAGGTGTCTGTTCAGCTGAGGTTTGAAGACAAACGCAAACGCGCAACAAAAGCCCTGCTCACTGCTCTAACGTGCCATGGCACAGAAGGGAAAAGAAGTAGTCTCAAAGACATCAAGCAAAGGCAACATAGATGGGAAAAGATTGCTTTGTTTGTTCTTGATGCATCTCAAAATCACGTTACAATTTGCTCTGTTGTGTATTTGACATTGTACCAGCTACAGGTTTTCTCACACCATTTCTTGGTACCTGATCTTGTTTTTCTCTCATTGCAGTAAAAGTTCATGCTCTTCGCAGATGCATTAGCAATGTAAATGGGCTGCTGAATCTGGTAGGAATGTATGAATTTACACATAAAAACAAGAACTTTTTTTTGTTCAAAACACACTACCAAGAGCAGATATTTATTATTAATGCTATTTTGCTTAGCCAACAATTTACCACAACTGAAAACAATAAATCTAGATAATAAGCAAACCTTGTAAGCTCTTCAGCTTCTTCCACTGCCAATTCACAACTGTGCTGCTCACTAACAACTTGCAATAACTTCCACTTTATTTGATTTTATCAACATCATCATGACAACCCTGGAGACAACAGAGTCAATTGCTTCAATTATTTTTATTTGTTTCCATCGCTGTAACAGTGTACAGAAACTTTTCGGGTAAAAGAGCCCTCAGACACAGGTGTAGTCAGCCTAAAGCAAAACAGGACTTTTAGGTCCACATTCAAGATGGCTGTAATTGGTGCTCTCCACTGGTAATACCTATTACTGCTTAACAGAGCTCCTTTGCTCCTTTGTTGTGACTCTTCCCTTGTGAAATAGCCCGCAATCTTTTGGGGTTTAAAAAAGCATTTTGATTGCACTGGAATATTTTTCTGACTAGTGTTTAGAACCTTGTTATTGCTGTGCTGGGTATTTCTTAAAATAAAGCATCTCTGCCAGGAGAAAGCATCTTATTGAGGAATATAACAAAGACATTCAGCAAGAAATTTGGGCCAGGGTTTAGCTGATGTTGGATGCAAATATAGAAAAAGCTAGTGTTTTGTAAAAAAATAAGAATGATTTTATCATGAAAGATGTATGCTGAATACTGGCCAGTTAATATGTATCAGCAGCACAAATGGTGCTTATAATGTTCCTTTAACTATTCAGAAATTCGAGATGGCTGAATTGTAATTCTAAATTTAAAAGCAACTGAAATTTACTGTAAAGCAGAGATTGATTTTTAAAGAACCAATGTCTGAAAAGTCAAAATAACGTATTTATTGATATTACAAGTTCTTTGCAATGTAGGAACTCACATACAAAGACTCTCCCTCTACAGATTACTAAAAGACAATTAAAAGAACAAGAACACAACTCTGGGAGGCACTTTTTTACGAGAGGTTTGGCTGCAGCTGAATCAGCTGAATCAGCCCAAGACATCCATACCTTCAGCCAAGCTGCATGTAAAGTCCACACAGCAAACATCTCACTTGATCTCAGAGAAAACAAAGTGGGTGGGGAGGGACATCCAGAGACTCAATGATGGAAACAGAATATACCCTACAAGTCATCTACTGGAAATCCATGGAGACAGGCTGCAGGGCAGTAAGGCAGACTGGGTCTGTCTATAGTGCCAGCACCGAACAGCCAAATAAATAAGCTTCCTGCAGGTAATGAAGCAGACTTTTCCAGCTCCTCCAGTATCCCTAGGTTACTGGCTACCAGCTCAGTGTAGCTGAAGATGCTTCATTCAATCAACTATGAAACAGAAGACATGCATCTGTTTAACTTGTATTCTTACAAATTTATTGTCTCAGAAGAGTGACTCCATGGGGCAGCTCCTCAATTCACACAGTCAGGTAAGGCTCTAGAATTTTCTGTTTACAAATATGTATGCTGCTTCCCTACCTTCCTAGGCAGAGATAGAGCTTGGCTATTTGGCATGAACACACCCTAGCAGCCCAAATCACATTTTCAAGGACAAATTTCCTTTGCATTTTAAACACTTCATAATTTTTATATGCCTGACACCAGTGTTAAGTAATCAGACTTTCTTTTGTGTAAGCACAACGTGTGTCAGCAAAGAAGAACCGACTAAGCTGTGAGAAAGTTATTCACTATCTAGTTACTGTTTTGATCTCAGAATTACAATTGAGTCTGACAGCTAGACCTCCTTTGGGAGAAAAATCAACCAGAGGGGATCTAAAGATGCAAACTCCCCATGTATCTAATTTATGAACGAAAAGGAAGGGGAGACAAGCTGCAGACTGGGATACCATTATACCTGATGCGCTGGAGGACACAGAAAAATAGTGACAAATGAGGATCTCCTAAGAATTTAAAAAGCCCAATTCTACACCTTTTGAACTTAGTTCTTTGCTTAACTGGCAAGACAGCGTAAACAAGTAAATAGCAAAACACCAAGCAGCCAGCACAGACAGTGGGAAATTAGAAAAGGGTATTTTTTCTCTCTAAAGCTTGCAGAGAGTGCACACAGCTGCCGAGCCTGCTGCAAAAGCTGCCATACCACCACCCAAAAATAGGATCATGGGCCAGAATTGTTTTACTCTTTCTACATTCTCTCCAGATTTACATAATATTGTCTATCTAATTACTCTCAGATGGGGTGGTAATGTGTAGGGTGTCCTGTGGCTAATTCACACTTCTGCTGAGAAATAAATGGCCATGCCAACATCCTCAAAAAAGTTAAGGCCAGGGTTAGGACAGCCCATTATCACTAACAGGACCTTCCTTCTCCCGACTGCCCTGCCATGGTATGCACTGAATTGTTTTGTTTTATAGGCTGATAGTTGTGTTTTCTAAAAGAATTAAGCTTTTCCTCTCACCGATGATATCAACTGATCAGACAGGAGAAACACACAAATGAAATAAACACCACTTTCCCATATTTTAATTAATAAACAAGATTAATTCACCCAGTTGAGCAAACACCGGGTAGATCAGGGTCTGCATTCCTGGTATGCACAGAAAGAGCCATCTGCAATAATTCTATTTATCTCCACCCTTTCTTAATTGAGATCAATTCATAGCCCAAATCTTTGCAACAAAAGGAAGAGAGAAACAGGCAGATATAACGCAAGTAACTCCATTAAAAGCCTATTTTTGTCTTCAAAATGAATCCACATTTTCTTAGAAGTGCAAAGATAACTTGAAATAACAAAAAGCTGAGGGGTGGACTTAACATTTCTCTTTTAAAAATCATTCCGTAATTACTTTCTAAGGGGATGAAAGTAAGGTCGACACAAGAGTCACCATGTAGTGACTGTGAGTCACCTTTCTGAAGGGTAATCATTACTGTTGTCACACTTGCAAGACAGTGATTTCCCAACACGTGATAAATTCAAATGCAACTAATGGGGCGGGGGCTGTTGGGATATTGCTCAGAGCTAAGGTCATAGCAAGAAAAATTAGTTCAGGCACAAGTGAGTAAGTAATAGGTGAGGTTAATTCACTTAGGCTTTGAAAAGGAATAATTAGAAATGGGAAGGGCAGAAGGGTTCCATCCTGCCTTCCCCATTCCCCTGTTTATGTGACAAACGTGATGTGTAGAAATAAACCCCCAACTCACAAAGGTTTAGAAACAGGTATGTTTATTGCAGTGCTGGGCAACATGGGGGATCACTCTACCTAACGTGTGCACCAAACAGCAAGTCCATTGTGGTTATATTGGATGTTCTCATACATAAACAAAGGCAGAATCGTACATATATATTAAGTTTCTGAGACATGGTATGAGTCATTAAAATCAGTTCTAGGAACTCATTAATGTAGGTCTCCACCTTCTTGCACTTACACAGGTACAGTAATACCTGGTGGTCCTGGGCTGGGGTCTCTGGGAGGAAGGCAGCAGACTTCCTCAGTACTTTTGGTGAGAAGATCAGTTTGTTATGAACCAGTAACCACAAAACTGGCTGAAGACTGTTTCTTACATTCAAGGGTGATCCGCATCTCAGTGAAGTTCCTGTTACCTATTTTTTAAAATGTCTCATGTCTTTGATATTACAAATTGTCTAATTTCCACACAATAACATCACTTTACCTTAACTACTAATTAACTAATGCTAAGGCTTACTTCATCTACTATATTATCAAAACTTTTTATTCAATCCCCTACATCAAATGCACTCCCAGACTTCATCTCAGTGAATATCCTCAAGGGTTTAACAAGCTGGACTGAACTGCTCTGACCTGTGCCCCTGAGGACAAGGCACTGAGGAGCTCCTTGTTTTCTCAGGTTGCACAGAAACACCAACACTGGAGTGGTAGATATAGTGCTGTATTGACTGCCTTATTACCCACTGCACAAATCACACGATTCAAGGATTCTTTTGCTTTTTCATTGCCCTTGCTCCAGTTAAAAATGCCACCTAAGCAAAACTACCAGCTGTCAGGAATAACATAAGGTTTTCTAGCAAAAAAAGGCAGGTTCCTGCAAGCACTGCAAACCACACTGAGCTACATACAATATCCCAAACATTAGGGGTTAATGTAAAGCAGATTTTACAAAATCATCCTCCTCCTATTCCTTCCTCTCTTTTCTGAATCTTTTCAGGATTTCATAATCCCCTATCTCCTACCACTTCCCAACTCCTTTCTACCCTCCCTGTATGCTCAACCCTGAAAAATATTTGAGCTGAAACCCTTAGATTTTGTGCAGTGTCAACATCCTTTGCAGCAGCCATATTTATACCCACTGCTAGGAGTAGTCATGCTGAAAGCAATTTGCTATCATACGTTTTCAATATCCCATTCCAAAACCTTAGAGATCCCTCACTGCTATTGATTTAGATGTAGCACAGCAAAACCAACAAAAAAATTAATCCAGCTGCTGAGCAACTTTAGGCTGATTCAAGTGCAGCATCTTCAGCTCTGCACCACCCAACAAATGTCTCCACAGATACCTTACCAGCCCATCAGTGAAAATACTCAAAGGTCTTGAAAACCACCACCACAACAGTCAAAGCCAGTGCCTTCCAGTGCTGCTAGGCCAGGCAAGTTTCAATCACCACCAGCCATCTCGTTTATTTCTACAGGTTGCATCCAAGCACATCTGTTGAGTTCAGCGACATTTTCAAGTGTGGCCTCTGTATTTTTCTAAGATTAAAAAAAGCTGTCACTGCTGGACTGCTTAAAAGAAACAAAAAAGAAATAAAAATATGGTATGAGACAGCAGCTAAATGTATACTGATTGCAGTAATTGCATCCATCCTCTGTCGGAAAGTCTTGCATTGTATTTCTAATATGCACTGATAAGTGCATTCACAACATGATTAACTGCTTCCAGACAAGAATGGCTGTTCTGTTTAACAGACTGATTAGCAAGTGACAGAGCTGCAAACTGTACTGCTTGTAAATTGGCTGCTTTTAAATTACAGCAGCTTCTTTATGGTTCCATTTTTAAAATGCAATGGTTTGTTACACATACGCATTGTAATTTCTGTCTGACAGTGGGGAACAGAGGATACTGAGCTTTTAGCTTTTAATCTTCAGATCTCAATTAAACCATCGCTCATTTTCTTTTTAATTACAGCAAAATCTGCACCAGACATGACACTCATTAGGCAACATCGTGTCTTCAGTGTCTGTCTCTCAGAAACTATCCTCAAACACAGGAGTGATTCCAGTCCAGCTCTTTCAGAAGTTCTACCTCATTTAAGTCACCATTTTGGCTGGGGCTGTTACACAGACATCTAAGACAGGATTTATTGCATACTGAAACAAGATTTGTTGTATTTTTAGGATTTATTTTGCATTCTAAGGATTTATTCCACTTTCTTCTTGTATTCTTCCCAGAATTTCATTAATTCTGTCTTCTTAGTGCTACGGACACCTTTCCCATGGACTTTGATAGTAGCTCCAGTAACCTCAGACCAAGAGAAAGGGGGAAAAAGCACCAGGTCTGTGCTGCCCACAGCCCCTCTCACCTCCTGGAACAGAAATCAAAATAGAGATCTCAAACTCAATCTCCTTTTGCACTTGCCACGGCTTGAGGCATATCCCTGCTACAGCCAGGACAGTTCACACCCCAGATGCAATGAGCTCTTCTTTAATACCCCACCAAATGGTAGGATTCAGCCAAAGGGTTCCTCCTTGTGCTTCAATTTTTGTTGATGGCTCCTATTTTTACAGCTGTAACATACGGAAGTACCAGCCTTGGATTTGGACCTTCTGTGTCTTTCATACAAATGTAGCTGTAAAGGAAGTCCTGACCCCAGAGAGCCTGCAGTCCACGAGACTGAGACAGAAGAGAGATACAACAATCCATACCAACTTAAATTCATATGGAGAGCACAAACCCTTTAAGTACAAATGTATCTGGAGACTTTCAAGCTCAATGACATCATGTATTTCAAACCAGCTTATTTATAACATAAAGCTTTAGTATAACTTGTAAGGAGATAGAATAAATCAATTTGCTCTATCACAGAAATTCATCAGATACAATACAGATGGCTCTGCTACCATGGTTAAAAATAACCCCACATTTTTAAATCAGCTCAAGGCATTTATCAAAGTAGGAAACTGGTGGAAGAGAATGTTGTCTAGCTTGTATACATTAAGGGGAATATCCACCCAGCAGCCTAGTGCTTTATTTTTATGTTATTTTATGTTCATAATTTTATTCTGGACAGGCAGCTTCAACTGAGACAACTCCACTTCCCAACCTATTTATGTTTGCTAAATAGCAGGACAAAACAACTAGAAGTTGTTTATTCAATGTATATAAGGGGGAGGGGGGGGGGAAATAATCCAAAGGGCAATGTGATTGTAGAACAGAACATAAAACACTTGAGACATAAAACCTTTGTAAAGGAAACCTGACATTCTGGCTGAGCAGCCCAATGCTTCACGCTGGATAAAAAAGAATGATGGGAATTAAAAGACTCTGAGAAGTAAGCCCTATAGCATATTATATTGTCAGGGAGATTGCTCCACAGAAGTGGCCTGTAGATCCTGGCACCCTCCTGCATGGTCCTCAACCATTCAGCTTGTGTTTCCCAGCTAATCTGCAGCAGGCAAGGAGAGAGAGTGTAAAACACCTCACAGCCCTGCAAATAATACTGTATGAAGAATTAAAATAATTTGTTTCTCAGCTTTCATTGCTCCTGTTCTCACATTCCACCCACAGAGGAAAAAATAGGTGTTGAAGTTTGCTCAGGATTTACTTACTAAAGGATTCATTGCAAGATTTTTGAAGGAGCTCAGTTCAACTCTTCCCACTGCAAGGAAAACCTCCATGCCCTGGTGTTACTGGAGAGAGAGGATGCAAAGCCAACATGAACAGCTCGGAATGGGTAAGCTCAAAGAGGAGGGATCATTCTCTATGCTGGAAGGAAATTTCAGTTCTTGCGTAACCCCTGCAAAATGAGGAGGGAGAGCTCACGCTGTGACCACTTTTTTATTTTTATTTTAAAAGCAGGTATAATAAGCTCCTGGGTCAATCAGGGTTTTGACATCCACTGCCTATGATTTTTCTTCATTATGGGGTCTCTAAAGAACAGCAAAAACCTTTGTAACTCAAATAAAGCCAGATTTCACCACAATAAACCTCAAATATGTAACTTATTTAACAGTGAAAACTCAAAGCAACTAGACCAAGCAGAAGAACAATAAAAGGGCTCATACCCAGCTCTCCCTCAGATCATAGCATCACTGCAGGCAGGGCTTCCACATGGTCTCAGCTAAGGCAGAGACTCCTTGAGCTGCAGCAAACCTTGCCTCATGCATGGTGGTCCCCAGGCAGATCCCACATGCCCTCCCATAGCAATCTGTCTGCTCCTGTTCTTGTGTGGATCTGTGCCCCAGCGATCAGTGATCGGCTCCATCCCATGGTCCTTCAATACTCCTGAATCTTCCTTTCCCTGCAAGGCTTTTTGCCGACAGTGCTCAATGACTCATTGCCAGCACACTAGTTTGAGTCTACTTACTGGATTATGACGACAGCCTCCCAGTTCAGTCTCCTTGTGCAACCTCTTGGAGTCACAACACTGACCAAAATAATGTCTACTAGTTATGTGACTGAAAAGTATGTAGATTCCTCCCTAGAGCTGATGCTCTGTGTATGGGCCAAGATCATACAGAAGTTAAGCTCTCTGAAGTCCACGTGAGCTTTTAGTGGGCAGAAGATCAAGATCTAATTGCATCTAAATCTAATTGCTTTCCCTGAGGGGGATCATAAATTTTAAACAGACATAATCAAAAAATAATAAATTCTGGCTATAATATCAAGTTCAGAGTTTACTCCTGCCTTTCAAGATAAATCTAAGAAAATCAAAATATCATTAGAGTTCTCTAGATACACACTTTAGACTTACTGCTTATTAAAGTATATATTAGCTGTTCCCTGCTACTTCAATTTATCAGCTGCACCATGCCCATAGTTTGTTTTCAAGAAGATTACAATAGCACATCTAATTACATGGATGCTTCTGCAGGTTATAATTGAAAAGAGATCAGTTGATAAACTGCTTTGATAAGGATGCAAACACGCACCATGAGAAGGTAGTGACATCAGTCTCTTCTGGATTTGGTCCTTTGCAGTGGCCTTAGAAACACACAGAAATTGCTTCTCTTCTGTTTCTGCTCATTTCAAGTTCACCTCTGTCCCTTGAGACACCCACCATTCCTTGCAGCATCCCCCTCCATGCTTCCTCCCTGCTGCATTTGGCAGCTCTGACACCAGCTCTATCTCATCATCCTACAATGACAGCTCAGTGCCGATCCAGTAGCACCAGCAGGTCCCTTGGTTTGGTCCCCTTTGCCGACCCCTTCAACCTCATTCATAATCAGCTTAGCCTTCCAAAACAGTGACCATCACCCAGAACACAGAGGATCCCAACCTCAGAGGACAACACCTCCATGAAGCTCAAGAAACTAGGTGAAGGATCAAAAGTAATCCTTAGGATCATAACAGTACAATCTCGATCAGGTCACCTTCTAATGACTGAGTAGAAAGTCACATACAAGTGCTGTGCTGGCTGCCATACTCTGATCACAAATGTAAAGCAAATTATTATTAGGGCAATTAACATGGACAATAAATGTATTAAAAAAATCTAGGGTTTTTTATCTGTCTTGCAAATGTGCTGCTCACAGCACCCAAATCTTGTACTGTGGGTAACATTTAGCTTTTGACATAGATTTTGTCTGAAGAGCAGAAGGGGTGTTTTTTTTTTTTTTTAAATAAGTCTGTTTTCAAAAATTACTACTGAAAGACAAAAAAAAAAAACCTTAAGGGTATTTTCCTGTGTCCATCAGCTGAATACTGGAACTGGGTTACAAGAAGAATGTAACCTCTGCCATGTTTCTCACTATGTGGGATTAAACAGCATTCTCAGGTTTCTGAGTTGTGTTTGTTTTCGAATTGCTTTTAATACAGGAACATCAGGTTAATGAGTTTTATCCAATTTGACTAGAGGCACTGGAGCTGACACAGACATTGGGCATGTACGAGTCTGCTTCTTTTAAAGAATAAAGTAATGCCAGATGATTTATTTTGGGGTGAAACAATGACATATTCAGCACAGGACTGTGGAACATCTGAGAAAGTCTAGCAATCCTGATACACTGAAACATAGAATAGGATGAATTTATAAATAGAATGAGAGAAATCAAGGGAAATTTTTTAAAAGAGTGTATTTTTAAATCAGTACTTTGCAGCACCCTTTTCATTCAAACTCTTGTTCTCAGAACCCCAACCATCCAAAATACTTCTTACCAAGGCACAATGCAAATAAAGCAGGTTGTGGAAGGTGGATATCAGCTTTAACTGCAAGACTGGTCCTCCTGCTCATCATCCTCAGCTAAGGCAATGCAAAAAAAAGCAGAATAACCTTCAAAATCAAGAAGCAGATTTAAAGGCTGTCTACAGAAAATTGTACTAACACCCGGTTTCATCACACTGTCTTAAAGTTTGGGTATTTTACCATTTGTAAAGTGATTGAAGGAGCTGTTTTCTTCAAATCAATATAAAATACATAAATTTCAACTTGACAGTTAAAATGTGGGTGTTCCAAAGACACCTACAAAGCACAACAAACTCCTCTCCATACCTCAAGTCACATTGTCTTTAAACTGCTTTTAACACTGGTTATTACCAAGTGTTTGCATTTGACTTGTGGCACTGAGGACACTAAGGTCTCTGGAGCCAGACTAAGCTTGAAGCTTCTTGGAGTTCTCTCTCCTCATTCTTCTTGTCTTCAAGTCTTTTCTATTGCCTTCCCCTTACAAGCATTTCCTGCGAATTAATAAAACCAGCAAGGTGTGAGCTACAGCGTTGAACATGGTGTCTTCCCTTCAAAGTGCCGTATTAGTGCACTGAGAACAAGCCCCCTCCATCCTTTCCTTTCAGGAGAAACCAGGGATCAAACCCACAACAAATGCAACATCTGTGGATTATGAGATTTTCTTCAGTTCAGCCCCCAAGTGACACCAGATCAAGCTCCACAACACAAAGCAGAGCCACTCTGGACACAGCCCTGCTATGGAAGCTGGTGTGGCACAGAAAACAAATGAAGCCACTTGAGCAAGAGCCGTGGCTGTTCTCAGTGGTGCTCAGCAACAGGACAAGGGGCAATGGGCACAAACTGGAACTCAGAAGGTTCAATTTAAACATAAGAAAGAACTTTTTTCCCCGTGAGGTCCCAGAGCCCTGGTCCAGGCTGCCCAGGTAGATTGTAGTCTTCTGCACTGGAAACATCTCAAACCCTCCTGGATGTGTTCCTGTGGGATCTGCTCTAGGTGGTGCTGTTCTAGCAAAGGGTTGGACTAAATGATCTCCACTGATCTCTTCCAACCCCCAACATTCTATGATTCTTTAATTTCAAGTCTTATTTACCAAGCATCCAAAGGCCACCTGTAAACCTACTTCCAGAATGAAAGAGCAGTGTTAGGAAAAAGCTGCAAGAAGATCAATCTCACAACCGTCTAGCAAATAACCCATCCAGCCACAATGCTGCTTTGAGCAGTGGAGAGATGACAATATTCTAATTAAAACAGCAAGCTGCACAGTGTACCCAGAAGACTTACCTTTCCATCCAGGCCCTGTGCAGAGACTGGGCAGTGAACTAAAAAAAAAAATCAAGTTGCTCTGGGAGTTGCTTCCATAAAGAAAATACAGATAATGAGGCATTGCTAAAAACACTGCTCTTTTTTTCCATCCTATTAATTTAAAATTGAAAGGAATTGGTGTAAGGCAAAAGGACAAAGTTCTCTTCCCAGAGTGGTGCACATCAAGAGGCTATTACAGGCCTTTGGTTTTATTCAGGTTTTATGTACTCTTTCTTCACTCCTCTACCTAACTGAGTACCAAAACATAAAGTTCTTGTTCTTCTGATTCACAATCGGACTAAAACATACACAAGCAAACCACGTGGATTTCAGCGTAAAAGTTTGAAGAGTTTTGTTGTACATTTGGGGCCTTTTTTCTTTTTTAAAGCATGTTAACAAGCCAATTCCAGAGGCTGAATCAGTACTTTTTAGATGAATACCCAGGAAATGAGAGGAACAGAGCAGTGGTGACACATTCTCCATCCTGAACTCTCTGGAACATGTGGTATACACTATTATTTTATGTATAGCAAGTAACTTGTAATGTGTTTAAATTATCAAGAAAACTACTTTCCCCCTCACTTTTTCTGTCTCTGGGTGCTTGATGAAGGAGTTTTGTTTTTGATGAAGGTAAATGCCTAAATAATCTCTCCAGAACAATTCCTGTACTTTGGTCATAGTCTCTATAGATTCTATGCGAAAAAAACCCATTTTAGGCCACCTGCTTCAAAAGTCTACAGATAACAGGAGATTCTCCAGAAAGGAGAATAAGCAGGTAAGGCCCAATGCCATTCTCACTTTTGAAGCCATGCGCAACATTATTTCCCTGATACCAAATCCTCATCCAGTTGTGTCCTCTGAGACCCCACTGATATAACAAAGCAGCTAAGATCCTGAAGCCACAAATACACCGCAGCCCTCATGCTATGGGAACACAGGCTTTACTCTGCAGCACCCTTTAGTGCCAGTGTCTCAGTCCTTGGATGAATGCCAGGTCTGTTGCACCGAGCATGACATCAGCCTCCCTTCAGGGCTCCTGAGCAGAAATCTTAACACCAGATCAATCTGGTCCTCCCACTGATGCACTAACTACAATCAAAAGACTCTTTCAGACCCAAAGTAACTCATGAAAGTCAAAAGCTTTTTCCATCCAGAATTATTAACCCAGAGGAACCACGCATGGCAATGACTTGCTAGGATCATGCTCTTTAATGGCTTTGTGGAACGGGTTTCAACTGACACATTTCAGACCAGTCTAATAAAATGAAAACCTTCAGTTCAGAGCAAATTTACCTGAAATGAAGCACTGCATTAATATTTCCCTGGAGGAGCACTAAATACTTGTGTAAAAGCCACAACAGCCTGAACTTCCAGACAAGAAACCACGCTATAAACAAACTACTGAGCACTTCAGGTTATCCCATTATCACAAGGGCTGTTATGCCCTAGTCTTCGATCTTGATGGCCACTGCCACCTGTTCTCCACTTCCCATGGAAATATCAGAGGCCTGATCTAGCACTGAAGGCAGTAGCCCCATAGCAGCCACACAACAATATTCCACATAAATTGAGAATGGAAGTGAATCATATCCCACAGGAGATACAAAATGGTTTAGGGGGAGAGACTCTACTCAGTCAAATTCTGATTTATATGAAGTTGTCCTTGAGCCACCTGGATTACTGCTCCATTCTGAAACAGCTGAGCAATTGCTCAGCTAAACCATCAGTACCATGAGATACTTCCTCTCTCACACATAACATATTTCCTTCTTGCACCTTCACTTCTGGTCTTTAACCCTGGCAATAAAATCATATACTGTGTTTAAACATAAAAATTAAACATTTAAAGCAAATAGTCATTATAATCACCCTAATTAATTTACAGGATATACATTTAACTATTACCCATCAGGTAACTCTTTCAATCAGGAAACTCTTTTGTTATAATTAAAAGGGTAATTATCTTTTACTGTTTTAACAAACTCATAAATTAAAAATTTAGGACAGCTTTGCCAGAGCAAATTAATTTGCATACATTATAAATAATATTTTCATGGTCTTTTCCCTTTAATTCATCACATCTTTTCTATGTGTCTTTATACAAGCTGTATTAATTTTCATGTAGGGATCAACAGTGTGTCCATGCACTCATATTCCTCAACTAGATGCATATAGGTTTGTTCAAAGCCAGAAAAATACATGTAGTGCAAATAATTCTTTGGGGTAAAGCATACAGTTGCAGCATCACACTTGGCAGGTGCCTGGACCTCAGTTGCTATAGTGAAGAAAAAAAATTACATTTTAAAATTCTTTTAATAAAAATTAAATATTTCCCATGCTTTAAAAATAAAAAAAAATTATCTTGTAACTTGAATTATGTTTTAATTTCATTTCAGCTTAACTTGGAGTTTAAAAAATTGAAACTTTGACCCAGTTGGGACTGAACTTCAGGATCAGTTTCTCGTCACTTCATATTCACTTATTTCTGTTTCTAAGGCTTTGGAGTTGTCACCAGGAAACCAAGAAGTGCCAGAAGGGTGCATTGCTGCCGTTCAGCCACAGGCAGATCCAACACAGATGAGTGAGGCAGAAGAACTTGAGCACACCCCATTGTCACATCTGCAGGACTCATAGGAAAGCTTCTCATCATATTGCCCACACAACATGTTCACAACAATATCATGTATTCTGGGTGTGAGAAGCTTTTCAGGAAGGGTTTTATTCAGAGCCACAATAAGCAATGGCTTGGCCATGAATGCACTGACTGAAGATGACTACTTGCATGCAGTAAGGTAACTCACAGTATATCACCTGCATACAAATCTACAGAATAATTTGCAGAAGTTACTTCACAATTCACTTCAAATGTTAAGCTATGTGGTGAAATCACTAACTGGTACTGGCTGTGAAGAACTCAAACCAAGCAGAAGCAAAACAAAGCTTTTGCTACAAACTGTACCTGCGGCTCAAGAAATTAGATTGAATAACTCACTGTTATGGTTTGTGTTGTCACTTGTTATGATACAGCACTGAGCAAAAAACTCTGCTGAAGAATGAATGAATCGTATTGAGAGTCACCTCCAGCAGTGGTTTTATGCAGTTTGCAGGTATAAATCATAGGTGAAATACGGACCATGATCCCTGTTGCTTGAAATACAGATCTTTATAACCAGTCCTACTAAACAGGGACTAGAACCCTGCCACTTTCTGTGGTATAGTAAAAGGAGACACCTGCTTGTTACTGAGTTGAAATAAAGATGCTTCTGAAGACTGTAATGGGATACAAATTGAAATTTAAGAAAATATGAACTTTAGCATGTACTTATGTAAGCAGAAAACCTTTACTTTGTATAAAGTTTATAAACTTCTTTTAAAACACAATTTCAGTTTTTCTGGGGAAAAAACAGGACTGAAAAAATGGATAATGTATTTTAACACACCTGTCTTTTTTTCCTATAAAATGCATAATATGAAATGTACAATATTAAATTGCAATGAAATTCAAGCATTAGCCAGGGCAAAGAATCAGAAAAAGATTGGATACATAAGCACTACATAACCATCCACTTATAAAAATAGAAGAGGTGCATCTACAGTATGGTAGTGCCATAGGTTCAGGGAGCAAAAGAACTAATGCAACTGAGCTTCAGAACTGCATCCAATCCAGGCTGCAATTAAAGCAAGACGTTTCCTGTCATTGACTTCTCATAACAGGTTTAGCCAACACCAAGAATGAATCATCTTCCAGTAGATTATATCTTCAAAAAAGATGAGTGCAAAGGTCATAGCACAACTGAGAAACATCTGACAGTGCAGGACTGTTACAGGACTCAAGCAAGACTGCAGGGAAAGAGTTCCTTTCCTTACTGGAGATCTCAGTGATAAAAGACAGACAATCCAGAAAACAAGTTGAGTACTGGAGGGTCTTACCTGCGAACAGAATTAAACAATGAGGCACTGGCAGGAGAGAGGTAGAAATTTACCAGTGTTCAATGTGTGTTACCAAAAATGAAATTACTCAGTACTACTAAGCCGCACAATCTGCACATGGTGCAGAAGGAACTGCATCACTCCTGAAAACTCAGGGAAAAGGGCACAGGATTGCCATTGTTATCTGACACTCACACAGAAGGCCAACTGGCCAAAAACAGAACAGTTCCGAAGAGGTGGTGCAAGGGCTTCAGGAACAGGTCTCTCATGACTTGCTCAAAATCCCACAGGAACTGTAGCAGAGCAAAAACAGGAAGTACATCTACCTTCAACTCACTTTAACCTTTCTTCAGTGGGACCATAGAAACAGCAGTGACACCTGCTGAGGCACACACACGGCTACACAGGAAAATGCCACCCCTGGCCTCCTCTATTGATCCTGAGGATGACGCATACAAGATCTGTGTGTTACTATTAAGCCTTGACTGCTGCAAGTGCAGCTTCACAGTGAAAGGAGAGGCTGAAGCGCATGTCAGTACATCTGCAGTCTGGCAGTGCCTCGCCTTGTGCCTGCCAATTTGAGATTTTCATGGATGACAGTGTTCAGCCACACCAGTGACCATCTGTTTCTTCCCCCTCTTCCTCTTCTTCTTTAACTCAGTCTTAAGTGACCAAGACATCCTGGAAATAAATTAAAATTTGCAGTGGATTATACAACATCTGCTGATTTAACTCCCAGGGAAAAGAAGAGGAAAAAGCTGCAGTGAGGCTGTGAAAGGGAGAGTGAATGGGGAAAATGGAGCAGCTTAAAGTTAATGTCATGGCGGTTGAGTGATTTGACACACTGTTTCCTTGGGTGGAAGAGCAAGGCCCCGAAGAGGGATGCCGGAAGCAGGAATGGTGTGATTACAGTGTGGTGTAGCCAGAAAGGAAGTCACCTCAGTCTTCAGTGCAACTGTGAGTGGGAATGGAGACAAGTGGCTTCACACATGTGCATTGTCTCTGCTTTATACTTTAAGTGTTTTAAAGTAAGTGATCATTTTTATGCTTTGCATTTCAATGTTTGCAGCCCCATCTTCCTATGACAATGCACTGGGAAAGTTTAAAACTCTTGTAGGGATTGACATTAAACATGGCATGTCCACACTGCCAAATTCTGGTTTAGAATGAGATAGAGGTTTTGCCTTAAGGAAATTCAAATCCTGTGTCAGCATTTTATTGGATGGCTTCTAGCTAAGGGACGTATTGGAGGACAAGAGCCAGTTCTGCAGTCAAATGTCCACATGCCGGCCAATTAGGAGCACACTATAACTAACTACTGCTCAGCAGGACCAAGGTGAGGGAGGAGAAAACATTCCACACAAAGCACCCTCTTCTCTGCTGAACTGCTCCTTCCTTCTGGAGACACTGAGAACAAAAAACACTGTGGGTTCAGCAGGTCACATCCCTGCCAGTCATAGCTCATTTCATCATCTGAAAATAAATGAAGATGCAGGCAGCACTGTGAAGAGGAAGGAACAGGGACTATCCCTTTTACCTTAGACCTGTCTTCAACATCAGCTCTATGCCACTGCAGCTCTTCTGGTTAAGAGTCAAGCCACACCACAGGCACCTCTCTCTCCTCACTACAATTCCTGAAATCCCTGGGGAAGGATGTCTATGTGAGAGCATCAGGGCAGAGCAAGCATGCAGTGATATACACCCAGCTTTCAGCCAGTCAGCAGCAGACACTTTCCGAAGGAAAGACAAAAAAGAAACATAACATTACTAAAATGGAGTTTTCTTTTTAAAAGATGACCCTTCCCATTCCAAATGCACGTAAACTGTTCTAACCTACAACATCCTCTGGCAAGTACTTCCATAGGCAAAGCAGCAAAATCCTTTCATCCTGAGCCTGCCAGCTGCCAGTTTCAAGTGATGTCACTGATTATTTTTTCAGCAAAGATGGTTATTTCCCTATTCACCTGATGCAATGTTAATTTGTTCAGACCTGACTCATTCTCACTGAAACAAGCATCTTCATGCCAGTTGATGTATTTCCCTTTTCTGCAGAAGAACACAGATGTTGCCTTCCTAGCTGCTAATTTTTATCTTTTCTTGTAATTGAGATTACCTTCTGCACCCTTAGTTTTATAACTAAATGCCCCATATGTTAATGGCAATGAAGTTCATAGAAATTCAGTTGAAGAAACTAGGTAAATTTCTTTAAATAATAAATATCAGAAAGATATCCATTAAAGTTGAATGAAATTATGGTACTTGGAAATCTAATGCTTAATCTAATTATAATCTCTTTTGAATTTAGCAAAGATTCCAGAGTTGGTTCTTTTTGTGGCTGCAAAAGACTTTTGATAGAAGACTGTCTCAGATCATCAAGCTGACAATTCCAGCCCATTTAGCTCAAGCCATTGGACTTCATGTAAGGATGGAGAACTAAACAGCTCCTGCATCTAAGAAAATGGAGTAGCTTTGACTTGACTTAGCAGCAACTCCGTTTGTCAGCCTGTATAATTTTGTGTATGCCAGCCACCCCTCAAAAAGCCAAGGCTGTGCTGGATCATGGTGAGGATCTGTATCAACACTGCCATTGCTACCTCCTGCAGACAAAGAATATCTAGCTTCTCAAAAGCTGAAGTCTTTAATTTTTATAATTGTGAAGAGGAGGTATCAGCACACAAAGCAGGGCTAACACAGGAAAAACAAGCAGTGGGACTGGCAAAGACCAGGAGAATCCAAAAGGAAAGATGCCTGTTGATAAAAATAAGGTGATATGCTCCGAGAGGCAGAAATCTTCAGTCCCACACTGCAGCAGTGCAAAGCTGGTGTAAGAACGGCTGCCAAATATTATGAAACCTGTAACCACTGTATGACTGAGTAAGCCTCCAACCAAGCATTACAAGAAATTACGGTGCTCAGCACAGTACAGTTTGAGGGAAGTGGACATTCTGTTTTGATATATCAAATGAATATAAATGAATTAAACCTCTTTAAGAGCTTCTCAACAATAATGCATATTAAATGCTCAGAGAAAGTCCTCCAGGCAGCAGTGATTAAATAAATGTGAAATGCTTTTGTATTAAAAGGTCATCATCCTGTGTCAGGGAAAAGAGATTTGACTTCCTTTTAACTCCAGCTTCCAAGCCCCTACATTGAGCACAGTAATGTGCACACGACAGGTCAGACTCAGCAACCAGCCAAAAGATGAGCCTAAGCAGCAACACAAAGCTCATCAACAATGAGATCAAAGCAGCATTCCTTCAGGGAAGGAGAGTTGTTACCAAGTCAGCATAACTCCTGAGGTAGGTAAGAATCTCTGTAACATGACAATAAGAGCTCTTAGAAAAGAGCCAATATCATTACTTCCTCATGTTGTTCAGTCACTATGGTGAATGAAGATCGTTATCCTTCCTTCATCCCAGAGCAAACAGCAGCCCCAGCACAGCTGCCAGTGTTTTTGCTGGGGAGAGATATGTGCTAGTGATTGGTTTAACAATTATTTATGCACAAACAATCTCCCAGAGTTTCTCTGCAGAAAAAAAAACACAGCAGACTAGCCACAAGCTTTCAATTGACTCATTCTCCTGCATCCCATGAGTGACAAGGTTGCACACCAAGTCACAGGCAGTTGATCTATGCCCTGAGCCAGCAAAACACAAAACAGCTGTCTGGTTTTCTGCTAGAATGCAAAAAATTCTTCTGAGAATTCCCATTTAAACCTTGCTACTAGTATCACTTAAAGGTGAGATATAAAGCAAACACTGGGGACGTAAGTCTGGGCAAAGCCAGGACAAAAAATGTTTGCACATCTTAAAAATATATGTATGAAATTAGTGAGTTTTTAAAGATCCTCTAGGAGCTGCTGTTCAGTGGTTGTAATGCCATTAACACAGTGTTAACCATAACACAGAGTTAACCATAACTCTCCTTTCAAGCATCTCTCAGGACATCTGCGAAAGAGAGTCAGTCAACATCCTGTGCAACACAGGATTCACTGTGACGGAGCATGTGCAATCTTATGGGAAGGACAGTCCCCTCCCTTCAACCCGGTACCCGCAGCAAGGACAAACAGGTGAGAGAAAGTAAATACATGACTGCCAACTAGTAGCAGACAATGAGAAGTGAAGATATGCCAAGCAGTCCTCGGAGTAACAGAAGGGCATCTGACATGGTGTCATTTGTCTTTTCTGCTACATGTCACAGCACATAAACACTAACATTTGGCGACAGAACCAAACTCAGATTCACAGTCAGTCCTGTCTGTAGAAGCTCTGGTCAGCCTGTCAAACACCTCTTCGAGCATCAGTACTTCACTTTAAGCAAGAACAAACCCATACTTTTTCTGCAGAGCTTTTGGAAAGTTCAAGTTGTGATGACGGCAATTCAGCCCATGCTGATTCTCATCAGTGCCTGAATTTTTCCTAGCAACCCTGCACTCTTCCTCTGCCCATTTGCCTACTTTGTCCCCTCCCTGCATCATCATACCTCTCACCAAGTTCACAAAAGCCAAGCAGCAAGGACTATTTTTTTTGTTGCTATAGCACTTGTCATTTCTAATTCCTTACCTCTCCAAGGGTACCATCACAGCTCTCCTTCTCATTTGTGAATCCTGGAGTTTATTTTTTTCCAGCACTTTAAGTTTCATTTATTTCTTAGTTCTAATATGTTTTTAAGATTAAAAACTCCATACATTCTTTTAAATTAAGCCAGCCTTTGGCACTACAAGGACTGTGGTGTGCACACACACATATTTCTTGTCACAAAGAGGCTGACAGCATTTCAAATGTTGGGGAAAGTTTATGTTCCTAGCAAAATGGCACAAACCTGCCACAGCTGATTTTATATACCTTCTCAGTAGAAGTCATATAAAATAATCCCACACCTAGAACAAAGGAATTTGACTGCCACATATTTAAATTAAATGCCCAGTGGAGTTTACTGGTTGGAAACCAGGAGCAGCAGACTTACTGAAAGCAGTTACTACTCAGCCCGTGTGGGACATTTTAATGGAGACTTATTAGAATTGGACATTGAGGAAATAGAGGCTGTCAGATAACTTTGGAACGATTTTAACTTCAAGTTGTGCCTGGCACATGTCATGAGTTGTCAATGACTTGTATCACTGCAATCACCATTAAACTCCCCTTCCTAACTGCTTCAGTCTGCCAGAGCCTTTTCTTTGCTGCACTCCAAGCAGCAGTGATCACTTCAGCACTAAAGCTTGGAATTCTTCTGTTGCCTCTTCGAGGAAGTAGAGGGAAAAATCTTTCCAACTTTTAGGACAGTCAAGAAAATTAACTGTTATGTTTCCTGTAAGACAAGGTACAAGGCTGGTTTTTCCCCCCCTTCTGCCATCAGCATGCGCTGAGCCCTAAAATAAGTGGAAAAAGAAATCAATGCCTATATTGATTTGCTCTTGCAGAGGGCAAGCATGAGCAAAGAGCACCAGCACAGTGCCCTGTGTCCCAGCTCACCACCAGTCCCAAGCCTCCAAAAGGGCACCCATTCCACAGCAGCCAGAAGCAGCAATTCCCAGCCCTCTGTTAGAAAAACCAGACAGCTGTACCTTCAGGAAGGAACAAATTTACAGATAAGCTGAGGTAAAAATAGAATAACCACCTTAGGAGAGCACTTCCTTCCATGAGTCTTCCTCCTTCCTTGTGACAGGACTAACCTGTTTCCTCTTGCATCTGCTGTCACTTGCCTCTGCTTTCAAATAAAAAACACATTTGAGGTTCCCTCCCAGCAAAGCACACAGACAGAGCTGGGCTCTTTACAGATTCAACTCCACTACCTCTGAGTGCCGGGGAAGTAAATATATGGTGTTTCAGAGGGATAGGGCATAAATTGTGGTTTGGTTTAGAAGCCTGCGGACAGTAAAATGTTCTGCCCATTAAAACATAAATTATCATCTGAGTACAGCTGATGAGAGGCTGGGACTATAACAAAGTGGTACTAAATCAGAATTATAGGAATGCTCTTTCCAGTGTGACTGTGGGAATTTACTCACCCTAGTGTGTCTCAAGATGTGAGACAAATATGAAGGCTACTTTGCATGGGAGCTCTAAGTAAATTGTTAGCCTCCCCAGTAGATTCTTATGAGTAAAGTTTCTCCTTAATCCCATGAACTGTGACTGCAGAACACCCTCCAACCCCACACTGCCAAGTCTTTATGAAAAGAAGAAACTTAATTTCACAACCATCCTCTCAATCAGGTGGCAACAACATTAATAGCAGTATTAGGTCTACCAGCAAACTAGTACCAGAGTTGGACTTTCAAAGAAGTTGCTCGTGGTGGCTATGAATTTCCTTTAAAAATCTGGACACAACTGTGCTGATGGCCTTGGCAAACCTGGTCCTGTGAAACATACAGAAAACCCTGAGATCTCAGGCTTTCTCAGAGATTCAGTCCCCAAGTTCACACACCAACAACCACCTCCCAGCTGCAGATCCTTTTCCCCCATCATTACGTCCCATCCATAAAAAAGTCAGTGTGAGGAACCAGCAGCAGCAATGTGCCACTACAAGGTTCATTTCTGTAAGGCACAGTGGTTATGTACGCCTAGATATTGTCCTGGAAGGCATTGTCTTGGAAGGCAACTCGGGCTATCACCTCATCTTGTTGCCTCATCTCTTCTCAAAGCTGAGAATTTAAATTAAGGTCTACTGACTCCAGAGCTTCCTGTAAGAAGTTGTAATGTAAAGCAAAATTGTACAGCTGTCCTTATAGCAAGGGCTGGAACACCAGCAGAAGTTGAGCTAACAACACCACAAATTCCATAGCAACAAGCATAGAGAACTTCACTGCTTGAGTTCACCTGGCTTTACCTCACTAGAGTCCAGCATAACTAAGTCAACTCATGAGATTCATCTCAACATTCAAGTCAATTAGCTCCTAAGAGTCATGGCTTAAGTTTCTATCATGTCAGCCCTTGACCCTGATTTAAAGATGGAGGATCGTGGCAAAACCCAGTATTTTTTAATTCAGTGTAGCATTTAAGTCCCCAAGAGTTGCAGGAACTCATTCCAGATCCTTTTAATTTTTCCCTATAGTTTCAAATCTGACTAGTTCTTGACTCCTTTTCTGGGAATTAGGAAATAGTAATCATTACAAGATTAAAGGGCTCGATAAGATCAAAACTGCCAGCTTCTTTATGACCACGAGAAATCAATACATTCAGATGCAGTTTATATTTGCTGGTAATATTTTTCTCCGACTCCTGAATTTACTCCTCTCTCCAGACATTTGTTTCCTGAGCAATACTAACTCTCATCTCTTGTTTATGGCCCATCAATGTTATTCTTTGCCCTCCATTCCACAGCAGGGCTCCAGGATGCTACTGAGATACAGCTCCTGGAGAGCGGCTGTTCACCAGCTCACTTCTGGTTAGGGCTGTGAGTGTCACAAAGAATGATTGCGCCTGACTCTCTTTTCTATAGTCTGCACCTTGTGCTGGCTGGATGTTTATCTTTGAGTGCTATTAAGAAAACAGGATTATTGACACAGTTATGTATTTTTAAATGGTGTTTGAAAGCAAATATAAATGGAGTGGCCATGTTTATGAACAGACAATAGCTATGGGATCACAGCACCCATTGCTGCTCCCAGTGACTTTGAAGGAATCCTTTTAACTCAAGGTTCGGCTTCTTGCACCACAGAACTAAAATTATTCAAACTTTGCTGGAGACCTATAGAGAACAGAACAGCCACAAGCTAATGAAGGTTACAATGGCGTCTCAGCTTTTCCCTCCCAACACAGTGATGTCCTGTTGTCCATTATAAGTAAAGTGGAAAATCAGTCCTACTCTGAAGCATCAAGCCTTTGCTACATACAACACAATTGGACTGCGCTGCCAGACCATCTGAGCTAAACAAGAATGGAATTGGTACACAAGTCCCAAGGTGCCCACTGATGTGAGATGTGGGTTTTATTTATTGGAGAAGACACTTGTATACTCTGGGAAAAAGTTATTTGCTGGCCTTAAATCAGCCACGCAGGAGCAACTAAAAAATGGCTGCAAATATATCAAGAAGGCATTTAGGACTGCATATTGAAAGACGGGACAGAATACATCATAAGAACATAAGCGAAAATAGGCTTAAAGGCTGGGGGTGAAGAAAGAATGTATTTTAGAATGGAAGAGCAATCTTGCCACCAGTGCTCCTCTGGGCACTGCACAAAGACACATTTCACTTCCAGAGCAGCCCATGAACCAGCCAGAAGGATCACATAGTGTCACAGGCTGTGGGGATCCTTGGATACTTAGAATGGGGTTTTCAGAGACCTTGACAGCTACTGAATGATCCAGTTCAAGCTAGTAAAGGTTTCCTCTCTTAGAAGCCTTCCTCCCTTATTGGCATGTGTTTTACATAAGGTTTGCAACACAAGGCATAATTTCCTTGGACCTACAGGTCAAGGTGTACCCTGAAAACAAAGGGCAGGAGAGAAAAGGGCAGTAGAGGTTCCCTGCTTCCATACTCACCAGAGGATCTAGGGAGACACCGCCCTCCTCAAAAGAGACAACTGTGACAGCCATCTAAAAGATTTTTTTGGTCACTGTAGTGACCAAACCAAACCACCTTGTTGGTTTCATAATGCCCCAGACCAGAGACATCTTGAAAGAAAAAGTATCAATGCAGTTTCCTGTCACCAGAGTGTTGTCCTCACAGGCTCCTCTAACAGCTCTTGTATGGCACATGTGATAGTGGAGCCAGCCCTGATGCCCAGGCTGAGGAATGGCACTGTCTGAAAAACGGTCTCATCATGCTGCATTGTCATATTTGCCCACTGCACTGTGCAAATCATGCCAGACACACCAAAATAACAAGAATGATAAGTGTTATTAAATACCAAGGAGTATAAAATATGCCTAGAGCTGATATAATTTCTTTGTCATTAATTTGTAGGCCAATGCTTCACAAAGTTTTACTGTAAAAAAGCATTTGAAGTTTAAAGAAATTCTGAAATTCAGCAATAACCAGTGATCGTGCTCAGTGATCACTACTCGAGAAAGAAATCGTTGTGTCTGATTGCTGTTGTGAAATGGTAATCCATATGTTCCTCACATTAGGAAGATATTTAATGTATGCCTTTGGCAAATAACACGAGTATGGAGCATCTGACACAAACAGAATTGTCACCCGAAGATGAGATGTATTTCTGTTAAAATAAAACAAATTTTATAAAAGACTGTTTTCAAAAAAGAAAATAAATAGCAGCAGCTATTTACAGTAAATTAAAAAGATATCTATCAAATCACACTTATGGTAATAGAAAACTATTTCTGAACTTTAATTATTAAGATGAACTGGTCTCCTGTGGCTTGTTCATTTCACACAGCTAAAAAAATGTTAACGGTCTTCTAATTATATCAGTTTTCTGTGTATAAAAAGCCCTGGCATGCATTTATTACTCTGTCTAGGGGAGCTATGGATCATCTTGCTACTCATTTAGCACCTTTAATTTACATATCAGAAATACCAATACGTGTGGTGTTATTAGATCATCTTCCCTTGTACTTCCAACCCAAGAAAATAGTTCATTTTGTTTAGCTGCCACAATTGAATTATTTTCCTATGGCATGGTTTTTGATAAAGGCTTTTATCAGAAGTTTGACTGTATTAAGCTTAATAGATCATCTCTCATTAACATAAAATGCTGAAAGAAAATATGTTTCATTAAAATCTAACAATGGCTCTGCACCCCACCTAACCCCATTTTGGCTTCATTAGCATATTTAATAGAGGAGATAATTGTGTCTTTCACTTGAACAAGAGCCATAATCGGACTGCCTGGATTTACTGAAAATGCAACAGACTATTGCAGTGCCATGTGAGGAGTGGCAGTGCTGTCTAGAGCTGTCTAAAGCACTAACGACAGAGCAGCTCTGCTTTTGTTTGACACTGATTTTGCATGGAGATCACAGCACAGCTCACAACAGCTTGACTTCCTAAAGTATTTACTATATATTCCCATGATACCAATTAAAAGATATCCTTTATTTCCTGCAATCCAATCCTAAAGTCACAGATTAGTCTTTTTGAAAAGGCATAGGCCCACATTCTTTAAAAATCAACTTCTAACACACTTCATTGGAAGAGCCAGTTCTTGTTTCCAGCAGGCCTCTCTGGTGGTCTTTGGGATCATTACTGATGACGTCTCCAAATGGGACTGGAAAATAAAGTAATTTTTCAAAAGATAAAACAATGAACTGGAAAAACTCAATCTTCAGAGTGAGAGGGATGTTCAAGAAAGGGAGACTGAGTTTTTCATTTCTTGATGTTTCATCTGACTTCAATTCCCATTGTAACCTGCTTCATGCAGGTAAGATGCAGCAATCCAACCCACGCAGCTATCCTGTGGCTCTGTACCTCTGGATCAATATCTCATGATTTCCAGTAAGCAAGCACAGGAGAACAACCCCAGAGTTCAAGAGACACTGACACCTTGCTATGCTTTAAAAGCTGAGCAGCATCCATAAGTTTAATTTGTATGCTTTTGTCTGATGTGTGGTGTGGGCAAGTGAATTAAAATGCCTTGGTGCCTTTCTCCAAATCAAGTCAGTTGTTTCATCACCTGCAGATTGGTCAGTGTTTGTTAAACCTTCCCTTTGTGTCTGATACTTTAGCTAAAAGCTCTTGGTTGAAATACAGTTGGGGTCTCTGACTCATAACATTACTGGTGATTCAGGTGGACATGTGGGGACCCAAAGACCCACACAACACAATAGTACCACTACTACTCACACTACACACCTAACAAAGAAAGGAAGAGAAAAACATTCTGATTTTGGCTCAATAGAAAAGGAAAATGAGCTTAAGAGTGAGCTTGGGTAGATTCTGAGACACACAGAGATACTTTCATGCTGCCAAAATAGTGGAAGAAGGTCTCGGTGTAGGTGAAATTTGGACCTCTTAAGAGTTGAGTAGAAACTGCTTAAGAATCCATCAGCAAATCCAGGCTAAGCAAATAAAACGTGCAGTGATCAATGTTGCGTACACATCTCCTCCATTGTTGCCCAAATGGATCCACTTAGTGATTTTGTCCTGGTAAGATGATGTCATTTAAGATCATTCTTTCATTCTTCTGGCACTTACTCCATTCTTCTTATGAAGTTCCTCAGGAATTCTCTAAAGCTGAAACTTCAGCATAACCAGCTGTACTGCTCTCTTATATCCTCCTCAGACAGATTTCTGCTCACAGTTGAACAGACATTAGCTGCTGTAACAAAGCAGCAGCCCATATGCAAAGTTTGCTTGTCTGCCCCACGGTGTCCTGTGTGTCTACTCAAAGCCAAAATGCCCATATGGCTGCTGGAAAAAAAAAAAAAGAACTTTAAAAGAAAAAGAGAGTAAAATATTAGGTTGTTTCTGTTCAAAGGAAAAAGAGACTGTCCATACAGAAAGTGGGTGAGTATCTCAGCAGTTGAAACACAAAGTTTGTCACTCTGCTGTACAAATACAGCACTTGGAACTGAACAGACACAGCACAACTATTTTTTTCTATCTCCTTGTTGCCTTCCTCCCTCTGGGCCCAACCTTCTACAGTGAGGGACCTGCAAGACCTTCTGGGATCAGAGAGCACACATTACAGAGCTGAGCAGCCCACATAGGTCTAACAAAGTGGCACATGGGGCTCATAACAATTATTTATATAAGGCAAAATTTTCCATCAAGGCATTATCAAAGAGCGCACTGCATAAACTACTCCTGTATCACACCAAGCAGAGCTAAATTAAAAGGATTGTCTTCAGTGTTAAAATCAGGTTTAGGTGAGAACCTGGGTTTAAAGCCAAACCAGAACTAGGTTTGAACTATTGTTTAAGCAGCTGGTCAGCTATACTCTTAAAATTCTAGTTCAAATAATGAAAAAAACCCTTTCAAAACATAAGTCCCTAGATCTCTGGACATTTCTGCCAGAAACAGTGTCTTTTCAAAGTGTAGTCCTCTGAGAGTTTCAGCATCAGGAACCCTTACAGCAGAACTGAAGATTACTCTGTGGTTTCAGACCTGGACTTGGGCAGGAAAATAGGAGCAGCAGCTACACAAGGGATAGCACAGAGGAAGCAATCTGCCCACCCCCGCAGAGAATACCTGTAGCATATGTTCAGTGCAGCATGCAACTTTGTTTGATTGTACAAGGCAGATCAACAATGCTCTGACTGCTCGTCTTTAACAGTGGGAAGCAGGAGACTGTGGCACAAGGCTTCCCTAACTCTGCTGCTGCTGTCTGAGTTTATTATATTGATACATTTTACAGATCATGACTTCTGCAGTTCTGAATGTATGATATGCTGGTCACAAGAAGTGGGGATACAAGGGAGTTCTAGTGACAAGCAGGCTGCTTTAACTGCTGCTGTCACTGTTTTCTTTAGACCTGTCTAAATGCTATTTACATTTTCTGTCCTGCTGCTGCTTGTATTTGCTCCTGGGCTACAGTGGATTCAGATGTCCTTCCCACCTGAACAAGGTTTCTCTGTACACAACCCTTGGCATTTCTTTGGGCAAACTTGATAGAAATACCAGCATTAAATTTACTGTTGTGCACTTGGCACCTTACCTAGGTGGCTCCTGGACACAGTTCTCTGAAAATAGACTTATGGACCTGTAACTGTCTCTAATACATACAACTGCACAAACAATTGCATTTTTTAATGTGACCAAATCTGAAAAAGAAAAAAGTTGCATCATTTTTCCAGATCAGATAATATAGAAATTTTAATTTTAGTTGAAAATTGAGGGGTCTTTTGAAAGACACAGTAATAAAAAATGAAAAGAATTCAAAATGCAGACATGAAAAAAACCACAACCAGAAAACCTGTCCCAAAACCCAACCCATCTATTCTTCCAAGGTCAAGAGAAAGTACAGATCAAACATTTTCCTTATTTTTAGCCTAAACCTGTAACTAGTTTTGTATAACTTAGAGATTTGCTTTTTTCAGTAAGCAAAATTTTCTCCAGTAATCCAAGTAACTACAGATTATTGGGAATGGATGAAACTATTCAGGATGACTATGAGCCAGCAATGTGGTGGTTACCAGATCAAGAGAGGTTTTTTTCCCCTTCTACTCTGCACTAGTGAGACCACATCTGGAGTATTGTGTCCAGTTCTGGGCCTCTCTGTTCAAGAAGGACACAGAGCTGTTGGAGGGTGTCTGGCATAGAGCAACAAAGATGATGAAGGAAGTAGAACATCTCCCTTATGAGGAAAGGCTGAGGGAGCTAGGTCTCTTGAGCTTGGAGACGAGGAGGCTGAGGGCTGACCTCATTAATGTCTATAAATATGTGAGGGGTGAGTGTCAGGAGGATGGAGCCAGGCTCTTCTCAAGGTCATCTAGAGATAGGATAAGAGGCAGTGAGTGCAAACTGGAACATAGGAAGCTCCATATAAATATTAGAAGGAACTTCTTCCCAGTGAGGGTAACAGAGCATTGGAACAGGTTGCCCAGGGGGGTTGTGGAGTCTCCTTCTCTGGAGACGTCCCAGGCCCGCCTGGATGTGTTTCTGTGTGACTTGGTCTAGGTGATCCTGCTGTGGCAGGGGGATTGGACTAGATGATCTTTCGAGGTCCCTTCTGATCCCTAATGATCCTATGATTAAAAACAAAACCACACCGAAAACAGCAAGTGAATTAAGCTAGAAAACTTCTTTTTGGCTCCCAACACACCACAGCTGTTCCCAAATAAATGCCTGCCATGCTCTCTCTGTGACAAATCCCACAACCACAAAAGGAAGAACATAAAGAAGTTATTTTGTGTCAATTCAATTGCATTTTCTAAATGAAAATTAACTTTGTGACCTTTATCAATCAATAGCTTCAGATAATTGAAACAATGAAAATTTGGATCTACCAAATTTGATTACCCAAACTACGACTAGGCCAGGACACAGGGACTTAGAGCCACATTTCTTAGCAGAAAACGCTGGGTTCCCCTGTATCTGAGCATAATTTATTTTTACTGCTGACAGCAAAAATCAATGCTGAACCAGCATTTTATTTCCTTTTCTTTCTGAGAGGAAAGACCAGAGCTTTTCTTGGTATACAAAGCATCCCCCCTCTTACCACTTAGTCCATTTATTTTCCAAAGCTCAGCATAATGTTGCCCTAGTCTGTATCATCACAGCCTACAGTATTCCAACTGCCAGACATTAATACATCTGTTTTAGTCACTCAACCATCCCCAAAACTGACAGTTTGAGTAATTACCAGCTCCCAATACAAGAAATTAACTAAGCCTGGGCAGCTCTATCAGTGAACATTTCCATGTTAGTATGACCTTGCTTGACACAAAGCACTTCAGGTGGTTTATCAGCTTGCCCGTGAAAAGCATCCCATTTCTACAGAGGTATAGGGCAGGAAAAGGAAGGTACATTTTGCCTAAATCTGGATTTACCACTCACAGTTGAGTAACACAGCTTAGATCAGCATCCACAGCTAAAACAAAATGAACAGCCTGTCAGGTGTGAATTGCACTAACCAGATTCTCTTTCTCTCCTCCCAATGCTCCTTTCAATCCAGCTTAAAGTATCACCTATGAGAAATGCAAATAAATTGTTCTTTTGAGAGCAGCTAAAATGACTACCAAAGTTAAATTAAATATATTTTCAAAATAAATACAAGGACCAATCTCCACTCTTCACTCCCCAAGGCCCTACGTCTCCCAGACAGCCAATTGATTGAGAAATGCAGACATCCATCACTGCCAGGTCCTTCCCAACTGGTAACCACTCATGATATACAGTCTCCAGTTCCATTCACAACAGACTATTCATGCTTCATATTGTCAGAGTCTGAGTCTGATGGGGGTATGAAAAAATGAGAAAGGGAAACTACACAAAATGAGGAACAGCATCAAATAGAGGAATAAAAAAAAAACCAACAGATTCCTAAGAACTACCTCCTGTATGGTAAGTGCCACCAAGAATGCAGGACAGGCAAAGGTTATGTTGAATAGTTGATCAAGGCTGCAACAATGTAGGGAGGTTCAGGACTCACAAGTGTTTGATAATAATGACAATCAAAGCTGGAATAAAAAGGGGACATAAATCCATAGTAATCCTCTCCTTCCTCAAAAAGAAATACTACAGGATGGCACAGATGCAGAATAATCTGGAAGAGACTCCACCAGAACACAGAACAAAAGACTAGCAGAGTTTTTGGTATAAAAAACAAGGGCCAAGAGCAAAAACAAGAAGATCAGAAAAGAAGAAAAGATAACAATTATATGGTGACAGCATCATGAATGATTGTATGGCATGTTCCACCATAGAGTATACAATTGACATCTAAAATGAGATATTCTCAGACTGCCAGTCACCAGCACCTGAAGAAGTATCTGCAGGTTTGTATTTGTGTAGACAAAGATTATCCTAGAGCAGACAATAAAACAAGCTAGAGAAAAGTTAGGAAAAGAAGAGGAATTAGTAACAACTGAGAAAGGATTTATTTTCTGGGACACTACACAGCAAAAGCTGTTGTATTATGAGCATGCGGAATGTGATGCGATAGGTTCTCTATTCTGCTACGTCAGTAAGAAAGGGGCGTCCACGAAGGGCATGGGATATATAAGTGTAAGCCACGTGGTAATAAATGCCATTTGCGGTTCATCATATTGGTGTACACCTCGGTGATTGGCCGAGTTAGTCACAGTCTCCCAGAGGAAAACGAACAAATCACGTAATGTTCACTGCAACAAAAAGTCAACACTATTCTTGTTCACTTGAGGGAGATGGTCCATTGATTTCAATAAAAATAAAATTAGGCTTTAAAGTTGTAATGAACTACCTATTAATTAGTATGCCCTGAATGTTCGGGAAAAGCTATTACTTAATGTGCATTAATCTCCTCTCCAATCTTCTCTAAATGAAAGAAGCTGATTGGATTGATGATAGGATTGAGAAATACAGACTCTTGCCATCTGAAGATGCCCAGTTACATTCTTTTTTGCTTAAATTTCATCAAAATCTAGCACAAAAGCGATGTCAATGACACAAGAGCAGAGCCAAACACACATGGCTTTACTGAGTATAATTGCTATACCAAGTGTTTTGTTGGGTTGCATTTTTTGGAAACAAAAACAATCCATTGTGTTCCCCTGGAAAGGCTCCTTCTCATCTGCATGGAACTCATTTAGAAAGGATGACTTAAAACAAAAGAAACATTATCCAATATTAGAAGTAACCGTTAGCAAGGCTTATTAATGCAATGCACTGAGCTGCAGTCTGCAATTCTATTGCTCAGATAAACTACTATAATTAAACCACAGTTCCTCTGTGTTATTTAGCAAAGTAAATAATTACACCATGCCCGTAAGGTTTATTGTTAATTTGTAGCATCAGGCAGAAATCCTGATTTCAAAACTTCCTTTTCATGGGACCACATCCCTGTAGTGCAGTCCTGTTACTGTATGGATCATCAGAGTGATTGTACTGACATCTTCTCCTGTTATGTTCTACATTCTCACACACCTGTAAAATGCTATCCTCAGCAGCTATTGGAGCCTCAGACCTTACAGGCAGGAATTAGCTAATCAGTGGTGGAGAAGCTGGAATGTCCTCTGTGCACCAAAACACCTGAAATCATTCACTTATTGCCATTTGACTTTTTTTTTGTGTCCCAGAAACATAAATGTTAGCACAGCAAGACTGTATCACCTCCAGCACCATTCCCCCTTCAATAAGCACAGTTTTCCTGTGCTCTTATTCTGGACAGAGCCTCTGCCCTTGTGCTCTCAAACTGCAGGATTGCATCTGAGAACAGAAATCCACCCCACTGGAGAACTTACATTTTAACTCAACTTACTTAAAGGTGCTCAGCTAATTTAACTAAATACAAGAAAACAAAGAAACAGGTTTTAAAATAAATAAAGTTCAACAGCCCCTCTATCCCTGAAGTTTTTAGGCACTACGGCCCAGTCCAGGAGGGGTAATAGGGCTGGGTTTACAAAAAGTAAGAACCAGTCCATTTTGAACAGCATACTTGGAGAAGCATCCAGCAATCCTACGCCCATAAGGCTGGAAAGAAAAAACAAAAGCACAATGTCCCAGTAATCTGAGTATTCAGGCAAAACACCAATTCCATCAACCAACATCCCAAAAGATGAGACCACTTATAGCCACATACCAGTAGGAGAATGAATACTGATGTTTTTCCAGTTTGGAAGTCCAGCTTTCTGTTCCTGAGGAGGAAGATGTTTCTCTAGTTTTCCTGCTCCTCCCTGGGGCAGAAATGAAAGGCCTGTCTGCTGGCAACACAGATTTTCTCTTCCTTCCCTTTTGGCCATTCCCACAGTCCCTTTTAGCCAAGAGTGAGGAAAGATTCACCATGATGCTCCATATGCCTTAAATGAATCATGACGCAGCTCTCTTACAAGACCACACCTTCAATATTCTATTGCCTTGGAAAACCTATGAATCCTATGTCGAATGCAGTAATAGTAGAGGTGATTAAATAAAGACATCCAAGATAGGGAAGACAGAGTTGTGAAAGAAAGGGGTGGTGGGGGGAGAATCTTTCCACAGGATATTATTTTCTTGGAGACACTCCTCTTTCCTAGTAATTAAATAAATAAATTGTACCAAGAGATAACATTTCACTTCCTCTCAGAGATTCCTAAGAAAAGCTCTTTGAAGTTGAGTGATTATGCACACACAGATCACAAAGCAGTGCATTCAAAACTGTATATTCAGTTTAGTATGGTCTGGAAACAGTGCTGTTGGGACAGAATCTCAGCTAGTAATAAAAAGTGTTGATCGGCTCAACAGAACCACCGAAATGAACACAGAACACCTCTCAGCTACACCTATTTCTATCTGCCCATTGCTGGCCTGTTGTATACTGCATTATTCTGTTCCTAAGGTGTTGGGATGACAGCCAGAGTAGCACCAGGTTTCTATCTGCTATTAGAAAGTGGCTGCTTTTCAGCCCACCTCAGAGAATACTGCCTTTGTGAATGGAAGGACCACAATGCTTGCTCTGGATGCTGCTCTGGTGTAATGGTTTAGGGAGAGGGCCTAAATTGGTTTGGGTTGATGCCTGTAATTCTAGCACAACAACCAGCTCTCACTAAGAGTTCAACAGGCAATGAAGCAACGTTGCTAAAAAGACAATAGTTTATTGAACCCATCACCAATAAGAAAAAAAAAAATCCCAAATAAGTAAAAGAATCAGAAAGTTAAAACTGAAACTGCATCAGAATGCCTTTACACACACTCTGAGAGAAATGTGAGACAGCTAAAACATTTCTTTTTGGCCTTAGATGAGAGCTCTGGGGCAAGACAGTGTGCATTAACACTCATAACCACAAAGTCACCACACAAACACACACTCACACCCCACTTTCCAGCAGAAAAAGGGGCGTGGGGGGGAGGGTGGAAAGAATACAGCACAAAATATACATTTGATGCTTGTGGAAAAGTTCCTTTTCTGATCCTCATGCAGACATCAGCCCTTCCTGATGTCTCCAGCATACTTCTAGCTCCTGTTAACTCAGGGGCTCTTCTTTGAGGTTACAGCAGCGTCAAATGTAGAGGATACAACGGAATCCTAGAATCATTCTGTTTACCAAAGGTTTAGGAGATCAGTACTTGTGATCTCTCTTTCTCTCTCTTAGTAGAAACTTCTCTCAGTTTCTCAGTGGCAGAGTATATAGGATCTTTGCCAGTCCGGTAGAGACAAAGCCAACATGGCACTGGTTTCATGGGGCCACGCCTATTATAGCAAATGGGCTTGCTACAGGCCTTATGCAGAGCCTCTCTTTCTTCTCCCCTCTGGTTAGGCACCAAGGGAGGTAGAGGGTTAAGAGCTCACCTCTGTCTGGCATCTTCAAAGGCGATCAAGCTGTAGAAGTGGCTGTGGAGAAGTTGCCCTCTCTTCAGCCCACTGCCAGGAGCTGGAACAAGCTGGTGCTGGCTTTCTGCATTTGAGTCCTTTCAGAAGGATGGGAAGGCTGCAATTTTGCCCCCACCAAAAGGGGTCTGCAGGTGTGGACAGCAGCTCATCTCTTTGGTCCACTGCCAGGAGCTAGGGCAAGTTGGCACGGGCCACAGTCCAAAATGGTCTGTTCTCTCTGTGTTCGAGCTCTCACGCAAAAGAGGGCTGTGACTACTGCCATAGCAGAGCTGCAGCCAGGCTTTGGCTTCTTTGCATTCCACCCTTTGATGGCAGGGAACTGAGAGCCATTGCTCACTCCACCCCACCCTGCTGGGGTTGGGGGTGGATTCTCTTTAGAGGAGCTCTCTGTCTCTCAAGATTTATTGGAGGAGAAGCAGGACAAAGGTGAAGACAGCAAAGAAATTGTCACCAAAGACTGCGATGAAGAAGCATGAAGTACATTCCCTTTTAAAGATTCTGTCTACCAATCACCTGTAGAGTCCAGACACTGACACAGGAGGTCTGCTAAGAAAGCTACCTCCAGCTTCAAAATAAAATGCTTTTTTAGCATAAAAGCACCACAACTAATACTTGAAAATTTGATCGTTTTCAAACCATAATGCCTGGTAAAATTGAGATGCTTCTTAAGTACCTGTCAAGTGCTCAAACACACATATATGACATGAAGAGGAAGTGAGAGACCCAACCTATAGTTACAAAGAATTTGGAGATTCTTCAGAACAAAAGACACTGAACTGTAAGATATAGTTCTATATTGCTACATAGATATTATGGTGTGAAATCATTTCTCTTAGGAAAAACATTTTCAAGTTGACATTCCAGAAGAAGCATAGAGATGAAGGGTCTATTGGGGGTTTTTAGCTAAAGAAACTATTTTCATCTAAAAATTTAACTAAGCAGAAATAGACTTCCTGCACAAGCAATGCTGAAAACACAAGGACATCATACAAAATCTGTAGCTTTCTACAACAGGTATAAATCTTAGTGGATCCCTGCAGCTCTGCAAGGATAATTTGCAATGTAGTTGACTCTTGATATCACTAGTTAAACTTTGAGCTCAGAGTGATTCTTAAACACAAAACTTTTACCTCTAAGCACTGTGCTGACCTTTAAAACACCTTTACTTAAGCTGACAATTGCTGTCACTGTCCAAGGAATACGAAGTTTGCCACTCATGAGCTTTTACATCACTGCTGCCACATTTCTGTATTCCCTAGAAAAGAGGAAATAATAATATGATATGGCAAAAGACTATGAGCTGTTACTTGTTTTATAGTAATAGTCTGTTACAGTCTTTCTTTCAGAGTTGGCATTTAAGTTAATGAATCACCTTTCTCTATAGTTGCTTTTTAACATACTGTGCTATGTTTGTCTTGTGCCTCAGCCTGACCTCCGATTGCTTTTCCTTTTGGCATTCAATTTACGAAACAAAAGCATTACTGCTCTATCTTACAGTTAAGCTGAGAAGATCAAACATACTGTTATTAAGCAGCTGTTTATTTGTCCTCAGTGATTGTTAACATGTATAATCCAGCTTCATAGTGTGCTGTGATTTGTAAAGTAAAATATTGGCACTGCTAACATACTTCAGGAGACTCTAAATTAACTTGGGTTTCCTAATACAGAAGAAAGGACAAAGTAGGATTGAGGGTGACATACTGAATCAGCTCAGCCATTTGCTAGCTCCCCCAGGCTAGCACACTGTATTATCCCATTTGTAAGCCCTATTTCAGCAGTGGTGGTTTGACTATTCCTCAGGGAGCAGGTGTTGCAGAGCCCCACTGCCAATAAGCACAATGGCTGCTGGACTCAAGAGGCCACATCTCTGTTGCCAAAATTTAACACAGACCTCCCTAAAGTGGCTTTACAAAACTGCTCATGAATCCTGAACACTCGTGGAAAATTTCAAACTGTAAGTTACTTCATCTACTTTTAGCTCTCACAAGATAGATCTCCAACAAATGCTAGCCCCAGCTATATACCATCTCAGGCAAAACTGGAGGCTATTTGAAACCTGTGTGCATACTGCTAGTACCACATAAAAGCAAATATTACCTTGGCTTTTGCTCAAGGAAGCCTCATAAACACCCATGACAGTTAACTGCAAGCCTGCACTTAAACTCAGGTGTAAGTGCCTTTCTCACACTTCCTTTCCATCAAAGTCTTTCCCTGAATCAAAACATGATTCCACTTAAGCCCTGTCTTAGGTACCAGTAGGAGAATGCAAGGCAGCGCAAGTTTACAAACCCTGTTATATAGAGGAGAGAACAGCATCCCTGTGGGAAAGGCATGACAAGAGCAATAAGGCCAGGACATAAAACTCTCACCTCTAAAACCACAATGAAGCATCCTCTGTCTCAAGTCACAAAAAAAAGAAACCTGGAAGCCAGCAGAATACCTCCCTGCCTTTTACACCCTTCCTATATATGCCAAGTGCCCAAATCCATTACCTTGACACCACTGTGCATCACTGTAATAGCAAAAGTCAGACTCATGGGTGTTGTGACCATAACAAAAAAGAATCCCATCAATTGGCATGGGGAGCCCTGTTCAAAACTGTAATTTCAGAAGGATACTTGCTTTAAATCTTGTTGCTCTCTGCTTTGGGTCTTCCTAAACTTGTATGTATACCAAAACCAGAGGCTTGTTTTATGGTCTCATTCTAATGGGTTTGTCTACACTACAAGACCCAGCAAACAAAACAAATGAAATCCTTCTAGAAGAGGTTTTGCTCACAGATTTTTCCTCATCTTTTACATATCCAGACAGAGCTCAGTGTCTGAAATATCTCCCATAGTTTCCAAATGATGGCTACGATGTTCTGCTCCTAGCTAAAATGCAGTGTGCAGGTGTTTCTCTTACAACACTTAAGGCATTTGCAAAGCTGGACCAGAGGCTTAGAACAAAGAAGGAAGTAAGAGAGGACAGATCAACAGATCTGTCCATCGCGTTTTCTGCCAGAGAAACTGCAGCTCCAGCAGGTATCAGTCCCAAGACAGGGATGATTACTGACTAACACAGATTTGGCTGGCAAGCCAAGGAAGTAAACAGCTTACAATAATGACCAGAAATAACTGTCACTATGAGCACACAGCCATACGTCATCTTTTACAACAACCAGGTGAAAAGGGGTCAGCTTTCTTGTGCTTCGGTTTCCTTCCCTTGTCAACATCCTCTGTTGGCAAGGACACATCTTGCTGTGTATTCCTGGCAGAATGCTCTGATGCTATAACCAAAGAAGCTTGTAGAAAGATTCATGGAATCTAGATTTAGATATGGTGCATGATCCTGCTAAGCCAAAATCCATTTTAAGGATCAGAAATCCATGCATGGAAGAGGGCAGCTCACCATACCACCTTCATAGGGCTGAGGTGCAGGGAGAAGGACGGACATGGCAGAAGGAAGATCATAAGGCTAACTTGAGCCTGCAGCACTCCACAGGCAGCACAGAAGATCTTTACCTTGCCCTGGAGCCGGTCCTCACGGAAAGCCTCGATGGAGGTGACTGGTACCTGTGAAGGGGTGGAAGACCATGGAGGAGTGTCCAGGTCGCTCTGGAGATCCCAAACATTTCACCACCCTAAACCTCCTATCTGTTCCTGAGAATGGGAGGAAGGATCTAATTAAAGGGTGATGTACATGATAGGCTGGAGGCAGCAGAGTCTCTGCTGCAGAAAACTCAGTTACCTGCTGAAGCCTTTTGAACAAGTTAATGCAATAGCAGAGACTGGTGAAAGGGAACATAATTTTCTACAAGTTTTCAATAACTTCCCATGTAACAGAGCCCTATCCTGTCTTTAGTGGATATAATGCTACAGTTCAGAGAAAAAAAAATTAATGAAAACAATGGTAAATCAAGACAAGATACAAACTGATTTTCAGCCTGTTATTCTGGGCTACTTGCTGTTATAGAAGTAACAATACACCTTTGCGGCCCACTCAAAGAAAGGGCTTGTCCCTGGAAGGACTTAAGTGTCCCAGCCTGCACAGCACATATCCATCTCTCAAGTGTGAGGATACCAGAGACCAGGTTGTGCTGGACAAAGCAACAGCTGCCAGGGAGGACACCGGAGAGGCTTGTCAGTCAAGTACCATGAGGTGACTAACAGTGGTGCAACAGAAGCTCATGAGGCAACAGAGCAAGAAGCAACACGAGAAAATAAATACCCCTTGAGTAAAAGGCAAAACCAAGGGCATAAGTGCCAGAAGACATAACAGTCTGTGCCTAGTGAGATTGTCTGGCATGCTGCTGCTAACTGAGGATACAAAGAATTTCTGGAAATCCCAAGGAATTTTATCTGCATGTTTAAGGCAGAGGAAGAGAACATCTCTTTCACAGAGTTCTCTTTCGATGGCTAGTGAGGACTGCAGGTTAGCCAAAACTTTGCTGAGGAAGACAACACTTGCAACTGGTATGTTAGTGTGAGATGTTATATTATGATTCGTGTCAAGGTAAAAACTATATCCCCCCTTGTCATTGTGGAAAACTATTGAATGAACAAAATAAACAGTGAAACTCAGCAGGACAAACGGTAAACAGGACGGGGGGAGACTGAGCAATCTAAGACCTGCAAAGTGTTGCAAAATGTATGGGGACCTAATCTCTTTTCAGATTAGGCCAAGAACATTGTCTCCCACCTTATCTTTGGATTTGGGGTCTCACTAAGAAGTGGAGATGTGAACAAAGAGAAGACTGATATAGGGGATCCTTTGAAGTGATAACGTGTGTGAAATAAGGTATAAAACCGTAAGGTGTGCATGTTGGTGGAGTGACTAACTCTGACGCACCCGGTGCCACTTGCTCATTCCTTATTACCGCAACCAATAAATCTTTTGTATTTTATCAAAGATTTGGGTTTCTGTTGGATCACTTCTAACATTAGTCTCCATCAACTAAGAACAAGGTCCAAACCAGTCAAGCCATGGGTGCTACTCTCTGCCTGTCTGAGGAATATGCACCATTCAACCACCACTGAGAGTTGAACTCTGATGACTCTGTTCCTAAGCACTGAGGCACAGAGAGCCTAAGCTACTTGGCCAGAGTCACATAGTACCATCTGTTTTAGCAGACAGCCGAAGCCCAGCTCCCCAGTCAGGCAAACAGCCACCCTCTTGGAACAGCTTCTATCAAGAACAATTCCCACAGGAAAACAAGCCACTACCACTAACACAAGGACAGCCTAATTACAATTAAAAAGGAATCTTCCCAGACCTAAATTGGGTAGCAGAGCACAACATAGAGTTAACCCCTTACACAGAACAGGCAGGTTCCTACCATCCAGAAGGGTTTTGGAAAGCCCCTGTTGGCACTAATGCAGCATGGGCTTAGGGCACAGCAAGAAACCCAGGCCCTGGGTTTGCTGCTCAGGATGGTCACCCACAATTGTCAGACAGTGCTTTTCCACATCCCACCTCCCAAAGCATCTGCCAGAGCCACGACACCAATCCCGCCAGAGCAAAGCTACTCCTAGAGCCTCCTCTCCCTCACACGTTGCCATTTTACTGCAAATGCAGTTGCTTGTCCCAGTTAAATCCCCTCTGTGCTTTCCTTTGGAAGAGAGGATTTCAAAATTTGATATGTTTTAGTCACTAAGTACTCTGGTATTCCCAGCAGCTCTTTTAGCTGACAAGGTTTATACTTGTCACCACTTGTGTGTGTTTTATGAATAGGGACCCAGCAAAACCCAAGATACCATTTAACATAGTGCACATTAGTCTTTTACCCAGCACCACTTGGTGCCTGGCATCACTCCCTCTCTACCAGACTGTTACACACCAAATGGTCCCTCTAGGCAATGTTCTCAGTCAGGAAGGATATTAACTCCTCCCAGCAGAGCGTGTGACAGAAATGCCAACAATCCCTGTAGTTTAAAGCATGACTGATAAAACATTTGTGCATATCTGAGATATCAATCTGGTTCACACCAAGGCAGCCTCAAGCAAGACACTCCATACAACACTGGGGAGAGCTGGCAACAACCACCTCACTACAGTGCAGTGATGTGTTGGCCCAGCCATGACCACCTCTTTGCAGCACAGCTCCTCTGCTCTTTCTGGGCTTCTTTGCAAATCTCCAGGAAAGAGCCAGGCATGAATTGAATGTTCCACCTCTTCTCCTCAGGTGATAGGGAATCTCAGGCTCAGTCTCACCCTCTTCACCTCACTCCACCTCTGGTTAAAGCAGGTGATATACAGCTAAAGGTTTACTAAAAATTACTTCAACTGTTTCTTCCTCAACTAAGGACATGACCGGGAAACACTGAATTGCTGTCAAGAGCCATAAGGTGTTTCACCAGTATAGAGATGAGGTGAAAACCAAGTCCTGCCCAGTATCAGCTCTTTTGACTGCAGAGCAAAGCCTGCAAGTAACAAAATCAGTGCTCACTGCACTAAAAAAGAGAAAAACCTAAAGAAAAGGTGCTAATGTGCAAAAACAAAAAAGCTTTTTATCAAACGTGATTACTCACTGTAGGCAACCAGACATGGTAAACAACAGAGAAGAAAGTGCAGTAGTGGAGATGCAGAGACTTGGAGTTGGTGTTCACCTGACACAGTGCACACCCATTCATCTCCCAGAGCAAACAGAGCATCAAAACCAGTGCGCCAGGGAATTACAGTTGTTTTACCCACCTCTATCCTCACTCTTCCATGTAAGAAGCCTTGCACAGGTGTAAATGCTGTATTTCAAGGCTAACAAAACAACCAATGGCTGTCCTGCTTTCCCAAAGTCCTTAGGAAAGTTTGCTGTCTTTGAAAGTGAATTTTGTTAATGCTGCTATGTCTTGCTCTCTACTCAGTTTTGTTCAAAGAGAAAGGTTTTGACCTTGCAATCCCCCAAGTGCCTTCTGTTATACCCAAGAATCCAGACAAAACCACCCTTGTTGCTGTCTTGCACTGAGAAAATGTTAACTGGACAGAGCAGAACAGCTTGCTCATGTTCCCACTGAAACTAGCAGGAGCTTTTCTACTCGCCTCCTTAGAAACAAAACATTTCCCAGTAATTCCAGCCTCCCACCAGTCTGCTGCTCAAAAGCCTTTTAAGATAAAATTCATCAATCCATAAAATATAAGTGAATTTAATTATTGCTTCGAGTCAAGTGTACCGCCCCTTGAAGCCCCTAAAATCTTACTTTATTTTAAGAAAATTAATGTTCAAAGCATTTAACAAGGTGAAAGAAAGTCCTTCCCAAGCTTCTCTGCTTTGAAGAATCATGATGCATCGTATTCATTAGCATCTGTCAAATTATTCTGTAGGACAGAGTTTACTATGACTGACAGAATTTGGTAAGTCGGTACACGCAGGTGTGTGACAATCAAAATCAGTGTAATCACGAGGCGCAGAAAATTGTCTTTAATGTTATGTTTATATATATAATCCTGTTAAATTACCTGGGCAGGATATAGAAGGATTTTACTTTATACAACAGCTGGAAGTCCTAAAATTGCATGTATCAAGGTAGTAGTTTACTCACTTCTTGCAATAGGACATAATGCAGAATGTAAAGATGTCAAGTAGCAATGTGACAACCGAAATCCTGGCAATGAAATGACATTGAATACTTCAAGTCTACATTGAAGAAAAGGATTTATGTACAATTAAATGAAGACTTGAGCAGCTGACCTTGAAAAGTCCTGGGACTCAGATGAAGACCCTGGTGACTGGATGAAGGGAAACATAACCCCCATTTTTAATAAAGGGTAGAAAGGAAGAGCTCAGGAACTACTGACCTGTCAGCCTCAGCTCTATGCCTGAGAGGATCATGGAACAGGTCCTTCCATGGAGGTCAGGGAAGCAATTAAAGACAGCTGTCCTGAGGGTAGTAGTTGACAGTTCAATGTCCAGATGGAGAATGACACTGAGTGGTGCCACTCAAGGGACCACAGTGGGACCAGCAATGTCTAATACCAAAGACACAGACAGTAGGATTGAGAGCACCCTCAGTGCACACAGTGTTCCACTGCTCAGTCATTCATTCAAATCTCACATAAACCAGTGATAGCTGCAAGTAATTATCACAGGGTTTAGCTCCTGCCATGAAAGGAGCTGTGAATCTTCTCTTCCTCAGCAGTGAGTCTCACCCATATCACAATTAGTGTTTCATGTCCCCCTTACTGGCAGTCACAGGGCCAGTTCAGCTAACCTCTGCAGATCAGAGAATGGCCAGCTATTCTGTACCATTTCTATTCTACCTTCAGGCCAGGGAACAGAGGCTTCCAGTCCATTGTGTCGAGCACACAGAAGCACTCACAAACATTTTAAAAACACTGTACTTGTAACTAAAAATAAACTGTCATTTCCTTTGGTGGCTGTGATTTTATACAGTGCTGTTCAGAGGAAAATTCCAAAAGGACAAACTGCTGACTGCTGCTAAACGGCAGAATTTTTCAGTTCTTTGAGACAAGAACCTGCCAATCTTTTCTGCATCTGCAAACTGCCATGAACATCTATGGCACTCTATAAATCAAAGAAAATGACAAAAGCAAACAGAGTTACAGGATCTTATTTCTCTGGCAGATTTTGCCCTATGGATGAGGTAGCTTACAAAGCAATAATGGAATATTATCAGCAAAATAAAAGTTTTAGTGGCATTTTATTCTTAACAGCCTTTTCCCAGCACCCTGTCAATAGAAGTAGAGCTTCATCTGGGATCAGAAAGTTCTGATTTGCATATGGTAACATGCAAAATGAAATTCTATTCTACTCCTGCCTTGAAAACACGGAGCCATGCATAAAATCAGATCACAAAATTAAAAGAATTTATTGTACTGGAAGTCTCTTCTGTTAGTTTTGGCAAACTTCCCAGTTCAAGTGATCAGTGAAACCACAGAAATACTAATTAGCAGTTCAGGGATCCTCAGAAAGTATAGTGTTTGTGTTCATGGTGTTTTAACAACTAGGCTGACCACATTCATCTTAACATTATTGTCTGCTCCATCATTAATAACCACAAGAGGAAACCAAATGTCTTTGAGAAGACACAGAACTTGTACCCAAGAACATGGTAGCCCTCCTTGCCAGGGCACACAATCCAACAGGTCCTAATGCTCTAGAGCTCCAAGAGCTGCAGTACTCCCTACCACCAGCATGCCAAAATCCTGCATCATGTCCTGCACATTCATGAGCTCATGCTGAGGATCCCCAAAGTTTCACAGCATTTTCTCTGCTTTCTTGTCTTTTGAGTCTCATGAAGTTTTCAAGATTTTTTTTCATCAGTTACCAAAAAAAACCCCAGAATCTCACTTTCATGTTTAAATGCAAATGGAATTTTTCAATCACTTGAGTTCAGGAGTCACTGGTTTGGGCTGTAAATATTCAAAAAGACATGATAAAAATTGCAAGGCTTGTCAATATGCATGACCCTCACTACTTAATAAATCTCCTCTATACACAAGAGCACTGGCATTGTCCTGATATTTTGTGGTTAATGTAGAACTACAGCTAAAATTAACCTCATTCATGTAATGCACAAACTCATGGAATCACTACTCTATAGCATTCTGAAAACTTTAGGGAGTTTAACTGGTTGCCCAAAGGCCAGGTGCAGATCAGAGAATGGTTCACCAGGGTCTGAAAAGACTTCACTATATAAGATACTGTCCAGGGGAGAACAGATTGTTTGACCTGAGATCCAATTAAAGTTCTACACAAAAGAGAATTAAGACTCAGGTACAGTATGTGCCAAAGAGTAAACATCACCTTCCCCAGCCTTCTGGGGCACATTCTGTCTCAAGTGTCACACACTACGCAGCACCAAGCCTGGTCTTTGCAAATGTTACCAACCATATAAAGCTTTGAATAGCAAGAAATCAAAAGTGACTGTCTGTGAAGGAAAATGGATCTCTCCTCATGCTATCAGATGAAGTGTTGTTTCCTGGCTTTTGTTAAACATCAGCTGCTGGGGTGTTGTCATTTGAAAATTGCCAAATTTTCAGATGTTGATTTTTTGCTTTTATACAGAAGAGAGACAGAGAGAGAGACACTGGGGTTCTGTTGTATTGCTGCATCTGACGTGCGTGCTGTTACAGCCTGAAGATGAAACAATCCTGAGACAAGAGGAGTTAGAAACAAACCTGAGATGTACAGGGGTAAGCTGACATCTGAAAGAGGACCAGAAAAGGAACTGTTCAACAAGAGTCACAATGTAAGAGGGCCTAAGGAGCTCTACTGAGTTCTATGGATGGAGGGGTGGCTTAATTCCCTCTCTGGTTAGAGAGTGTACACTTTCCCAGGCCTCTCATTTGAAGCCAAAACCCGATGTATTAACTGGCTCCCATTTCTCTCGGAGTGTGTGTAAAGGTATTGAGATACAGTTTGTTTATCTTTTTTTTGGTTTTTTTACTTATCTGGGGATTTTCCTTTCTTTTTATTGGTGATGGGTTCAATAAATTATTTTCTTTTTAGCAAAGTTGAATTCTCGGTGAGAGCTGATTGGTGTGCTTGGATTGTAGGCACCAACCCAGAACTGATTTAGACCTCCCTTCTAATCTGGGACATGGCACAAGTTAAAGGGTTTAATTCCTGATCTCTCAAAATGAAGTGGTATCACTGACATTGAGAAAGACCTGCAACATCAGAACTTCAGAAAGAACGCTTTCCACCTGTAGAAAACTGCTCAGGAAATTACAGGCTCATTGTCACCTCTCTACAAAATACTAAAAAAAGCTAATTAAAAGGCTCTTCCTGGACCAGGCCCTAACACTACCATATCCCAACTGCACTACATATTTCATATTCCAGAAGGCATCTCCCACATTAAGGTTTATCAACCTACACTGTTGTCAGGAATAGAAAACTACATCAGGCTTAAGCAATTAAGCTTTTCTGTGCTACATAAGCTAGAGGGGAGCCACACAAAGAACCTAGCAGCACAGAAAATGAACAGGATTAATTACACACATCAGCATCGACAGCTAAAAAAAAATTCACTTCAGTAATATATTTGGAGGAATAAAGATTGTGCTGACAAATTAAAATATAACAAGCAGGACTGCAAATAAACTTGCAGTTAGCACTCATTATGTCAGACTCTGCTCAAAACTCAAGCTTCACGTTTTGTAGGAAATTTCTACCTAGGTCACAGACTTATCCAAAAATGTAGGGTCGTTGTGAATCCATAAACTGAATTTTATTTAGAATGTGAAGAACAGGTATATAAAAAAACATTTCTGTTTTCTATTTAAGCATGGAAATAAGAAAAGAAATGGAAATAATGGAAATAATGGAAATAAGAAAAGAATAAACTGAGGCTTTTGTGCTATAATGTGGTTTGTTATAAAAACCTTTATGTATAGAATAAAAGGCACTAGAATCTAATCAACTGCTCACAGCAGGAATCCAGAAGTCCCACTTACTGTGTGAAGCAGACTGACATATAATCACGGCTGAGCACCCCATCTGAAAAATCTAAATAAAGGCATACAAACAGAGCAGACATCTGTTCTCTGGCTTTGTCAACTGCAGCTCAGGCTCTGTAATGAACTCTCCAAAAGTCTGTGCATGAACAAAGTACAAGTCTACCGGGACCTTCTGAAGACAGTGTTCTACACATGAACCCTAGCACAGATGGGAGCAATGGAAAAGACATTTTGGAATCCTATAGTACTGATTAATAAGCAGATCATAAACAACATTATTAGGATCTCCATCTCCCCAACAGCCTAGGGTGGAAGCACATTATAGGTGAGTTCCTATAGCATGGAAAGGCAAGCCTCATAACTATGAACTACCTAAGTCTATCATTCCAGTGTTTCACCAGCTCTAAGGTTATCTAGAAGCAACAGGAAAACCCCATTAATGCCTTTTCAGCAGTTCAGGGTAGGTTAAAAGGAAAAACACTCAGCAAAACAGAGTCAACACTTGCCAAGGGCTATCACTCAGCTAAACCATGTCTTGAAACAAGAAGGAAAAAGCTGTGGTATCTCCGATAACAGTCTCTGCTAGGAACTAACTCTTTCTTTTAGAAATTTTATGCTACCATGAAGAAGTCTTGAATTAACTCCATGTAAGATTTCTCTAACCCAGTATCTTCCCTGCATATTCAGTGCCAAGAAAAGCACTTTTAGTCACTGGGGAGCTGAGAGCAATCATTCCTGGAAGCACTGAACCCAATTGCAGGCAGGTCAAACACGCATCTCCCACTGAAGGCACCCAGGTGCCTGTTCCAGCAAAGACACGTGATTCCCACTCAAACAATCTGAGTATATACTATGACAAATCCATTTTCATGCTAGTATGCTGCTGTGGTATAGAATTAACATCTGCCACAAAGAAAATGGGCAAATACAGAAAGGACAAAAATACCCCATCTCTGATGCTGCACCCTTTTAGGAAGGCTCTTGAAATAAGTTCTCTTCTTCACTGTATTGGTCAGCAGGGAATTGTAAGGTGGTGTTCACTGATGAAAGAACAGCTTTCATCATAGGGCATTCACAACCACCATGTTCCACACTCAAAATTTCCACACCTCCCCCCCCCATTATTATCTACTTTTCCTTTATAGCAAAGCTGGGGAGTGACAGATGATCCATCAGCTTATCTGCTGATTTTTAATGACAGCATTTTGCATTCATTATTCCCTACTTAAGTCACACTTTTAAAAAAAGAGGAACAACTTATTTCTTCCTCTTGTCACTAGAGAAATTAAATGGTAAGCCATTAAGAAAAGTGCTTGTCTAACATAAAGATACACCAATCACAGATTAAAATTACAGAATTATTTAGGTTAGAAAATACCTTTAAGATCGAGTCCAACCGTGAACTCAACTGTCCCAAGGCCACCACCAAACCTTGTCCCTAAGCTCTAGATCTCCACAACTTTGAAACACATCCAGGGATGGTGATTCAATCCCCTCCCTGGGCAGCCTGTTCCAAGGCCTGATGGCCTCTTTCATGAAAAAGTTTTTCCTAATGTCCAACCTAAATGTCCAACTTAAATGTCCCCTGGCACCACCGGGGCTATTTCTACTGATTATTTATGAGAAGAGACCAACGCTCACCTCTCTACAACCTCCTTTCAGGTTGTTGTAGACAGTAGCAAGGTCTCCCTACATCCTCTTATTCTTCAGACTAAACATCCCTTGCATTAGTTCTGTATCTGCAATAGTGCTGGGCCTAAAAGGGATAATGAAAATAGCAAGCCCCATCTCCATATCTGACAGGGCCTCAGCAAACATCAGGCAGGAGCTGTGCTTGCCTGTCCTCAGCTCAGGGCTGCTCACAGCCTAGGCACAGACAAAGCGCTAAACAATGTGGCGTCTAGATGACACATGCGGAAGAGCAACCTCTGAGAACAAAGCTCTTCATGAGTCTTATAAATGCTGAGCTGCTGAACTCAGGGGGTCTAAGAACATCTAGAGAATCAAATCTATTCAGTAATTATACCAATAAAAAGCAGTAGTTTTGCAAAATCAAGGTATTGGCAGTTGGCTTTGAGGAAAGCTTTTTTTTGGTAAAGCTTCAGTCTTTTGCCTTAATGACTGCAATATTTCACAGCAAAACCCTTAACAAGTATCCTGGGGAATACCACCTAGACCAAATTGTCTAGAAAGAACAACTACTGCCTGCCTTCAACTACCTGTGTGCAAGTTCCCAACAACAATATGTACAAGCTCATAATAAAACCATGTCCTACATTTCCAATCAGGTGACAATGGGAACATAATTCTTCTATTACAGACCTAGAGAGATAAGCAGTCCTGATGCAAGCTGTTCCCTTCAACAGGGAAGCTGTTGTGGGGTCAAACATGCTCCCTAGTACTTTGCCTCTTGCCACAGAGCTTCCCTCAGCATCAGGGCTCCCTGGAAGATTCATTTTATCTCTATGCCAGCACCAGCTGCTCTCTGGTGGGGTATACCTCTTACATAGTTATCCTTCAGACACCGCAAAGGACCAGGGATCTTGCAAAAGGGCCCCAAGTCTCAGTTTACAGATTCACCAACACACTAATGAATGAGTGAAGGCTCTTAGCTGAACTCCTGACTCCCCATCCTCCTCAGGAAACATTGTTTAAAAGAAACAAGCAAAAAATCATACATCAACACTGGCATTAGCCAATTTTTACTTCTCCATTTTGCAAGAGTTTAAAACTTTCTAAGTTATGCAAGAGATAACTTAACATGGAGATGCTTTATAACACGCCTGGCACCAAGGACTCCAATAAATCAAAGTAACAAACTTAATATTTGCCTGTCTAGAGGCAGCAAAATAAAAAAAGTTTAAATTCTGGCTAAATGCCTAATAAATGCATTGTTAGCTTTTGTACTTCAATGCACTGACTGCTAAATAAGAAGTCAACACAACTCAAATGGAATTCAAATGGGCGCAGCAGGCGCCACTACAAGTCACTCCGGTGAAAGTGGGAATTAAACTTACCAGCTCCCAAATTTCACATGGATTCAATAATATTTTCCAGTCTTATTACATCACAGAACAATCCAATCGTGGAACTTAAATCTCTGTGTACAGTTGCCAAAAATAAATTTCTTAGCAACACTTCCAGTATCTTCACAGAAGACTTCAGTTTCTGATTTCCACAGTATTTTCAGGTGGGATACACTGATATCTCTCATTATACAACATGGCTTGCTGACAAGACTAATGTTTTCCACATATTGCTGTCTCTAATTGCTGACTCTGAGTACCTAATTTATCATTAAACCTGGCATCAACAGAACAAAGATAAGTGCTTAAAACCAAGTAGGTACTTAAGTGGCACCCTACATAAAGGTGCTCTTCTGAATCTAGGCATAGGTTTGTCAGCTGGATCTGTGTAAATAAGTACAATATTTACAGAAAGATCAGGTAATGCTTTTGTGGCATAATGGCTTTGACCATGCCTTCTTCCTCCCTCTCTAATCTCTACTAGGTTGATTCCAACTTTCCCATCTTTTTGTAATCTTTCTTTTTCCAACTTCTTCTAATCATAGATATCTAAAAATGCTGCAAAAATGCCTAAATATGTGCAGACTCCACATTTACAAGACAGGCTATGCCTAAAGATTGTATTTCCTTGATATCCACACCAGCATACATCAAAACAAAGGTTTCTTCAAATCTGAGTTATCACAGAAGTAAAAATCGGTGGTTAAATTCTAGAAAAGAAAAAAAGGGACCCAAAAATCCAACACACAATCACTTTAATTCCTTGAGTCAGAACATCTGTTGTGGTGCCATGAGTTCAGCAGCCATGATTACTTGGGTTTTACCATTCAGCCTTTAAGGTATCAACAAGCATGGCTGAAACATGCAGACAAATCCCTGTAAAACCTCAGAAATTTTCCAGAGCTGTACTGGTTTCTGTCATGGGTCTGCTTGGTAACTCACGCAGCCATTCTCATGACCACTGGAATATACTGCATGGGAAACAGGCAGTAAACTAGTAGAGACTCAGAGCAGCCTATCGCCTTTTGAATATATATCACTCCTTCTGGCATCCAATATGGTAAAAGCCTACAAGCACCAATGAATGAGTAACTGTTTGAACAGGCAGTAGATCGTCAGCATGCCTTTGGAATTTGCTTCCAGCCTCTCTGCTACATTCCAGCTATCCTAATTATGCAGACCACCCTACCCTGAAATTAAACTTTCCTAACTGTTACACCAATATGAAGACGCACATCTAGAAAAGATAGACCAACAATGTAGCTAATTAGGTCAAATTGTAAAAAAAAAAAACAACCAAGACTATTTTCAAAATGATCTTTCACAAAAATACCACTCATCAGGTTCTGCGGGTGACAGCTCTGAGAAGTTTATTTGAGCCATTTCTTTGTATGTTTGTAGCATCAAGGAAATGACCAAAGAATTGTGGAGTTTCACTTGAATATAGATGGATAATATTGAGTTCTTCCTACAAGATGTTCCTCATTTTTCAAATGTTTAAGACAGCAGTATGTTGACTTTGTAAAAGCTCCCTGATACCCTGCACAACAGGGTTTTCCAACTACCAAAGGTGTATTTGTTCACAAAGAACTCCTTGGGTCATAATAAAGGTACCACAGCAGCACAAGAATGGCTTATGAAGAGTCACTAAGCCATCACATTCTTGGACTGATGAACCAGGTCAGGAACCAATTACTTGGACTACCAGTCAGTAATCCCTCTGACCCATCTCTGTTGGAGTCTTAACCAGAGCAGCAGTGAGCCTAAGAAAGCAAAAGAAACAACCCAGGATAGAATTCATGTGGTTTCAAGGCTATTAGGCTCCCAACAGGAGATGGACAGAAAATTTCATTGTTCTTGGCCTTGAATGGAAAAAACCCCTCCAAACCTCCAGAAGTGATACTTTCCTATTTGATCCCAGAACCACAGCTCTCTATCATAAGTTGTCCTATTGCTCTTAATTCATCTTTTATGTCCTGTCTAAGCTACTATGAGATGTCAATGCTTTCATCTTACAGAAACATTTTCAAGCAGGCTTGGATTCTTTTATATAAAAAGACATACATGTAAAGAATAAAGGTTAGTTAAAATTCTTATAACTCCTTGTTCTTCTATTGAGTTATTTCTGTCTGAAAATGTGCGTGGATGCTTCTCATTGGAACACTCTTTACACAAAGCAGAACAGACTCCATCACTCACAATAGAGGTCACAACCCTAAAACTAGTACAATAAAGATAAAATCCTCTTCATCAATGGCTCAAGAATCTTGGGGTCTGGCCGAAGGCCAGAGAATGAACTCCTGCAGGATCTATAGGCCATGCACACTCTACATTCACATATAAGTTTCTTTGCCAGAATACTTCTGGCCTAAGGAAATGAGCAAGTGCATAAGAATAGGAAGGTAACATTCAGACTAGTACATGGCAACACACTGCCTACAACTCCTTCCCACACCATAAGCCCTTAATTCAAACCCTTTCTTTTCTAGATATCTTAAGTATGGCTTTGCAGAAATACGGCTTTCATGGTGGAAAAAAAACCCTTAAGGAAGTCTGACTACTTCACCTATATCAGACTAGTCTGGCAGAAGGCAATAGGCATTGGCTTTACCTTCACCATCTTCCAGGATTTTTTCCTCAACTCTTTTTGTTCTTTCCTGTCTGTTTTTTTGCTCTCTCTACTCACTCATTTTAGTACTATGTGAACTTAATGTCATCCAGCCTACTGCCTTTGTATGGGGCTAAAATAAGACAGAGCAACGCTGGCTGGCTGTACCAGTTACTGCTCTTTTGTGTAAAGCAACACATGCAATTGATCTTCTGTCAGCCAACTGTTGTTGCTGATGGCACTTTACATGCTCAGTGTCCTGGAGCCAAGCAAGTTCCTCTGGCAATAAGCACGACAGTAAGTGTTCACTGCATGTCCTGATGTCTTCCCTGGTGTGGGAGACATCACCTAGCTGCTGTGGGCTACAGTAGGTTGCGGCCACCCATCTTTATAGGCTTATTTATCTCAGAGAAGCAACCAAACTCCTCCTTCTGGCTTCGGCATGCCCTGTGCTGTGCTGGCCCAGAACACAGACACTCCAGATATAACTGAGATGCATCCTGGAGAAATTCAAGCCACTGCAGTAAATTAGCTCATCAACCAACTGGGGCTGCAGTAGGCTCTGATTTGGAGTGGGAATCTCTGCACCACACTGACACTTCTTGACGGCACCCAAGTTTGCCATTCTGGAGCAGAGTGGTTGGGAATTCAGTGCAGAAACACCTCCAAAAAGCTGTGAGAGCGAGCTGAAATCTGGCAGAGCTAGTGCTGAGTGAAGCCAGAAAGCCTCATAGCACCCAGTCTAATGAAGAGTTTGCTTACTGCCTTCAGAAACGTGGGGTCTGGAATACCTACTGGGAAAAATGCTATTTCCTAAAATGATCAGAATTAAGAAACTCCAAATTGTATGTAAAAGGGAAGGACCACAGCTTTTCTTTCCAAGACACACACAAACCTATAAAAACAAACCCAAATGATACATCTTTACTCAGTTGATTATCACCTCCAATAACACATATTTACTTTACATAGATATATGCACATATCTTAACTGGCAACCAACTCTACATCTTCCTGTTGAGTGATTTTTCTAGTTCAAAGGGTATTCCCAAGCACACAAAAAGAAGGGAGTTACTTTAAAACACGAGGATCTACTTGCATTCCTAGAAAAGACATTAAATAACTGCTTTTCCTGATTTGAAGATTTATAGCACACACACAGTTAAGCCATTTCAATTGTTTGGTTTCTGTAAACTTCCATTAAAATGATAAAGAAATGGAACAATCATTATAGAATCAATTTCTTATGCAAGTTTAAAGGTAGCTGATGCCAAACACCAGACAGCTGAGTTGGACTGTGTCAGTTAAAAATAAATAAATTTCAGCAACAGACTAAATACTACTGAGGACACTAAAAAAAACCCTTTTGAAGATTTCACCCCCCCTACTTCTGCATTCTGAGTGTCTCTCATGCAAGCGTAATTTATGCAGTGATAGATATCCTGAGAGATGGGAGCTGTATTATAGACATGGAGATAAAATAATCCCTAAGTGACAAGAATCAGTTTGGTCTCAATAACACTGTACTCAGCAGTGCAGGTAAAACCAATTTCTTTAACTCTGCTAGCTAGCATAAATATGAACTTTACCAGTTAACATAAATATAACCCTTTTGATTAAAGCACCACTTCGTCAGAGAATCACACTCCCCTCAACTGGTAGTAATCCAACACGACTGAATGACAATTTTCCTGAGTAAGGAAATCATCTGTCACATACTCCCTTTCCAAGGGAAATTACAACTCTCTGGCCTTAATTTCTGCATTTGTGCCATCTTGTCCTTCCTGAACCAAAGGCCAGGTCACGTTAAACTTTTGTTCTTCAGCTTTTCAGAGGGGAGACACTAAGGTCCATGAAATAGCTCATATTGTGGGGTCTTTCAAATGGAACATCTGCTGCTCATCAATGATTTGAAATAACCCACTCCTATAGTGTCCTGGCAAAAGTTCCTGAAATCCCACTCCTCTCTATATCAGCACTGAGTTATGAGGTACCTAAGCTTGCCAAAGACAGGCCACGCTCTCAGGGCATCTTTTCAAGCTCTCTTGCCCCAGCCCTGCCGCAGTCTTTTTTGTGGTATGCCCCTCTTCTAGAGAACCCAGATATGCAAAGGCCAGAAAAATCACAAGGTTCAATCCATATTTTGGCAAATGCAGAGGAAAAATCCTGTACTGTCTTTACAAAGCCAGGTTTTCTGGAAACCACAAAGGATTTGTGTATGGCGAACTCACAGGTTTTGGCCTCGTATATCAGAAGAATTTTTTGCAACAATTCAGCATATAGCCCTAGACCACAGGGCAATACCCCAGTCCTTCCAGCCATTTCACATGGAAGGTTGAAAGCACTTGGTTTTTATCAAAGCCCAGCAGTCAGAAACCAGTTTTCCACACCAGTTTCAGGCAGAAACCCATGAAGAGCCTTTCCTATGAAATGCAAGTGCTGGGTTCTGGCTGCAAGCACAGTGCAAAAGGATTTGTGCTCCAGGCAGACAACTGCATTTTTGAAACAAAGTACTGCTGCTTCAACCAGTCCTACCAAAACGAGATTCACAGAGTTCTGTCTAAAGGAAAGAATACAAGGAAGAATAAAGCCTGACTGCAACAATCCATCTCCTTTCTCAATGAGCTACCAAAGCAGCCCTTTGAAATGGCAGCAATACGGACACCACAAGGCTTCATGCAGATGAGACAAGATATGTGCATCTATACATGTGTGTATATTTAAAATAAACCTCTTCTGTTTCAGGATTTTTGTGCAACTGCATGATCAAAGACAGGTTTTAAATGCAAGCTTATGGGACTACTAAAGATGTGAATTTATGAACAACTTCCTAAGAAAACACACTCTGGAAAGGTTTAATCTATGAATTGTGACAACCTTGGACAAATGGATTTTTAATAGAATATAATGTAAACTGTTTGAAACATTGTGATAAGGAATTTTTTTTAAGTAATACATAGAACAGGCATGATGCACCCTGCATGAATGGAAGAAAGTTCTTAATTTAAAGCATTTTAATGAACACTCAACCTGTGTAGGGAAAATGTGAGGAATGGAGATGAAAAACTCAAGATACCAGTAACACTGCAGAGGGGAGAAGGAGAGATTAGAAAAGTAAGCAAATTTGAAAAGGCTCCAGCTGATAACGCTGACTGAAAGGAAGGCAGACTGGATTACAAACATGTCACAGTCCAAAGCCACTGTTCTCTTTGAAGGCAGTGTCTGCCAGTGACTCTTATCAGAGTTGCACACTGGGAAGAAGGAGCAACTGAGGTGCAAAGCAGTGGAGACCAGACCTCTCTCTGAGCTAAGGGCAATAAGGATAGTCAGAGACTTTGGTGAATACAGGTGTGATATAGGGGATCCTTTGAAGTGATAATATGTATGAAATAAGGTATAAAATGTTGCTGCCTTAAACTGGAAGTGTGCATGTTGGTGGAGTGACTAACTCCCCACACACCCGGCGCTGCTTGCTCACTCCTTATTACCACAACCAATAAATCTTTTGTATTTTATCAAAGATTTAGGTGTCTGTTGGATCACTTCTAACAGATATGATTCTGTTTACTAATAGCTTCTGCTCTGTTATGAAAGAGATTGATCCTGCACACTCACTCGTACATAAACTGCCTTTAATGAAGCTCTTTGAATTACTAGAAAGAGGAAGAGATGAACCAGGTCTAGTGACAGTTTTGCCACATTGACCTTAATAGAGATTCAGGTCTATGCTCCTTTAAATGAAACAGCAGAACCCCAAGGTAAATACTTAACATTCTTCAAAAGAAACAAGAAGGCCACCACTGTGACCAAAAAGGCAAACTGAGGTAAAGATCAAAGTTAAATATTTACTCTAATCGCTACAATATTTGCAGATCTGGAAACGATCTTCCAGCAGTTTCAATTTGCATATTTTAATTAATCCAACAATATTACACTAATCTCACAAAGGAAAGGGCCAAAATATTAATTAACTCAACAGTCATTGCTTTTGTGCAATTTAACAGTTCAACACAAAGCAAAAATCAGTTTGAATAAAAACTAAGTTACTGTGACAGGAAAAATTTCATGGATTAATGAAACCACATAGTAGGCACTAAGTTTCAGAGTTCACCCCATTTTTTTGTTTAACTTTATGGAAATAAGACAACTATTTTTAGAGACTTTCTCTGTGACACCAAATGACCTTAAGTTTTCACTTCACCTCACCCTTTCAAACTGATGGCTTTCTACTTTGCTCTGAATGGAACAGAGGTCATAGTTCTTTTAGCAAAATATCTGCCTGCAATACTCAGCAAAGAGTAGACACTGCACAACCACCCAGATCAGCTGCCCTGGCTAATTCAGGTTGAAGTTTTCACTGCTGGAGCCATAGTGTGTCATCACCAGGTCCAGAACAGGCATGAAGGTTCCCTCTGAGCCAGTCACTGCTGCCTAAGCTCTCAAGCCACTCAAGGGACTCTCTAGCCTCAGTTTGGAGGAATTGGGAAATCTTACCAGAAGACAGTGATTTGGAAACAAAGCACACACTGCCAAAGCTCTGTGCTCTCAGTAAAGCAGCACATGAAATCCAAAAAAACACTAAACAATAATGGAAGGTGTCTAGAATTTCCTCTACCACAGCCTCAGAACTGTAACTATGACAAATGCACTTAGAAAACAGGAGAGAACTCTCTCCACTCCTTGTTTTTTAATGTGGAGGAAAAGCTTGAAACAGACAATGAACTGGAAGGTTTTCCTGGTGTGTCATCATGCCAGAAAGCTCTGTAGCACCAGAGATAACCAGAGACTGAGCAGGGAATCACCTCCTCTTCACATGATGCAAATACAGTGCAAATGTCTGAGTCCCACCCAGTTACCTCCACTTTGCACCTTCACTGGAGAGAAACAGGCACTTTTGCCTGCTCTTCATCAGGCCTGTTCTACACAGAGGACTCTAACCTTAGTGATACCTTAAAAGCAAACCCACATTAAAGAATCTTCACCTCAATGCTTCTGTTGCAGGCATTGTTCCTCAAATACTGCTTTAGAAACTAAACAAAGCAGAAACTCTCATTGCACTACAAACCTTTGGCAACAATTTCCCCAGATCTAAACAAGCACTAACAGCAAGCTTTCTATCTTACAGGAGCTTTCAGGAAAAAAGATGGATACAAAACCCTCACCAAATAAAAATTAGACATAAAGTTTAGTGATTCCCTAATTATGATATGATTTAAAGGTAACTTATAAAGGGTGCACTTTAAGCGAGAAGTAGTGGGATGATGGAGAAAAATTGCTTGTACTGTAAAGCACTTAATTCTGACTAAAAAGATAATTTCCTCATTGCCTTTGGTACAGCTTGTGGGAGCTTTACCACAACAAACATACACAGCATTTGTGAGACACTTCATAGATACTCACAAATTAATTTCATAGCTTTTCAAATAAAGACTTGTATTGCTTTCAGTTATTCCTGCATTGCTCTATCTTAATCCACTTTTTTCAGCTGCTGCTTTGCCAACAGGAATTCTCCGACTGTCCTGAAGGCAAAGGAAGTGCTAAATAAGAGCCAGAACTAGTTGGCTGCCTCCAGTTTAATTAGATACTCAACTTCTGAAGCTCAGACATGAAGCAAAAAGGAAGAAAGCTCTCATCAGATCACCCAGAGCTTTTCCAAGGAGGCTGAAAATGGAAAATCACTGCTATTAAAAGAGCAATTGACTCATTAAAGAGGCTATTGCATGTCCCTCACAGCACTTTAACACCAGGGTTAATGTACACAGGTGCTTACCTGTCCTCAGCGGTTGGATCGTTGTGCACACAGGTGACTGTGGCAGTGGTCCTCGCACTGTCTGTCTCTTCCTGAACCCCCCACTGGTCTGCATCACTGACTCTGATGTCGGCGATCTTCACTCCTGGAGCTGTCCTTATTCTGTGGGGGAACAATGGGGATTGCTTTAGCTATAGACCTCCTGAAAATAAATCCTGAGAGGTAAACAAGGAAGATGAAAGGCAGCATCCCTTCCTCCATTAGTAACACACTAATACATTGCAACTACAAGCCACTCCACTTTGAAAATAAAACCAGGTCAAATAATTTTAAAGAGATGAAGTATGAGCTTCATTATGTGCAATGCCAGTTCATTTTCAGCTTTAACAATGTTGAGTGAATAAGAGTGGTTTCTGCTTCAGTTGCAACCAGTGTGAAATAAATGAAACAGATGTGACTAAGCATAAGTTGATATAATTTGTTGTGTCTGTCCTGCAATTTAAGATTTAGAATCTGAGAACTGTGATATAAAACACATCCTCCTGCCCACAAACCTTAGGGAGCAAGGTGCCTTTTAATAATAGGGCAATCTGCATGTTAAAAATGTATTTCACTGCTGAAAAGCTGTGAAAGAATATGTGATCCTAGATCTGAGACTAAGGAAGGAAAATAATAATGCCATTGTACCAGGCTCACAGCAAACTGTTTCTGGTGAAAAATAATATGATGCTGACATGGCTAGCCTCGTTTACTTAGGCAAGGTTGATGTCTGGAAGCACATCGGTAGTTGGTAAATATTATTTGGCTTTAAAATATTTGCTTGAAGAAAAAGAAACCCATACTGCAGCAGGGCTCACTGTTAGGAACAGATTGCCAAGGCAAAGGAAACAAACTGCTTTTAATAGCTGAGACTTCATTTGTGCAGTTTGACTCCTGAAACAAACCTGAGATTCCAACAGGAGAGTGCAAATCTGCCTAGAGAACAATTAGGCAGAAAGCGACTGCTGCAGTGCCATGTTCATCACTACTGTGACTTAATTAATTAAAAGCAGAGCCAAGAGGGATCTCTTAGTTGTATGGTGGAATGAAACAGCACTGCTGAGACTTGAAGCGTTACTTAACAGTGAATTGTGATGGATTTGCCCTGACGCCTTGTGGCCAGTTGGTGCTTGCATTACACCAGTAAGAATATCCTGCAAGATCTAGCAGAGTTCGTGGGTTTGCATCAAAGTGACTTCAAGACCCAATGGGTGGTCTTCTCCACAGGGGAAGAATTAATTCATCCTGCCCTTATGACATCCTTAGTTTTGCCTCTAAGGCTTTACTGACTTGATGGGCCAAATTCATGCCTGGACTAATCAATCTGATGAAAAATGTTTCCTGTAAGGAGAGTTTATATTTTTCTAATTCTGGTAGTCATGTTTCCCCACAGACGTTTGTATCTCCAGACAACATGCCTTGAAGCTTTTGTGCCCCTTTCCAATACATCAGCTCTTGCTTTTCCAGAGGAAATTTCATTTATTCTGTGGTAATTACACTGAACCAAATAATTCCTGCAAGACACCTACATGGCTTCATTTCAGACTCTTTATAGTTTACACGAGACAGAGAATTAGGCTTCAGCAATGGAATCTTATTTTCCATGGGACTTAGTCAATCACTCTTCAAAAATCATTAATGCCTGAAAAAAAAACCCAAAACAACAAAAACAAAAAACCCACCCCACAACAAACAAAACCTAGGAAAAAATACCAAAAAAACCCCAACCCAACAGGAAAAAACCTCTACCACCTTTTACATTTTCTCTTTCACAGACAAAATTCTATATTTTCACCAAACTCAATCTCGCTTCCCTACCACCCCCTCACATTTCCCATGTTTTTCTTAACAGCATGTCTGGAAATCCCTAATCTAACTTTCCATCCAAGTCAAAGCCCTGGTTAATTAAAGGTTAATTGGAGGGCAGAAGACACTGGGAGAGGGGGGAACAGGACAGCTGGATTTCACCCATGATTTTAGAATTCATCACCCTTTTTCCATCTGTCAGAAGGTAGCTATAACCTCCTATGGAGATTCCGTCACTCCATAGCATTTAATTTCATCTGCCCTGATCTGAATGTAGAAGGTCAGTTTACCCCAGCAATGATGAAAATCAATGTGGCACAGTGCCCTTGAGCAGGCTTTACCCATGCAGGATCCTTGTGCAGCTCCCTTATTGATAAAAGCTGAAGCTGTTGCTCTTTTCCATCAGTAATGCTCACACATCATGTAGGTATAAGGATGTAAGAAGGATGGAAGATGCCACCTAACCAAATTTATCTACATGTCTGGCTCTTCCAAACATTGCACCCCACAATTCTTTTCTTCCCCTCTTTGGCCAACCCTTCAGCCATGATGCTTTGCTGTTTTCTTGCATCTGAATACAGCTACATCATGGTTTCACATGAGACCGTCGTTATGCCTGTCCTGTTGGCTCACCACTTGGCTTCTCCTTCAGGGCACTGTTCCTTTAATAGGAGGCCTCTAGTTTTTGGCAATGCTATCTCTTTGACTGTGCCTACAGCTTTCTCTTGCTGTGTATCTACTGTCTTGCTGGGTTAGCATCAAGTGAACATCTCATACTCTGCTCCTCAGCTACATCTTCCAAAACCGTCTTGGAACGCTGCATTTCAGCAAAATTTCCAGTCTGATCCCCTGCAACGCATCTGCTGTGGTGGGCTGAGACAAGATGTCATTTTGCATTTTTGGATATCAGTAGAGCCAGGAAGGTTGAAAGAAGAAAGAAACTGAATTCAGCTTCTCGCTTAGGAAAAGTCAAGAAATTCAAATTAGACCAGCCTACATATGGGAGGTTTGAGCCTACTGTTCTTCAGACAAGTGATTCATATCTTCAAATCTGCCCCCAAACTCCACAGGCACAAAAAATATCCTATGTGCTCGGGCTTGAGGCTTTGCAAAAGAATGAGAAATTCCTACCAGAGCTAACATCAACTTTGGATAGTGAAAGACAAGAGTGTGAGCCCAGGCACTGGGTTTACTGCCCAGGTCTGTGCCAGCTATCAATTAGAAGCTTGGGTGGGGTATTTAGTTTTCTTATACCTCCCTTCCTGACATGTCAAATCCTGTGAAGTGCTGCTCTTCCAACTTACAGAGTGTTACGTGGGTAATTATCAAGAAAAATCTGATACCCTTTAAATTTAACAGTGGACAAAAAAAATCTGCCATCCCTGGGCTTGAATACTCCACAGTGAACTATTTTTTCACAGAAGCATGGCCTATGAATCACAGAATAGGCTTGGCTGGAAGAGACCTTCAAGAATATAAAATTAAATTGTTAACCTCAGCACCACACATCTCTGTGTTTTTTGAATACCTGCAGGGATGGAGACTCCACTGCTTCCCTGGGCAGCCTATTCCAATGTTTGATAACCCTTTCAGTGAAGAAATTTTTCCTAATGTTCAATCTAAACCTCCCCTGGCATAACTTGAGGCCATTGCCTCATAGGGACCACAAAGATGGTTCAATTCCTTTTTACAAAGATAAATATGGAAAAAAGAAAATGGGAACAAAACCTGAGAGTGAATTGCAAAACTGACAAAACTAACATTTCATTTCCATGCAATACTTTCTGAAAAGCAGAATATTCAGGCACAAATCTGTCCTGTTAAGAAGCACTTGCCCACCCTTAAAACATTACAACCTAACTTGTATTCTGATAGCACAGCTAGCAGAGATGTACATGACACAGAGGAGTGCTGAACAGGCTCTCCAGAAGTCAGACCTGCAAAAGGGACCCCCACATCACAGCCTATAGCTAGGAGGTGATCGGTGGTTATTAGCAGGGGTAGAGGAGGTCCAACAGAAATACGACACTCTCAAGTAGTGCCTTTGGTGAAACTTATGCCCATAAGATCTCGGGAGGAAGCTGGGGGTGAGTGGTGGGAGTGTCAAGGCTACCCAGAAGAGCAATCAATAAAAGAAATGCTTCAGGACTGAATTCAGCCCTCTTCCCCAGCTATAAAGCCACTTTCAATTTAGGCTCAAAAATACACTTCATACCCCTGGCAGTGTTTTTTTTCCCTGAACAGTGTGTCCTCCATTTACCGTAGAATATAAATGGAAATGTGAACAGAGCAGGCAAGCAGAAGCATTCCCAGCCTACCTGTTCAGAATGACCAGACACTATTTTAAAAAGCAACACCAAGCTCAAATGAATGCAGCTCCATGAATTTAGCCACTTTAAACCTCCTGCCTCAGTTATTACAGAAGGAAGTAATCACCAGGGCTGGAAAGTAACTTAAGGGTTGCAAGAGATATTTAACCAGTGGAGCACTTGGAGGGGAAGTGGAGTGGGGACGTCCACAGCCTCCCAGTGATTAACTGCAAAATCTGAAAGGTAAATGCTTGCTGCCATATCCCTCCCCCCCCAACTTTCCCAGCAGCAGTAACTGGGAAGGGAAATCTTGGCAAAAGGAACTACAAAATAGAAATAGAAGGAAAAGATATTTAGGAAATAAAGCAGGAATGTGCTCAGACCAGATGGAGAATGCTCAAAACTATGAGGAAAAAAAAGACTTTTTCAGAGCTATTTTAGAAATCCTTTTATCTCCTCCCATCCCCCCCCCCCCAAAACCCCATTATGGCAGAAAACACGACCTGAGCTCAATTCCATCTCAATGACGTACTAGTAATAAATTGCATTTGTGATTTCCAACTATTTCAGTATTCAGCCTTTCAACACACATTTTTAGCCCAATTAAAAATAAAATCATTATCCTCCCCCTACAGGAAATCCAAGCTGCAGGCCAATTTATTTAACCTAACTAAAATTTTACTGTCTGTGCAGAGCTAGAATGAGGGTCAACCCATCTTGATTCTCAGGCTCACCCTCCAGCTACATACCCATCTTTAAGACCAAACTAAGAGCAGAGCTGAGTGATTCCAACCTCTGGCAGAACATTTTACATATTTGAAGAATTGCACAAATAGCAAGCGATTAGTTCTGAGCAAAGTCCCTGCGGAGCTTCTAGTTAAAATATACGTGTTTTAAGATCCATTAGGCCAAGCATGATAAATTAAAATAATCGCTGAATTCAGATGTAATATCTTGGGACTTTTTGCATGTGGGTGAGATGGGCAGTGTTTCTATACAGGAAGGAACAGAAATTTTCACCGTATATGGTGTTTGCTGGCAGAAGGAAAGAGGGTAGGCAGTTCACAGTTGCTACATCCAGATGTATCCCATGGCACAGACAATCAGGAGTTCATTGCTGTAAGTGAATGAAAGCAAAACCATAGTGGAAACACTATTAGAGCAGATGGAAGGTTGAGGTTGAGGCTCCTCCCAGGAGGACCTGTGCTTGTGTCTCGTTAGGCATCCTGAGCAAAATCCTCTACAGATAATCCATAATAAGGAAAATGAGGTGATGCAAACTCACCAGGACACATGCAGCAAAACCAGGAATTACCCCTAGAGCTGCCAAGGAACTACCCCTAGAGCTGCCAAGGAACATTTTTATATCCTCTCCACAAACTCACCTATTCTCCTGCTCTTACTGCAAAACCACTATCGACAGACAGCAGATCCTGTAGTGGCCATTCAATAGCAGCACTGTGACCTTTGGTATGAGATAAGAGTGCCCCATCCAGCAAATAAAACTCCTGAACAGCCTCCCATTTTAGAGAGGTCAGATCTACAACAACCTAGGGGATCAGACCCTAAATTACCACAAGCTACACAAGTGTGTTTTCCTAGAACCATTACTTTGTTCTCCTTTATTGTAAAAGACCTGTCACAGATTTACGTTCCAACTACTCCGCCATCAAATTCTCCTTTCTGGGCCAGTTGTGCTTGTTTCTGTGACTCTGGATTAACATCACTATAAGTAAAACTATTTTTCTAAGGATATAAATACACACCAAAATACGCAAAGATCCTGCAAAAATCCAAGTCCTCTCCGAGAGTTCACAAGTGTAGAAGGACAAATAACATGGTGCTTTATTGCTTCAGAGCCCAGGCAAGGGGTGTAGGTAGAGGGCAGGCAAGTAACAACACAGAACAAAGGGCAATTACATGGCATCAAACAAAAGGAAAGCCCATATAAAAAGGTTTGATTGGTTTGATTGTACCAGCAGGTAAAAATAATTCAACATGGTCCCCAGAATAAAGCAATAGGTATCACCAGTGACATAAGGTAGCAACTCTTGGTGGGACAAAAAAAAAAAAAAAAAGCATGTTTCTCTCTGAGGATAAAGAAAACTCAAAATGTAGAAGCAGCAGCTTCCACAGTCAGCAGGAGTTTCACTAGAGATTTTACCTCTATTCTGTCCTTGCTAAAAAATATCCTTTGTCACAAGTTCAATTCATTATTGGTCCAAATTTGTTCTCAAATCAAGACATGGATCTGTTGTGCTCTGTCTGCCTTGGCCCAGTTCCACCAAAAAACGACTTCCAGTGCAGGGCCAAAGCTTTCTCAGCCAATAGTCATCCCATGGAAATGTCCTTTGTGTAGCTCATGACCTCAACACTCACCTTTACACCATATCTGGAAATTGGCCTTTCCCTCCCTCCAGTAAACACCTCCATTTCTGTCTGCAACTGGTATTTTATATACTCTTTCATAGCAATCTTCTTGAAGCTTGTCAAGCATTTGAGAGCACAGACTCTATTGAAGTAGTCATTACTGTTGCGTACCAGAATATCACACACTCAAGGAAGAAAGTTTATGCCAAAACACTGAGTAGGATGCATCACAGCCAGCAGGTACAGTCACCAGCATGACGCAAAGAACGAAGTTACTCAACAAAAACAGCGGCTACTTGAGAAAAGCCCAACAACTCAGGGAAAACCCACTGAAGTCAATGTCAAAGGTTTAGAATTATACCATTACCACTCATCCGCATGAAAAAGTGAAGCTATCAACCTCCCCACCCCCCACCCCCAGCCAATCAGATGTTTCAAAATATGCTAAGCACCCAGTTGAATAGCATATTGGATTTTGAATAATGAAAAGATTAAATGGGATTTTAATTTGGATTCTGACAGTAAAGTGCTTTCCATGTGATCAATTAACTATTAGGGAAGATAAATTAACACAACCTACTCTTGAGTATGATGGCTTATGATTTTGAGAAAGCTTTTACAGAAGCATGATCAAAATAATGCATGTTGAAAAATCTCAGATGATGATGGGGAGAGTATTTTATCAAAAACCTTCCCTCCTCCTTTTCATCAAATGCTACATATAACTTCTCTAAAAAAGTGCAACACACTGTCTCAAGAGCCTCCCATTTTTCCTAAGAATGCCTAAATATTTTAGGGCAGATCCTCAGCTGGGCTAAATCAGCAGAGATTGATTCATTTCATAGCTATTGCTTAACATTGAAAAGTTTAATTTCACATCTGTGAAGCAAGGTCAGAAAATGAGGTGTCACCCCTTAGGAATTTTTTTTTCACAGAGAGGTATCTCAAGCATCTTCTAGATGTCAGACTGTTCATGAAATCAGCAAAAGTGAATGCCTTCAAAACAGTCAAACATAATATTGTACTTTATCATCCAATGAAAAATTCTCTAATTTTGCAATTTTTTTACAGGAGATGAGGTATTTTAAGATTTCATCTTCCTATTTCAGCAGAAACTCCACTTTTCAATCAGTTATCTCAGGCAGGTAAGCAGACAGAGCTTAGAAGCACAGCAGTAAATTATCCTAATCGGCTTGAAATTAAAGCTATTATTTTTATTCTTATTTATTCCTGCCACTGACTAGACCTGTTTATATGAGTTTCGAACACTGTTATGGAAACCTAAGAGGTTCTGAAGTCTTTATGCAATAGGAGATGAGAACAGCATCTCCCACAGTGAACATGGTTTTCTTTGAAATATGTCAACAGTGGAATATTGTCCCTCTGGGAGAAAAAGTGTTGCCAGGCACAGGGGCAGGAGATGCTGGGTCCAATTCCATTGACTTGAGATCTTCTGTTAACCATTCAACTGCTTGAATATCTTCAAGATGGGAATACAGATGTTTATTCCCCTTTACTCAGAACTTCATCCAAGGAGCAAAACAAATTGTTATTTCTGTGCAGATGCTTGTGCATTTTTACACTTAAAAATTGTATAGATAATTCATTTTAAAACGTTTCCATATTTTCCCAGTAGGTACTTAAAACTGCAGGTCAAAGACTTCTGTAGCAGCTGATATTTTCTTAATGCAAGTATAATAATTCTAAAATCTAAAATAAAATTAAAATAATTTCTTAATGAAACTAAAAACTAAATTTGAGTCTACCTGAAAACATTGTTGTGCCTTTGAAATACAAATTCCTTTAATTATAGTATAAGCAAATGTGGCTCTGGATTGTGCTGAACACTTAAATTCAAGCAATATTCACCAGGAAAATGGGGTTGCTGATCCTAGCATCCCACTAGTACAGCTCCAGCAGCAGCAGCAGCCACACAGGGAAGCAGATCACCTACTCTGTGCTTTCTCTGCCTGGAGGGCAGGAAAAATTGCCCATAATTTTGCAAATAAATAGACAATTCCTAAAAGTCACTTGATACTTCACACTTTCGAAGTATGCAATGAACATGAACTAACCATTATGACTATTGATGAAAAGGAGATAGCAGGTCTTATTCCAAGTCTAAATGACCCTTCTGCTAACAAACATAACATCCCTTCCTGGTCATGATGCACAACCAGCTCACATCTCTGGTTCCCCTGAAAGAGGCCAGACACTTTCCTTTCTGCCACTGCCTCCATTCACATAACTGAGTTATGATGTGTTGATCATTATTCAAAGAGCTCAAGAGTGCCTGCAGTCACACACCCTTAGACATCTCTAGGAATTAAAGCATGTGCTCTCTTTCCTCCAACTCAGCAATCTGTGGTGTACCTTCTCTGTTAGAGAGAAAAGGTAAAATGCTGGAGTGCCTTTCTTGTAACACATGTCTACAGAACAAAAATCAAAGCCTGCTCAGGCTCTTCAAACTTTCTCTGAAAGATCTAAAATTCTCAGACTATGTCCTTTCCCTTGAAACCAATGCAATGCTATAATAGATGAAACTCTTCTTTAAAGCCTAAGAGCACAGGAGAAAATGCATTACCAAGTCTGAAAGTGTCCAAAGTATATGAACTTGGCATGCTTGCAATCATGCAGAAACATAGCTTTGAAAACGATAATTAAAAAAAAAAAAAAAATCAAAGTCAATCAGAGGTTTCCTCCTTTTATTGAAAGACTCCTTTCAGAAATCAGCACAGCAAAAATGTTTGCAGCCTAGACAGAGTTCAGGCCTCCTGGGAGGCAAAGAATTTTTAGAAAGAGGTAATTTTTCTACATCTACAAGTATTAAAATTAAAAGCTCTGATGGTCACAGTTTCTGGAACCACCTAAATAATGACAGAGGGAAAACCTTCCAGCCCTCTCCCTGCAAAGCTACATGAGCTCCATAGCATTGTCTTTGTCGAGTCTAGGTGAGGGTTTGCAGCATTTAAAATAATCCATCACTGAATTATCACCACTCTGGAGATGAAAGAAAGATGTTTAATAAACACAATTCAGGCTGATACAGTAAGTTTTCTTTTACCAGGCATCAACACGTATGACTTAGGATCCAAAACCTAGTGCTACAGTCAGCCCTGGGGTTTGTCATGTTCATTGAAGCTCAGGGCAGATTGTGCAGAGGCCCATAAGAGGCTTTTGTGGCTAATCTTGAGACAGCATGTGCAGTCCTGCCTGAAAAAGTACAGAAAAGCAACAACCTGCATGCCCCGAATAAGGTCTCACCTTGAAACAAGTAATATACTGCTCTCAGTGGTTTAAAAAGTACAAGATCAGCAGTGAAGCTGAGGAATGGACAACACATTGACATTGTCTTCTCCTCTGAGAACGTGAGGTTAAAAGCAACAGGGCACTCAGTAACAGTCATCCTGAGATTGCTTAAAACTGCACCAGTACAAATATAAACAGAAAAAGAACATTAAAACTAGTAAACTTCTGAAACTCACTCTAACTTCCACAGAATCAGTTCCAAGCCTTGGCATGTCCAGCAATTGTTTAACAGCATGAAGTGGTCTGTAAGAGATCTATCACAGGACATTCTTCCAAGCTTTCTCAGTCCTCTGAACAGAAAAGCAGCCCAGAAGAGGTTGCTGTTGGGAACCACATCTGGGCTGTGGCAAGGAGACACTGACCTGTGCACAAGGGACAGAGCAAAGAGGAGAGGGGGATAAAGAAATAAAAAGGCCACAAGAACTTTGCCTGAACTAGTTGTCGTTTTTGTTGGATTACTTTATGGGATTTTATGTTGTTTAATCGAAGAAAGAAAATGGTTGCCATAAAATATGCAGAGCTAACTGGAGCTGCACAGTACACTGCTGAATAATGCCAGTAATGCCATTTTCCCCTTCACTGTCAAAAAAACCCAACACCCTGTCGTTCTTTATATTCCTGTCACATGGAACAGCAGTCCTCTTATGCTTGCCAATCAATCAGCCTGGAGTGCACCTTTACCTTGTGCTAGGATGGTGAATAAAGAAAGCTCAGGAAATCATTTCCCTTTTCACAAGAGAGAATTCAATTTCCAGAATAGCTCAGGCCACTACTTTTCTTGAAAAGGTGGTGTCATATATTATAGTAAAAAAGCATTTTTCTGCTGCTAGTGAAAACTTTAGTGAGCATTATGATTATGTGGTTTGTACTCCAGGTACCAATGACCACCAAGCAGGCTAATAACATGTGAACTCAGATGAGAAACAGCCCTACAGCTGGGATAAAGCATCAAAAATTTTTCCCCTGGCATTTTGCTGTGGTTTTTTTTTTTTTCCCCCCCATTCTGCTTTCTTTACTCTAAATTTTCCGGCAGCTGTAGACTGCTCTCCAAGATTCTCCTAGAGACCAAGCATTTCACAATAAAGGTATCCCACTTCTCTGGTGCTCAGGTAGTTAGCCTTTTGGCCACAGTCTCAATTGGCTTTGTTCTTTGATAGCCCCAGACTGGCTTCTTCAGTGGTGGTGCTTTCTCGGAAACTTTTTGAAGACTCTCTGCAAATAGAATGAGATTTCACCAATAACTCTTTGAATCTCCCAGCAACTTTGGCAGGGATTTTGCAAGTCCCAAGCTCTGTCTCTCCTCCAGCACAACTGACAGAGGTTGTGCAACACAGGCCATCACAGTTTAGAGAAAGCCTCACAAATGATGATGGTTCACTGGATTTGCCTGCAATATTTCTAACAATGAAGATAAGGTTTTTCCCCTCTAGATGCCCTGAAGCTCCAAGGCCCAGCTCTTTGCTCTGCAGGTCTGGCCAAAATACCATTTTGCAAGCTGGTGCCTGACAGACAGACCTTAGCAGCCCCAGAACCTGAGATGGGCAAAAAGGTCAGGACAATTCAGCCCTCCAAAGGCTGTTGGTCATAGTGATGCCACAGCTCTGAAAGCTTATCCAAACTTGCAGAGCTGTCAAGAAAATTTATCAGCCATAGCACAAAAATTGCTTGCCTTTTACCACTGCAATTAATGCTAATACAAGAAACTAATGGCATTTTACTTGCCTGCTGAAAGGCATTACTCACTCTGAGCCAACAGGATTTGCAAAAGATTCTTTAATCCTTGCAGCAATTTCTAAATGAAACCCTTGTGTTCACAGGGCTGAAGACCAGTCACAGACAGCAGCATGCTGCAGGATGGATTCAAACACAATACAGCACATAGGCAGCAATAAAACAGTGAATTGCTGTTGAACACTGCACTCCTGGCTCATCTATAAAAAGTTTACAGATTTCAGGGGGCCGCATCCATTTCCAGATCATTAATCTTTAACAAAGACTGTGCATGTAATGAAAAACTTGGGAAATTCTCAACAAAATGACTATAATAAAAAATTGGAGGCAACTGATGTATTTGGTACAGGAAGGTGCATTTGATCTATACTTGCAGAAGAGTTCAGCAGCATAGGGGCACAATTCACTTCCTAATTCTGTAGAGTGGATAGGATCATTCCTCCATGGCTTTCCTTTCCTTCCCAACAGAAGCACTAAACTTCCTTTAGCATTTTTCCTTTATCATTACAACTGGTCTGTTTGCCACTGGACTGCTCTGTTCTGGTTTTACCTTCATTATCAGCATTCTCTCAGCATAGATGGGAGATGCTCACAGAATCACAGAAAGTTAGGGATTAGAAGGTACCTCAAAAGATCATCCAGTCCAATCCCCCTGTTGCAGCAAAATCATGTATATCAAGTCACACAGGAACAGTCCAGGCAGGTTTTAAACATCTCCAGAGAAGACTACTGCACAACCTCCCTGGCCCCTTCCAGTGCTCTGTCACCTTCACAATGAGGAAGTTTCTTCTTGTATTTAAGTGGAACCTCCAGTGTTCCACCTGATACCTATTGCCCCTTGTCCTATCATTGAATGACACTGAGAAAGGACTGGCTCTTTCTTCCTGACACTTGCCATTTAGGTATTTATAAACATAGATGTTCCATAATAATTCAGTCACAACATCCTTGTTAAATGAGCTACCTCAGTAGTTAGGGGACAAACAGCAGTCCTTTATTAGCTGGCAGGTCAAGGGGGAAGGACTAAAAAAAGTCTTTCACCAGGAGCTGATTCTTGCAAGCAACAGCTCCAACTCTTAGCACTTCCTCACAAGGAATTTCAGCAAGACAATAGCAAGGAACATGCACAACACTTCTGAGGTTGGGAATGAGCCACACTCACAGTTTTGGCTAGCCTGTTTTCTTGACCAACCTTTATGATTCAAGCTCCTGAACATTCTCAGAAACTAGATGAAAAATCAACTCTGCAAAAGGGAGAGAAGAAACAATTCGTGTTTCATGAAGATCATACATCCCTGAGTGCCAGATACTAAGGAGTCACTTAAATTTTCAGCACATCAAAGCACACACGCTTGCCACAGCAAACACTCTAAAACCAGACTTTCTCCACCAGAGAAGTTGGGTGGCACTGAATCAACTGCTGATAAATCCAGTACAACCCTGTATAACTACATATTTGATGGTCTTCAGAAGGAAGAGGACTCACAGTGAGATACTGTACCCCACTGAGCATTAAGCACTTCCCAATCCTGTTCTGCTTTTTCAGTTTTAATTAGTCCCTAACGCTGTTAAGTCATGAATTTGCAATTAATGAGCCTTGTTTTGAGGATGTGAATTGTTCTGATACACAGGCTTTCACCACAGAAAGCAGATTCCCTCGCTGAATTAGATCACCTGCGCTTAGGAAGGATTCCAAACCTTCAATAAATGATATATTTTAACAAGGGGCTGTACTCTCAGCTCTGCGGTGCCACCTGACATTCTCACAGCTTGGCATCTGGGGACAAAATCATCTTCACACACTAAGGCATCTGCTTTTAAGCCTGGAGCTGGGCAAAAAATGGTGGTGATTGAAATGAGGATGGTGTGAGGCCACCAGAATTCTTAACTATGAGACATGTGGAGAGCCACAAACACACACACGTGTGTTTGATCTCATATGGTACAGGACCGATAACCCAGGGCTAAACTAATTATGACTAGTTATGCTTGAGCTGGAAAACAGCAGTCACTCCTCTCCTACTTCTAGAGGGCAAATGAAACAAGTGCCATCATGTCTTCTCTTCCCTGCACCTGGAAGGGAAACTGTCCCTTAAGCAGATAACCTCCTCACCTGGGAACATAGGGACAGATGTGACAACTCTCCTCTCCAGACCTGACAGCAGGGCTAGAGAAAGCCCTGCACACAGTTTCATCAGCCCAACCTTCTTGTTGACTCCATAGAACTGTGTTTCCCAAGACATAAAAAAAAAACAGTGAAAAACTAGAAGACAGTACTTTTAATGAAATAAAGTCACCCATCACATGCCCATCAACACTTTGAAATACTTCAGAGTGAGGAGGGGCTTAATTATATTTGAAGTGGTTTATAAAATGCACCAAGATGGAATAAATATTCCTTGTTCTGCTACAGCATTCTCTTTCAGACATGTTTCAGGGGGCAAATCCTGGAGAACAGGAGATTCATTCCTGGAGACAAGTGTTTTTTCCCCTCCAGCTCCTTCCAAGCTCTTCAGAGAAAATGACCTGGTCTGATGTTAATACATCTTGAAAAAGACAGAAAGGTTAATTAATTATGCTCCTTCCTTATTTCATCTTCAAGGCACATCTGAGCAGCCTCCACAGTTGCAAAACCTTTCTTTCTAGTATCCTTTTGATTGTACTGCTGACTCAAAGGATTCATTAAACCTTACAGGAAGTCCCATCCATCCAGACTCAGTATGGAAAGGGGCTGGTAGAGGGAGGTTTAAAGTTGCCTTGTACTTAACTTAAAGAGAGCAATTGATTTATTCATAAATCAAGCTCTTCACTCTCAAAGAGAGTCACCTGTCCTTGTAGCACCCTGCACACAGATGCTGTTGGGACTAAAGGGCTCAAAAACATTGCCTGCTTCTATGACTAGGTGACTGTGCTTGCTCCTACAAAAGAACAATGAGATGAAGAACAGAAAAGCAAAGCAGCCTCTTGCCCTGTGTTTTTGTAGACACAATGTTACACCTTTCCAGCTGCAGCACTAACATTGAATTGGAGACCAGCCCCCCCAAAGGTGGTGTTTGTCAATGCCTGCACGGTGGTGGCTGGAATTATTTCCTCCAGTAATTACTGCAGCTGTATCTGACCGTACCCTAAAGTCAAGTACTGAGGCATTAAAGTGACAGTATCTTTTATGCAAGTAATTGCTGAACACAAAACCTTATTCTCGATTACTAATGACAATACCTTGTGCATACTAAAAGCAAAGCCAGTATATTTCTGAGGCTGAGATTACTTTCTAATCTGACAGTTAAGATATAAATCACTTGATTTGCAGGTGATTACAATTAATTACAAAGGCACCACTAAAATAAAATAAAATACATCACTAAATACATGTATGATTTGCTTTGCTTTGCAGTCATGTTGAGGAAGTGCTCTGCTCTTCCCAGTGGTGTTGCCTACCTGATGGCAATCTTCCTTGTCAAGCCATCCTCAATTAGCTTCGGACACACCTATTTTCAGGTGTAACACTGCCTGTCAGCATAGCACCAGGCTTCTAACAATAGGTCTCCAAGCCATAGTCCGCAGCTCATCTGACAGAAATACCAATATTAGCCTTCTTTTCTTACTTTTTAGAATTATGAAACCTCAGCAGTCCCATTACAATCAAGCCTGTACTTAGTCCTGCGAACATTTTATCTTATTTTCACAATGGGAAGCCCTTTCTTTACAGACTATTCCTGCAGCTAACACCTCCCTGAATTTTCACATGAAATTAAGTAGCTAATGTCATACATACATGTGGTGCTGCAAAGACTAATTGCAATATTAAAGGAAGTCAAGGTTCAATTTCCCTGTGTAGCAGGTGAGATATGTGTATGGTCAGAGGCTGTCTCTGAAAAGTATAATAAACAATCACAGGTGAGTATAAAATATAAATGTAAAATGCACTTCTTCATATTTATCACATCTTTTACAGATAAATTGGGCAGATTTTATTCCACAGATTGAGACTGATCTGAAGTAATTTAGAGGGAAGCTGGTAGTTGAAACACATAATCACATTCCTAGAACAATGTAATTACATTGAATTTAGTATGATTTTCTGTCACCAGTTTAAAAGTGCACCCTCCTTCATTCTCGATTTATGCTGAACATGGCACTCAAATGTAAGATTGCCTTTACATAGCCAGGTAAAACATTGCACAGGGGGAGAAAGTAGGCTATAATTCCTTGAAGTGAGCAAGACCTTCGTGAAGAGGTGTCAGTCACAAAGTACTACCGAGTTCAAAGCTTCAATTTCTAGGAAGACCCTGTTTCAGCAGATGACCATCAATTTTTAGATTTCATTGTCATTAAATATCTCACATAGAACAATTCAGCTGACCTTAACTTGTTCACTAGTCAGCTCTGCTCTACAGGGCAAAAGAATTTGAAGGGAAATTTGCTCTTACTGAAAGAGTTTATAGGTTTTTGCATGCTGTATATGCTTCTGAGAGACTAATGTGTAAGACTTCTATTAAAAAACAGGCTCATAATTGGATAACACATATCATACCCATTAAGAATAGCAAGAAAGTACTGGAGAAAAAAGTATTTGCAACTGAATGCAGGCAACAAATCTGAGTTTTAAACACAAGAACAAAGGGCTGGGATTTTATCCAAGCTAGGACTAAAGCAGCACAAACATAGATATTCATTTAAATCTTAACATCTGATCTAGAGACAGGAAATGTGCAGGCACCAGCACAGCCTGTGCTGCCAGCCAAAATACACCACATGAAGAGGATCACAGACTGATTGGGGTTAGAGGAAACTTCTGGAGATAATCTAGAGTAGGTTGCACAGGAACATGTCCATGTGATTTCTGAATGTCTCCAGAGCAGGAGTTTCCACAACTTTTCTGGACAGCCTGTTCCAGAGCTCAGCCACTGTGAAAGATGATTTTCCTCATAAAAGTCTTTTTTTAAGTACCACTAAGCTTGTAGCTGATGGGATGAACACCTGCAATCTCACCTAGTGTGAAAGGATTCAAGTAATCTCTGTGTAGAACAACTTCCAATAGCAACCAAAGTTATAAAAAAAAAATGAAAAATTCATTTGCAAACAGAAGGAACAATTATTAAATTGATCAAAAATGCTATTTACTGCTGGCATTTCATTTAGCCTTGTGCAGAACATTTCAACATTTGCATTCCTTGATTGGAGTAAATAAGTATTGAAAAATAACAGATAATGAAGCACATGCTTAAAGACAATAAAAGCGCATAGGATTTTGTTACCTTTCCACAACTTTTCCAATGTAAGCTTGAATGAAATAAAAGTTTAAAAGCAAGTTTTAAAGGGAGGGACTTTTATGAAAAGTAAACAAACAATAGATCTATAGCAGTATAATTATCAATGAATCACAACACAAAGGAAATGGTCTCAGCAAGCTCCAAATGCATTATAAACTGCAGAGAGAGAGGGCAAACAAGGGAGAAAAGAGCCCCTTAAAAAGGAGCCAACGCTGCAGCCCCTGCTCAGATGAACTATATTCATTTATGTAGTGAAGTCAGCAGCATTTAGGTTATAAAATTTAATCCTGAAATTCTTCCATCCATGGAAGTTTGCTTTGATATGAACAAAACCACAGAAAAATCTCTACTACAAGCCAAGAGACCTCATCTCAAGCTAAGGAGAAGACCTCAATGCCTTCAAGCTACTTCTTGACACCATCAGTATGGAGTGCTGCAGAGCAAAGGGATGTGCTTGCACAAGGCTCCAGCAGCCAGATGATGCTGCACCAGAGTGGCAGTGACAAACACAACAGTGTTACAAAACCCAAAGAATAGAAAAACTTCATCTGTCAAATGACAGCATGTATTATTGATGGCTTAGCAGTCAAACACCTCAATGTGCAGAGAGTACAATGAGTTGGCATCTCTCTGCCAGGAAACACACCTGAAGAGGGTTAAGTAGAGGTGGCACCTCAGCTCTGGACTCACCCAGCAACCCCAGGACACAGTCCTGTGGTGCTCAGCATAAGCTCAGCCACAATGCCTACCCACCACTGCCAACCCCAATGCACGCAACCCCCCGCACACCCAACACACACATCTCCCTTCTTTCCTCCTGAGCCAGACAAACTTCCCAACAACCTCAGCATTTCCAGATTTCAAATCTTCAGTGAGGTTTTTTCAAAAAGCAAATACATTTGCAGAAATTAATTTGAGGCTGCAGCATCTTAAAAGGTTCCCATTTCTACATCAGGCAGATTAGAAGCAGAGTCTGCTAGAAGTTATGGTCTTAATCAAAACCAAAAAACGTACTAAGCAGATTTTCCCTTTTTCTATTTCCTTCAAGGTGACTTGAGACAAGAGGTGGTTTGCTTAAATACTAAGAGATTTACCAGTTGCCATAAGGCCCCTAGTTACCTTCTACAGTTCAGAAAGAGAATTCAGAAAAGAGTGTATGGAAACCATCTCTGAAGGGATGCAAAAGACATATCATAGGTCTTAGGCTGGAAGGGACCTCAGAGATCATCCAGTACCAACCCCATGCCATGGGCAGAGACACCTTTCACCAGACCAGGTTGCCCAGAACCCCATCCAACCTGCTCTTCAACATTTCCAGGGATGGAGCAGCCACAATCTTCCTGCACAACCTGTTCCAGTGCCTCAGCACCCTCACAGGGAGGAATTTTTTCCTGAATTCTAATCCAAATCTCCCCTCTTTTAGCTAGATTCCCTCAGTCCCTCTCCAGCTTTGGTATAGCCTCCTTCAGATACTGGAAGGCTGCTGAAAGATTTGGTGCTTAGGGACATTATTTAGCCGTGACCAAGCAGCACTGGGTCAAAGGCTGAACACGATGATCCTAAAGGTCTCTTATGACCACAATAATTCTGTCATTCTGTGAAATGTGTCAGGAGAGTCAGGACCCTTAGTAGGTTAAATAATTCAGCTGCAAATAGGACCAACCAGCCAGAAACACTGTGACACAAACTTGGACAACATGGTTAGAAATGAGAACAAATTTAGCCAGGACAGGATTACCACTGTGTTAGCTGGGATGTCCACCCAGCTATTCAGGACTTTCGTTATGCAGCAAAATTAAAACCCTCATTTGCCAAATCACCATATTCAGATTCCTTTTCAGAATAAGTGCAAATTTGCTTTGATTGACTGACATTTCATCACTTAATACATTCAGAGCATGTCAAGGGAAAACTTGACTGAATTCATAATGCTGCACTGATTGAGTTCCTAATAGGAACAGTTGTCAGGAGAAGTTGTAAGAGTAACTTTCAAAAATCACATTTGCTAGTTGATAGAGGACTTTTTGCACCAAATCATAGAATCATAGAATCCTCATAGCTGGAAAGTACTTCGAGGATCACCAGGTCCAGTCCTCATCCCTATATCTCCCCAAACCTTAAACCATGTGCTCTATCTACTCACCTTTTAAACACCTCCAGGGACGGCAACTCCACCACCTCCCTGGGCAGCCTGTTCCAACACCCAACCACTCTGTCAATAAAGAGCTTCTTCCTAACATCTAATTGAAATCTCTCATGACACAGCTTGAGGCCATTTCTCCTCATCCTATCATTAGTGATTTGGGAGAAGAGACCAGCACTAGCCTTGCTACAACCTCTTGTTAGGTAGTTGTAGAGAGCAATAAGGTCTCCTCTTCCCTAGGCTAAATAGCCCCAGTTCCCTCAGTTGCTCCTCACAGGGCCTGTTTGCCAGGCCTCTCACCAGCCTCATTGCCCTTTTCTGGACCCACGCCAACACCTCGATGTCCTTCTGATACCATGGTGCTTAAAACCAGACCCAGTACTCAAGGTACAGTCACAAGTGTGCAGAGTACAGGGGCACCATCACCTCCCTACTCCTGCTGGTTACACTGTTCCTGATACAGCACTGGCATGGCAGAGGGCTACACCCACCACTATGGCTGTAGAAGACTTCTTTTCTGAAGTCCAGTGTTTAAGAAATACAGTTATGGAGCCAAAGAAATCTTTGCTGGAGACTTATGAACAAGTTGTGTAAGTGTAGCTAGAGACCTAGTGAAGGGCAAAAGTTCTCCTTCACGTGTTCTACCCACCAAGAAGTCCCCTGAGTACAAACTACCCTACCACAGAGCTCGAGGATGAGCAGAAGACACAGCAGGCAGCATAGCTGTAGAATAGTGTCTACCTTAGCTGAAAATGACCAAAAAAACTGACAGAATTCAAGTTTGAGCCCTTGGCCACTGCCCCAGCCTTGGTGCTTTCTGCTTGCCATGCATTTGGCAGCTAGGAATGGAAATGAATGGTACAGTTTTCCTCTGCTCATGGATCTCTGCTCTGAAATTTTCAGGTTTATTTGGAAAAGTCTTGAAGTTGGAGTTTCCAAATTAACCTAAGAATTTCCAAATTCCATTCTTTCTCCACAGAGTACTGTAAGGCCCTGAACAGACCTACCTCCAGAATGTGGATAAACAGCATCCCTGGCTGTCTTCACCCTGTTTTAATTACACAGCAAGGTGTGGAAAAAACAGTGCTCTTCAACGCTTAAAACCATCTTGTTTCAAATAAATACTTGAAGTAGTCTGGATTGTTCAATAAGTAGCTTCTGCAAAGCAATTGCCAATATTGTAATTGTTTTGCCATGCAACTGCCAGCAGCTGGAAGCTGCAAGATGCCCATTTCAATCAGAAATTTTCCATTTCAGATGCATTTGACAACTTGTTCATGGTGAGAAGTGTTTTTTGTCATGTGAGCTTTCAGAAGACCTCAAGGAGGGAAGAACAGGTAGCATTTTTTAAAGCCTGGGTCAAAGCACAGCTTTCTGTAAACACTTTTTAAGTAATAAACTGCTGAAGAAAAAAGAAAAAAGAAAAAAGTGCTGTGCCACACTTTCTGCACTGCTATTAGGCAGCTGAGAGACTCCTACTAGACCAGACAAAGCCTTCAGTCAGTGCCACAGAATATTCACAAACAAATGAACAGAACAGTGGGAGGAATTGGCTTAAAAGTGCATTCACTGTATTTTCTTTAAAGGTAATAATATGCAACAGCTCCTTGTGGTGTTTGAACAGACAATACTATTGACTTTTCTCATTCTAGCACTTCAACCCTTTATATTTACATACTTCCACCCAATCACTGCCTAGCTGTTGTTAAAATCCATCATGCTCTTTGGCCAAATTATTGGCCCACTCAAGCTCTCCCTTAAATGAGTTCTTAGTAGAATTTGTGCATGATTAAGAATCACAGATTTTTTTTCCCCTAACTGGTATCTGAATAACGAACTTGAGAACTGGCCCTGATCATTATGCTTTCATGTTTTCCACAATGACAATCAAAAGTCTAAAAATATGGCACAGAAGCACTGTGGGGAACTAATACAGAGTGTCTGCATTTGTACCAGGAACCAATGGCTGAGGAAGAAAACTGGGTATTTGAAATAATCCTGGAGGATGCAGTAGCACAAGCACTTCTGAGTAACTTGCCATTCAAAGCGTGCATGGGACAAATTCATCTGAAGAGTCACTTCAAAGGGAAAGGCCCATAATCAAAATTAATCATAATCTATTTGGCCCTAGTCTTCTGCCCCTAAGAGGCAGAGCTGTCAACAGGAAATGGCAGGAATCACATCCACAGCATCCACCTCTGCTGATATTGCCAATTTTTCCGCTGTGTTGGTGCCATCATAAAATGCTGCAACAGGATTCAGGCCAAATTTGCTTATCAGCTCTGAACCATAAGGGCAGCCAGCAATATGTGCTGAATGGAACTCTTTTTGAGGATGTCATCTTTCTATTTATATTACTTAATTATTCTTCTTCAACTCCCTGTGGCAAACCAACAGTTCAAATCATACACTATAAGTTAACAGGGTTATGTAAGCATCCATTTGTGGTACATATGTTCTCCCTCCTGAAGCAAGCAATCACCACAACTCCATAGCAAGAGAGGTACACTTTCCACCTGTGATAGCTTAACACAGCAAGAGTTTTGTAGGTGCTCTGGAGAGAGTCTCTACTCTTGTTGGAGAAGGACGTGCAAGTAGCTGAGCAAGAAGCAGTGCCTCATCTCCTCCCCCTTGTATCCCCAGAAAAACACAGCTACACTAAAACACAACAGAGGATGTCAGCTCCACATGGGGCACATCTTTACTGCTCAACAGGCACAACCCTCAAGTTTCTTGCCCAGGTTTAGTTCCCTGATATGGAAAGAGCAACTTCCCTGTCTCTGGGTGCTTCTCAGCCTCCACCAACAAGATTTGTTTTCAAGCTGATCCAGTTCCCTGTCCTCTTCTGCTTTTCCCAATGTCACTCTCCATTTTTTGCAACACAAAGGCAAAATAATTTAAATAATTTACATAAACAACTAAGGTGTTTCAAAGTAAAGCAGGTGAATGCACATGGGTGTTTCCTTTGTTTCGAATATATTTGCCTAGCAGACTTGTAAGAGAATCAACACTTGTAATTATGAATCCCTGTGCCCTTCAGCTCAAGGTATGTAAAGATGGTGTAGGCCCTATACCGTGATGGACTTGTGCCCACTGATCTCTTGTGCTCTCGAGCATCCAGGATTTGAAACCTCAGAAAACCTTTCTAGGAAACTTACACCCCTATGACATTAAGGTCAAAGTACATGCTTTACTTATGCATATTCCATTTTCTTCTTGCTTACTATGTTCTACCATTACAACACTATCACATTCAGAAAGACCAATTTCTTGATACAGTTTGAACTTCTCTCCAGACAGTACAAATAAAGAGGTGGGTACTCTGCTCTTTTCCCCACATACCTACTGTATATCCGTAGCTTCTACTTTTACCCACTCTCTAAGACTGCTGCTTCTCCCTCCTTGGCAGTGTGGTGGGCACAGATGCTCTGAGCTCTCAGGAAGACTCACAAAGCCAGCAGTGCCTCTTCCCTAGCTGGCTATTCCCTTCCGTTTTCTGGCCAAAACCATTAATCAGCCCTGATCTGCGGAGGCCATGTGTGCACGTACTGTAAATCCCCTTACAGAGTCCTCGTTTCCACTAAAATGAATCTTTGCCAAGCACCCCATGGCACGCCAGCCACAGAAAGCAGACAGCACATGTTAACGGGGCTCCACACGAGTCCATTTCCACACATATGCTCTGCATACCCTCAGGAGTGGGTCCCGCTTCCCATGTGCACACGCACAAGGAAAATTCCCTTCCAACGTGCAAGTATTGCAGCACAGCACTTATGCCAGTTCTCCTCCCCAGCAGCCTCTGCTGCTTCCTCAGAGAATTGCTTTTTCTTCTGTTCACTTCCTCCCAGCATTCACATCACACAGATGTATTTTACCTGACGTTGAAACTGCCCCTTTTATCCTCCAGAAGAGCTGAAGAAGTTACTGTGCAGATATTTCTGAATGGTCTTCACTAAGAAAATTCAAAGGTTCTATTCCAGAGAATAAAATAATAACTTGAAAAGCAAGTCTTTTCAAACTTCTCTTTTTTCAAACTGCTTAAAACTGCTGCTGCAAGTGATAGACAATTTCCAGATCCAAACAGACCTCCCATTTCTCAGCTACACTTTGCAGTAGTTTGAACATTGTGTCACCATTTCCCTTACTGCTCTGCCAGGGATGATGCTGTCTCCAGTGTAGTCTGTAAACAACTCCCCCAGCACACAGAAGCCACCAGGTTGGGGTGTAACACTCTGCTTTTCCCACTGCAAGCCGTGCCACTTCGCCTGACTCTGATGTTTCTTAAGTAGCAGAATACCAGCTTCAAGGCAGCTATGTCCTATTAATGCTGACACATGTGAGACCTTTAAAAAGGCCCGGGAAAGACCAACCAGTTTGTTGAGATTAAATTTAAACACCTGAAACTACAAAGATAAGTGAATCCAATAAGTTGACATTTATCTATTTTTACCATTTGAATAGAATTCACCAATACAGGGGGCTGTGGTTTTACCCACATGGCAACAGCTGCAAATTCAGTTTCTCCAGATATTTGGTGACATAAGCACAAAACTGATTCACACTGTCCCTTCTCCCATGCTGAATGTGTACCCAGGGAGGGGCATTTCCCAGGACATAGTATTATCAATCCAAAAACATTTTAATGTCAATCTAAGGTCATGTGACATACTGAAGACCACAAAGTTCACAACAACTGGAGATGTTGGATTCTTTTCTGCAGAGCACTTCCTCCTGTCAAAAGTCTTTGCAGAACTCAACAAAAGTGATATAAGCCAGTACCAGATTCCAATACTGCAGAAAAGGAATGAGGCATTTCAGCAAATGAGGAATGTGTCACTTTGTCCATCTTTTCTAGGATAGCGAAACTGAAGCACAAGGGAAGAAAGGAAATAACTCAAGACCACACTAAGCATAGCACCAAAATCCCCAACCACAGCATGTTCTACATACTTGTAGTAACAAAAATGTCTCTGTCATTGCATGTCATACAAGCTCGTCAAATTCAAGATTTATCACTTGCTTCAGACTCCAGCCAGGTAATGGCAAATATATCACAGAGCTGTCGACAACCTGCTAATCTTAACTGTGAAGTGTAGGAACACAAGAAGCTTAAAAATACATGTGGTCCTCCAGGAAATTTTGCTGGCTCCTTCTCACATACTACTGGTAATAGCTCTACTCCAGCTACTTCACTCCCACCTCCTGACATTGTGTTTTGCATGTTTATTTAGAGAACACCAATCACCGATGGGTACACAGATAAAGACATTTTCATTTTCCTTGACTCAGAAGAATTACCAGTGGCAGAGTTAACTTCAAAGTCTGTACAGATATCCCAGGAGACACACAACTGGAATAACAACTCTGCCCATCTGGAGACCTCTTCTGTTGTGCTCTTTGGAAGAGAAAGCAAAGAGAAGCAAAAGAGACCCTTCCTACTCCTTCCAAAGCCAGACCATGTGCCTAGGCTTGCCCCTGTCAGAGATGGCCCAGTCCAATGAGTGAATATTCAAGCAGTGGCTTGGGTTTCTCCTGGCAGACATATTTGGACAAAAATTTAAACCAGGGGGGCAGAAGGGTCTTTGATTATAAACACACCATTTCTGGGAGGCTACAAAGAAAAAAACCAAACATATATGTTGTTCAGGTTATGGTCAGCAGGTTCACTAAGGACTGCATTAGCCTGCTTAGCCTAAGCATTACTACCCCTGTAGCTGTGTGACATGGCCTGCTATAGCAAGCAGCGCAACTCACTGTTCTTTGTGCAAACTCAGTTCTTTAAATAAATTTCTTCCACCAAATATCTTGCTGTACCTGCCACTCCTAATTTCCTCCTCCAGCCACAAACTTCAATTTTCTCTCTGTAGCACTTAAACAATGCACAATTACAACTAATTATTGATCACTAAGGAATTACTAGTTGACAAATACAATTTTCACACTCTTATCAACCATGACTGACTGTGAACTGAAGGAGACTTGGAAACCTGTGGGTCTATAAGCTGGGTGGGACCACCATTGTCACATTCACCATTATTAAACCCATCAGATTGCAGCAGCACCTGAAGACGAGAGTCATTAGGGGCAACTGGTTGATGAGAGGAAGGCTGTGGATGTTGTTTACCTGGATTTCAGTAAAGCATTCCACACAGTCTCCCATGATATACTCCTGGCAAAGATGGCAGCAAGGGGTTTTGACAGGAATATTCTATGCTGGACCAGGAACTTGGACAGATGAGTCCAGAGAGTGGTGGTAAATGGTATTGCATCTAGTGGTGTCTCCCAAGGGTCAGTGTTAGGTCCAGTCCTGTTCACTGATGATGGGTTGGAATCCATCGTGAGCAAATTTGTAGATGACACCAAGCTTGGAGCCCGTGTTGATCTGTTGGAGCGTAGGAGGGCCCTGCAGAGGGACTTGGACAGACTCTAATAGGATGCATTTTAACAGGTCTAAGTGTCGGGTTGTGCATTTTGGTTATAACAACCCCAGNGGCCCCTCAATTTAGGAAGGATGTCGAGGTGCTGGAACGAGTCCAGAGAAGAGCAACTACAATGGCAAAGGGCCTGGAAGGTAAGTCCTATGAGGAGAGGCTGAAGGAGCTGGGTGTGTTTAGCTAGAAAACAGGAGGCTCAGGGGGTGACTTTATCACTCTCTATAACTATCTAAAATGTGGTTGTAGTAGTCAGGTGGGGGTCGGTCTATTCTCCCTGGACACTGGAGACAGGACAAAGGGTCACAGTGTTAAGCTCCATCAGGGGAGGTTTAGACTTGCATTGGGAAAAGGTTTTCACTGGAAGAGTGATCAGATTTTGGAATGGGCTGCCCACAAAGGTGGTTGAGTTGCCATCTCTGGAGGTGTTCAAGCTTAGTCTGGATGAAGTGGTGAGTGGCACGATCTAGATGTTAGGTGTACTTGATTGGTTTCAGCTTGGACTAGATGCTCTTTAAGGTCTTTTCCAGCCTCATCATTACTGTAATTACTGTGAACTTATGCAGAACACTATAAATCTACAGAAAGTGACATTCCTCACTCCAGAAATGTTTTGCAAGCCTAAAAGAACCAAGCCTCTCACATCTGTAAATGTATTCAATGTGACTGCATTTGTATCACTTTTGAATTCCATTTCTGCAAATATTCTCCCAAGCAAGCTTGCTGGCAGAGGCACTCAGAGAAACAGCTTGTTTCAGGGAAAAGTGCTGCTTGATTTTCCTCAAAGCAAATTTTAAATTTGCATGCTTTGGTGCACCTGCTGGTCTTAACAAATTGGATCAATGAAGGAGAGGAGAGCGCTGTGAAAGTCCTGTGCCCTGAGAAAGCCACTCACACCCGGCACAGCAGTGGTATTTCTTAGCTGCAGTTACCCAGAAATCTGGGGTCTGCCACTGCCTGGGCTGTATGCAGGACAATTGTGACACTGTGCAATGAGCATGTTTAAGAAAATAATTATGAAAAATCAAGTCTTAAGAAAAACTACATGGAACTGCTCAAACATCATTGAATGGAGTAAAGACCAACATTTTCATAACATATCACATGATTATTTCCCCAGTTGTATTTCAATAGAGTTATTCACATAATTGAAGTAGACATAAATTTCAGTGTGAAAACCACTGTGTTCTTGCAGTCCAGTGGCAGCCCTTCTAGCAAGAGGGAAGAAGTTTGCTCTCATAGTACGCACAAGCGAGGACAGTATTAGAGCTCATCCAGCACCATTATTTTCTGACAGTAAATGTGTGAACAACATTTGTCTTGCAAAAGATTAACTTTTCTTTAGGGAAAAAGCCTGGTTTTGTTGCACATTAAGATACATTTCCCCTTGCTTTCTGTTCCAACAGAAGCACCACACAATTCAGAAGAGGCACTAAATCTCCTGGATTCCTCAGACAAAAAAAAACAACGTGAGAATGAGCCTCACATAAAGAAAAACTGCAAGTGCCTTCCTAAGGACTTCATTCATTAAAAAGGACTCGGGTCTATTGTGCTTCTTGTCTATGAAAGTGAAATACAATTTTATTAAATAAAGCCCTTAAAATGTTTGCTGAGGCTCTGTCAGGCTGAACATTGACTACACTTCCACTGTTTTTCAAGTCCAAAAAAAGTTGCTCTGCAAAAAAACCAGCTCACTCACAGCTTCTTAACCCACAGCCCAGTGGAGGACTTTGCTTTATGAAGTGCCTTGGTGATGCTTAGCATATGTGAGAGCAACTCGTTGTCCTCAGAAGAAAACACTCAGCTTTCATCTCTGAAATGATTTCTCATTTAAGGGAGAAGAAAAGAATCATGTTGCACGCATTTGCATTTCACGGTCTACACAGAGGAGTAAACTGCTCTGTCTGGCCCTCAGAGGCACCCCAAGATGTGCTGAGGACACTCCAGTAGACACGTGCCCCTCCTCACTAAGAGGTAAGACCTGGGGGAGCCTTTCAGGCTGCTGGGACTCAGGCCATTTGTGCAGGGCTTGCCCCACAACAAGTTGCTACATCTCCCCTCGTGGAAGTATTTCTGAGGTAATGTGTCGAATCAGGGGGCTCAGAGCTGGTGAAACAGCTTCCCATTCCAACCAGAGCACCTAAGCCAACACCAAGCCGCATACTCGCACAAAGCGATTCCTCTCCCGACCTGCTGTAGATTCTTGCCTGGGTTGTCAGCTTCAGGCACAAGCCAGACCCAAGTCCACTCTGCCCTCTCCTGGCCTACCTGTAGATCCTCAGACGTGCAGTGGTCCTGAACGTATCCTGTGCGAAGGCTCGGCATGAAGGGGCTGAGCCCCAGGGAACATGGGCAGGAGACAGACATAGGATGGCACCTCTCTGCCCACACAAGTCACCAACCGGTGGGTACTCTTCCAACCCTCCCAAATACACATTAGTCCTATTAAGCATTAAAGGAAAGGACAGAAACATCCCTTTGTCCCCAGTCCTCATCCAAAGATAAATTTGGGGGTAGAAGGGGCATAGCCCTCCTCCTTTGGAAAGCATTTGTTGTTTAAGGTGTATCACTGGAACATGATCAATGAAAATAATAATCTGTAAAATGAAAGCAATGACAGACATTTCTGGTAAGAACACGGTGAGATGGTATGGATTAAATAACGTAACATAAATAGAATGAGCATTAGAACTATTATCATCAACAATAGCACAAGGGACACAGCAGTTTAGCAAAGGAAGTGAAAAATAGCGGATGTGATTTAAGAGGCAAAGAAAATCTGTGCTGGCACATCGCAATTACTGAAGCTGAAACCCAGCCAGAATCCTGGCTGACTGCCTCTGGGCTTGTGAAATGCAACCTGGGATCTTTAAATGGCTAAATAATTGGGATCTGGGTTTCATGTCACCAATAAGGCATCACCATTGACATGACCAGAACAGCAACCAGCACTACCAGGGAGAAGGATCAAGCACAGACAGCAGCCTCCAGGGCATTTGTAATTTTAGACACCCACAACCAAATACTGACATCAAGCAGATCTGCCTTTGTGGTCACTTTGTTTCCCAAGGTGGTGCAGGTGCATGTTTATTTCAACCATCCTTCTACTTCAGCACCCCATAAGCACCTAATGCCTAGTCACAGGGCATCACTCATCCATGTTACAGTTCTCAGAACATAAAGATATCTGCCCAATTCCCTAAGAAACAGTAATTTCGCTCAGCCCAATCCATGCAAGCTGAACAAAGTTCTCCTGACATTTTATGACAAGGTGATTAATAATATCAAGAAGAAGAATGAAATGATACCAGATTATAAACTATTGTAAATCTTTTACTCATCCCAGGAATAATGAATGTAGATTTCTTTGAAGAACAGTACAGAATTGAACAGAACCATTTTAGCTTTCTTGTTAATCAAGAAGCTATTTATGTAATAGCAGAAACAGACAAAGAACTTGCTCAATCTCCAGAAGGGGGTGGAGCACATTCAGGACAAGACTTACAGACACTTGAACAGTGTTTTCTTAAAAAAAAAAAAAAATTTGAAAAATCATACAAAGCTAGAATTTCCAAAATTCTGAAGAAATAGTTCCAGCTTAACCATCATTTCTGGTCACTGACCATCGCTTCCCCAACAAGAGCCACAGCAACAAGAAGTTAAGTCACCGCAACCCAAATGCAAGTTGGACTTAGAAAGTCTGAGCTGATATGACCCACATTACTCAAACCCTTAAGTAAAAAAAGTGTAAGAGTAGTCAAATCTGTACTGGCCTAAACATCCAGTGCACCAAAAATGGCCCACATTTCCTTGGCATAGCCTATGGACTCAAGCAAAAAGCAAATGCAAAGTCTTCACAAGTTGTTCCAGAAATGCTATTAAGTCTTCAACCCCCACCTTGAGACAAGGACTAAGACCTTGCTCTGCTTCTGGCTGCAGAAGGGAACTCTGCGCTTTCTTGTGAGGCAGGCTGTCCTAGACATTACCTCAATGCAATAATTAACAAATAATCATAGTTAATTTGAGCCTGTGCAACTCATACAGGCTAAGTGTTCCAAAGGAAAATGAACAATGCATGTAAAAGAGATTCATTTGAAGGGAAAAAGCTCTAACTTCAGTTTGAAATAAAGCCCTAGTTGCCTTAGCAAAGAGGATTTAATTGCTGTAATCTCTACATCTCTCATAAGGTTGCTGTTTGAGGGAGTCCATGGTACTACTATTCATTCTGTGTCTGCTCCACAGCAAATAAAGGACTATGCGTCCCAACAGCACCAGCAAAAGGCTTTTAGAAAGGTTTAATTTATTTTTAAAGGGTTATTAGCTTTGGCAAATGAATCAAGAGTCATCTTAGCTGAAGAGCATAGGTATTTATGCCACATTATGGAGATAACAGCAGGAAATGCCGTAATTAAGACTGTACTACTAGTGCTACTGTGTGTCATTCAAAGCAGCACCCAAAACATGACTGTTCCCTATCCGTCCATGTTTTATCCACCCACCCAGGGTTACTGCTGTCCCTAACAAATCTCCCAGTAATGATCAGAATGATAAAGCCAGAACACTAGCACGTGCATGTGTCTTGCACACAACCAAATTCAGATTAGTTTTGCTGGCACAAAACCTAAGCAATTCTACAGAAGTCAATTAAATCACTCCTCTTCTCTGTAAGAGAGAGGTAAGACTGACCAGGCAAATTAAATTACAGATGGGCCACAGCCAAACTCTCAGATCAAAACCAACCTAAAACTCACAATGCATTTGGATCCTAGTCCAGATTCTCACAGTCTGCTATCACTTCTCCCTCATCCTCTTTCACTTCCTGGTACAGGATAAACTTTTCAGACTGCCCCTGACCACTTGGTGTATTTTATCACCATCCTCCATCAGAGATCTGCATCCATTCACTCATACATGTGCTTCCTATGGCCACTTGGCACACTTCTTGCCCAGACCTTCATTAACTTGAGCAGATGCTTAGAAAGCCCATGAACAAGGCACTGCCTATCCCACACTTGTTCCTTTCCCACTTGCTGTCTTCTAGCAGCAGTGCTATTAGAGATGGGGATTCAGTGAGAATGCATTGCAGGACTCCTTCATTAATACCACAAAAGCTTGGGCCACACAGTGAGAAAAAAAGCAACTGAGAAAGCTCACTTGGCAGAAAAATTTTGGAAAGGCTGTAGTGGGGAGGGGAAGGCGTATTTTGGTCCCAGTAAGTGACTAGAACAAAAGCCCAGCAGAAGCAGAGGGAGACCTGCTGGAGCCATGTCTGACATCTCAGGGTGATAAATTTGCCTCACAAGCAAGGGATAGCTTGAACATGACCCTCCCAATGGCAGCCTCCTCATTGGAATATCCTGGAAATACTGACATCTGAACAATACCTCCTCTTCTGGGAAGATTCACACATCTTCAAACAGATCCTAAGGAGAACATATTTTAGAGATGTTTTCCCAAGTAGTCATAGGTAAATCCCAATGTAGGACAAAGCTGCGCCCCATTCAAGGCACTGACCCCTACAATGCTAGGGGCAGGTGGCTGTATGAGGCAGACTGAACTCTGAAATTAACGAGAGATGAATCCTAGGATAATCTCCCCAGGCTCTGAGAAGCTCATGAGCTCTCACTGCAGTCCCATCATGGGAAGCAACCCTGGCTCCCCTGCGTGGGGGCTTTCTGCAGCAATGCTGGCAAGAGACATCCCCTTTCCCACACTGCCTTGCTCCCACTGTCCACACAGTGCTGGAGGACTAGCAGCCAAACTGTGCAAGAAGAGAAATAGCTTTAACTGCAAGCACCATTTGCTGTGCCTCAGGACAGCAGACTCATTTGTCACCGTTTTCCCTTCTGCAGCTTTTTTTATTTATCTGGGATCCAGTAACTTTGTTAACATGATTTTTTCCATGCCCTGCCCAAGCACAGCATCTGAGGCACACGTGGCAGCTACCTGATAACCTTAAATACCTCACACAAAGCACAGGTTCCCACTCTGATTACCCTAAACCATTTCTTACCGTTCTTTTGTTGGCACAAATTGAATGGGGAGCAGGAAAAGTATCCAAAACAAGAAGATACTTGGACAATTTTCTTGCTACATTCTAGCTCCTGAACTTTCTGAAAGTCCTCTCTTAACAGGGCTGTCAGCTAACCATCACAATGCACTCCTTGTACCAGACCGTGCAAAAACTTATGGGTAAACACAAGGACAAAGCAATTCCCTGTTGCATTAGCAGGAATATGATGAAACAAAGATCAATTTGTTCACTCAAAGCAGTACTTCATCAGCTTCATGGGATAGTAATGTATTTTACCAGGATAAAATGACAGCAATAGCCCAAAACATTTATCTCTAGATAAATCTCTAGACGTGATCTAATCACAGAGTGAGTGCAGAGTCCTTCCAACCTCGGTTCCGAATCTCCGTG